>JAGFZM010000074.1:1424638-1472825 GCA_017657215.1 Limnothrissa miodon
CTCTCTCTCTCTCTCTCTCTCCCTCTCTCTCCCCCTCCCTCCCCCCCTCTACAAACTAGGGTGGTTGAATACAGTTCGTGTTGCTCTGCAGTTCATTTGATCTTTTTTTTTACTGGGAACCCTGCGACTGTTCCACTGAACTGGCCGTGCCTCCAGGCATGTGGCACACTATAAATCTATTGACTCATGCTTTTGATAATGGTTCTTTTGAGAACATGTTAAAACCATATGCATTGCATTTGATTACCATGGTGAGCCATGGAGACAATGGAATTCAAATGCACTGCTCTGCTTCAGATGTATATTGTGCAAAGACTGAGGAGGGAAATGCATTCATACTATGTAAATTTAAATTATTGGCCCTTTTGGATTTTATTGTTATTAAATGTGGTAATTGTTGTAAAAAACAAAGATTTCTCAGTGTATCTGCCTGCTTATACTTGCATATAGTTTTGATTGAAATAAAATCCATTTTAGGTACAGTAGAAAATAAATCAGCATACAATAGATAAGTAATATTCAAATTACATTTCCACGGTCCACACTTATTACACTTTTTCCAGAATTATCAGGATGTTTCAGGATGTGTATTCCTATTAGTTTTCCCAAATGTTATCAGGATGTGGAAGAATAGTGCATGACATACTATGCATAGCAATTGTGATTTTTATTGTCTATACAAAATATACATGATTTAATGTAATGCAACCAGTTGAGGCTAGCTCACTAGACACAGTTGGTACACCAGGTTATTAAGTTTATCATTGCTCTAGACAGTACATGCGTATATAGACAGGAACAACTTCTGGGTAGGAATGGAGTTCTGCTACCAGCAATCAAGACCAAATATCGCTATCCATCCATGCCACATAGAAAAAAAAGGAATTTAAAAGAATGTCAAGGTCATTAAGCATAGAAGTGACCTTTTTCCAATAGGACTTTTATACAAATGGCCATATTGTTGACATACTGTTTCTGCTTATCTACTCTTTAGGGCTGATTTCAGTTGAATGTTTTAAATCTTCCCTCTCTATAGCTCTCTTAAGTTCAGCATATTTTAAGTGCTAAAACTGATCCTTTAATGCAGAAACACTAGTAAGCTATGTGGCTGCATAAACGTACTGATGTCAACAATGTGGCCGCTGACACCTCTGTCATATATATATTCTTGGTGACCTTGCAAGTGTGTGGAAAAATTAATGTGCTTGGCAACGACTCGTGATGAGAGCTAGGCTGTTCAGCTCTCTTCGATTATCCATGTGTGCAGTCAGGCAGCAGTCTGACATCACTTGAAAGGGAATCATACAGGCATTAAACTTGGGTGCCAATAATTACTCCACAGAATCATACAAAGGGAACAGCTGAGGGAATGGGACAGTGAACACAACCACATTTATCCAGAATAAGTGCATCTCAAATGCTTTCTCTCCACTGATCACAAATCATTACATAACATTGACATACTGTAATGACACACTGCCTCTTGCAATTATCATTGGTTGTTGTAGATCACTTCTCAGTGGATAACGTCGTTAATACGTCGGGTCACAGTTGATAAAGGGACATTATTGCTTGTGTTTAACTAGTCAATCTAACTTCTACACATCTTAACTTCTACACCATTTTAACTGCTTGGGAAATAAGATAAACAAACAAAAATTACATTACCATAAAGGTTTTTTTATGCACCCTCCGTCCCCCACATCTTCGAGATATAGGTCTGTGATGTTTTTTTCTTTATTAAATACGTAAGTTAAATAGTGTCTTTCCAATAGCAGATAAAGAAAATGGTAACAGTTTCATTTTGTAATATTTTTAGAAGAAGTAACATACTGTATTGATTCTCCTCTACTGTGAATGTGGCCTCTTATAAATCTCTCCCTCCCAGAGTACATCATGGTCGCAATGGCAGCACATTAAGGAAGAAATAATGGAAAACTGACTAGAGCCTTTCTCTTTGGTGTTTGATGGGAAACTATAGACTTGGGTTAGGAATGATGACTGTTCCTTGTGACAACGACCTGCACCCTACAAACTATCATATTCAGGCCTTGGCCAAAAAGAAAGAAGGCCTCCTCTTGGTTTTTTTTTTTTTTTTCTTCAAACCAGGTCCCTCTGGTCTGTGTTTCCATGACATCATCTACTGTGTGGTACAGTCAGGTATTACATGGCAGAGTGAGGACACAATCATTCCACATGTTTACTCCAATTCTAGGTACAAGACAATTAGCTAAGTAGATTGGCTGGCAATGGTGTGTCATTTGCCCACAACGCAATTAGCCATGTGTTGAGTTTATATCCGGAGGTTGCCTGTGAGGACACGGAGAGTTCTCTTCTAAACAGTCAGCATAATGACAATATAGCTAAAGACTCCAAGGCCCAAACTGAGCTTTCTCCTCCTAATGAGGACACCTCTGGAATGTAGCCTATGGGCTTACTGTCTGTCTGTCCAGCTAACCACTGCAAAATGGTTAGACTACATGTACTGTATGTTTGCTTCTGAATGAGTGAATGAGTGAGTGACAAAGTCATGTTAAGGTAATCAGGTAGTCTGGGGTTCGGTGTGATGGCAGTAGAACCTTGTACAACCTCACAAGCACAACGACAACAGTAGACGCTAACAGGGAGCGAGGCACCTGTGTGGACACACATAGAGCAACAGACAGGCTTTGGAGTATCTTGGTAAATAGGTAAATGTGGACTAGTTGTGTGACATCATGCGGTAATAAAAATCAGTTTGTTATCGGAGGTGTCGCTGTCGTCGCCCAGGCTCGACACGTTTCCAGTCATTTTCTGGCGTTTTCATATACACATCTTCCCGTTGTGATCTCATACCCAACCCCTCTCTAGACAGGAACTGTATTTCAAATGAGTAAACGCAAGAGCTTCCCCAGAACACAAGGGATGTTAAAAGAAGATATGCGTGTGTGTGTGTGTGTCTAAAAGCCAGCCCCACTTTTTGTCAAGTCTCTCTGGGGAAAGAAAAGTAATGACGCTGCAGGAACTTGTGAACCAGTTGTGGGTGTCCTTATGGCAACTTAGAGTCCAGACAACAAGGTCACCGGGTCCACTCCGGCAGCTGATTCTTCTAAATGACATTGTCAAACAGCTGCATGGACTGCATGATGTTCTCATCCTGGAAGGTTAAAAGGAGAGCAAGGATAGGTTAGCAAGAAATGATAGCTGTTAGATGCTCTCTGCTAGAGAGGACTTATAAGAAAAACACAAACAAATGCAGGGGTTGCTAATGTTAAAGGAATAGATATGAGCTTATTTGTACTTCTTATCATATGCTTTAGGGAACCAAACCAAAAAAATGCTCTAAATTAGTTAAACCATACTATCATATAAAACTGCTAAAGTAATCAAAACGCCTACTTATTCCTACCTTTTGGCAAGACTCAATAAACTCTTCAATAGTGACAACCCCATCTTGATTTCGGTCCATTTTCTAAAAAGAGTAAAGGTGAACTAGTTATTTCAGGGTACGTTTAAATTCATTTAACTTTGTATTACTTAGTAATTTTTTTAGTGCGGCTGATAATGAAAATCGTAAGCTTATTAGCAACGAATTAATGGGAAATGTAAGAAGGAAATGGAAATATGAATAAATTATGTTACGCACATGCACATACACACACACACGTTGTGTTGATACTAGTCTATTATACTGCTGATGTGTGCGGGACAAAATATTAGCAACACAAGAAATTAGAGTGACCAAGGGCAAGTAATTAATCTGCGGGTATGTAGAATATCTGTATGCCTGGAGGCAGAAAAGGGGTCCTGATGAAATTGATCTCAAAAAAGGATTCCTGAATGATTTCTGCACATTATAAAAATAAATTGAGTGAAACAGAAGATACGTTATGTAAAACATGAGCACCTGGAAGAAGTTCTCCACGTGGTCCCTCGGAGCATCGTCCTGCATGCAGGGGTAGGTGTACTTCCCCATCATGTCATAAATTGACTTCATAATGTCCATCATCTCCTACAGCAAACAAGCAGACATCCATTAGAGAGAGAGAGAGGTAGTGGTGGGTTTGAGGGACTCATATGTAAGGGTAGACCACCCATCAGCGCACAACAAACCCACAACAGGGCAATAAAGCAGTCACAGCGCTATAGGCTTCAGGAGACTGCTGGTAGGGGGCCCTACCTCTTTGGTGATGCAGCCATCCTTATTGAGATCGTAAAGGTTGAAGGCCCAGTTTAGTCTGTCATTGATTGAGCCTCGGAGGATAATCGAAAGGCCTGTGACAAAGTCCTAAGACAAATAAATGAAGCATAAAAATAAACTTGAATGTACAGATATTCCCCATTCAGCCCAGTAATTATCGAGACTAGTTTTACACAAATCCGACGCTAGGTACTCAGGGTTTAAAATGCTCTTTTAGGGTTCAATGACTTTCCTTCAAATACTATATAGGCTATAAATAAAAATATTTCAAAAGAAGACATTTTGGCGATAGAAAGCTGGAAGAAAAGGGTAAAAGGCCACTAGAAAATGTGTTTTTGTAGGAACATTAAGTCAAGGTCACAAAATAAAAAATAAATCTGATTCATGAACAAACTCCCATAAGCCCCTGTTCTCTGACCTCCTATAAAAATACAACACTTTAAAAAATGACTGTCTAACAATTCCCAGTAGAGGGGAACACTTTTCCATCTGCCAGTACATATCCCCAGGCTCAGAGAACCCAGATGAAGTGCTCTATCTGAATTTTGTGGTTACCTTTTGACTGGGTTGAAAGTCAAAAGAAAATAGTGTACTTCAGAGTGTCCAAATGTGGCCCAAATAGAAACTTGTGGCATTCTTATGACAACATGTTATGTTTATGCTGTTTTACATCATTGCTACGTTGTGTTTGTTTTCCGTAATTGATTCTTACCTCAAAACTAACTGACCCATTCTTATTTGTGTCAAATGCTTCAAACAGGAAGTGTGCGTATGTACTTGAGTCTGGGAAAAAAAACAGCATTAACAATTAGATATCTAATAAACAACAGTTAAATAAAAATATAAACATAAAGCAAACTGTATGGAATAAAAGTGTATTTATCAGTCCATAAATCTAGTTATTTTAGAGTGAAATTATGTGTAGAATAATATATTTTGTGCAACACTAACCTCCCTGAGGGAAGAACTGAGAGTAGATGTGTTTAAAAGTCTCTTCATTGACCACACCACTAGGGCACTCCTGCAGCACACACACACACACAGACATACAGAGAGAGAGAGAGAGAGAGAGAGAGAGAGAGAGATTTATAATACTGGCAATGACCACCCTATTACATTCAAATTGTATTTATATTTAAAGTTTTTTCATTCAAAGTTCATCTACTGTATCCGTGAAGGTACCTTGTACTGTATGTGCAGCAGTTCACATTACTTGTGTTACTTGCTATGCATTCTTATAGATATATACCAATGTAGGCTATATGTTGAATACAGTGTGTATCATACTGTTATATTGCAAGAATGAACACTCTGTGCCCAAACTAAAAAGACATAAGGGACGAAGTTAACATCGATTATGCAGTCCATCTTATACAGCCAGATATCTAGATAATCTTAGAATGAAATAATCAGTCATGAAAGTCAGGCCACCAACACATAAAATTCTGCTGACATACATTTTTGAAGCCTCTGTAGAGAACTTGAAGCTCTTTCTTGGTGAACTTTGTCTGCTCCTGCAGTTTGTCCAGACCTTCAGGCCGATGGCAGACAGTAGACAGCTCGAAGTCATCCTCAATGCTGTCTGTTAGAAACACAAAACAATCCAAATGAGGATAATTTCCACATTATACAAAAGTTGAATGATTATTAAATAATAATCATTATTAGAAATAACACCAACCATACACAAGATTTATATTCTTATTGAGTATCACATAATAATTGGAAGGTCAAAGAGGAAAAAAAGAATAACATATACAATGGATGAAAGAGATTCACACCCAGGCCATTATATCGATGTCCCTGTATGTCCTTGAAATAAATTGTGTATGATGATGCTCTACAGGTAATGGCATATCAACAAACAAACAAAATAAAGAAAAACAGTCCACTTAATGCAGCCGGAGTATACACCAAGAGTGTAAAGTCCTTCATAGCTCATAAACACTCAGGCATTCATTCTCATGTCCTTACCCAAAGAACACTTTGCATCTTTAAGTCCCCCTTGCACCTGAGTATGAGCATGGCAACATCATGTCCCCCATTTAATCCCCCATCAACTCTACTCCTGGGGAAGGTGGCTAAGCCCACTGGCTCAAAAGCATTGACTGGGTTTGATCAAACCCAAACACTACTCTGTTCCTAGGACAAGTTAGACAACAAGCCTAAACCTTGTTAGCACCATCTCAAAGCTTCTTATTCAAGTACTAGATTACTGTAAGCATTTCTGTTTGTATACCTGTGTGCAAATGTGTTCATGCCCCTTTGTGTACAGTATCTGTGTGTTTATGTGTGTGTTTGTGTGCCTGGCTCAGGGCGGCAGAGGGGGACAGCGACACACACAAACTTTTGGCAAGGGGGGTGGGGGTGGGGGAGAGGGGGGTAGTGCGTGACAGAGCGAAGAGGCACTTGCTTTGAGAGACTGAGGGGGCCGCACTGGGCCGGCAGCAGGGCAGCAGTTTGAGGAATCTCTGTTTTATGGTTTTTTTGGTTTGGCTGGAGGGAGCGTTACCTGTGAAAGTCACCAACCACAGCAGATATATTAGATATTAGAGACACACACACAAGACCATCATATTTTTCTTCAAGGTGCACAATCGTGCAAACAGGCAACCAAGTGAAGGGACCCAACTACTGGTTCTATCCAAAGAAGTATACTGTATAGTCACTAGTGAGGTTAGGACTGGCAGTAGACTGATTAGTTGATCCGGATATGCATGGATAACCATGTGCATATCTAAAAGATAGATAGATAGATAGATAGATAGATAGATAGATTGATAGTTAGAGATAGAAAGATAGGCCCATTTGGATAAATGGATACTGTAGATAGATAGATAGATAGATAGATAGATAGGCCCATTTGGTTCACACTTGAATGGACTCAATTCATTTAAACAAATCTTTTAACACGGTCACATGCTGAAATGCCAGCATAGACACCCATCCAAAACTCACTCTCATAACCTGAGTATGTGTTTCATTCTTTCAGAAAACATGCAGGAGAAGGCAGCATGCACAATGGTTCTCTCCGAAGCATCCGCACAGACATTTGCTGACCTGGCTCACCACTTGTCTCCAAGGGGTTTCCATCACGACCACGACCACGAGCGCAAGCACAATTAGGATTGTAATCACACAGCAAGTGGCCCAATCACACACACCGTGCCACCACAACTTTAGAGAAATGACATGTCTTTTGAGAGTATAGGGTAGCCATAATTTCCCCATTCCACACATAGCATGTATTACTCCCCCAAGAATGCATTTCTCCTCATGGGAGGTGGGAGGGTCGGGTTAGTGGTGGTGGGGTTTCTGGAGTGATTGGTGGCTGATCTCTGATTGCCACCCTCCGGATGTTGGTGTGGTTCTGGACCTGAGCACCAGGCAGTCCTTGGCGGTTAACACTGCACCTAGCAGCCCTAAATCAATAAGCCCAATAAGAGTCTATGTGACCCCAGGGTGTGTACACCGTTTCTCGGACAGACCAACCTGCCTTTTTTACGACCAACTCAGATTCAGCCTCAGCTGATTGAACAGAGCACTTACAACAGAACTCTCCCCAAACAGCACAACAAGCACGGAGAACATAGCTCTAAGATCAAATCGGACCCAGGTTCTCAGAAAATACCTCTGACCTTCATGCCACAAACAATGTTAAACGCATCACCAGATTGACTCGCCACCAAACACAAGCAAGGCTGCAGTGTAGCGGTAATCTGCTCAGGGGAGAGCAGTAGGTTCTGTCTTCTGTCCTGTGGATGAGTGTGCTGATGTGGGAGATGTACTGTATAATGAGCACTTACTCTTACTCTTGTCTCTGTGAGGCAGTAGGCCTCTGACGCTCTTTAGCACGGCTCCGGCAGTCTGAGGGATGAAGGCCATTGTCACAGTGCCCTGATCTTTGCTCAGTGGCAATCGCTTCTCCAAACACACAACACACGTCTTCCTGGCTCTTCCTCCTCTTCTTGTCTTGTCTCTCTCTCTTTCTCTCGCTTTGTTTATGTTTTGTGCTCCCTGTGCTCTTATCTCTTGCTTGTGTTTATTGTCTGTTGTTACGTTCCTTTTCCGTTATGCTCCTTTCTCTCTCTTTCTCTCTCTCACTCTCTCTCTCTCTCTCTCTCTCCTGCCCCCGCCCATTCCCTACCCGCACCCTGGCTCCGTGGTCAGGTCCTACCTTGGTCACGTCACTTGGAATCGGACCAGCCCTATCATGGGCAACTGAGCACCAGATTTATGTTTTTGGCCAACAGAGCCCCTGCCTCCTTCCTGTGTGTGTGTGTGTGTGTGTGTGTGTGTGTATATGTGTATGTATATGTGTGTGTGTATGTGTGACTGTGTGTTTTTATTCTGTAGGTGTGGTCAATCCATTGCTGTAAAGGACTCCACTTGTGTTGGGCAATCACCACCACCATTACGTTCAGTTCAGCTCAGTACACATAAATAGCACAAGGATACACAGATATACAAGGGGACAAGGCACAGACTGATTTAAATGAAAACTGTCATATCTGTCTGTTTCTAGTGTTAAAAAAACGAATCATATAAACCATTACGCACTAAGTGCGTCCACTCAATACCACATTTTAGCTCTAGCACACCCAGGGATCTCTTCATGCAGGTTTCCTTTGATCACATTTTAGCTGGGCAGTCAGTGATACGAAACTCTAGCATGGACATTCATTTTCTACCCACAAGAAAGTAAAGTAAAGTACGTCAGTGAAGGTATTCCACATGCTTTGAACAAAGTGAAATAAAGTGAAAAGACCAGGTTAATTCTTATTTCTTATGAAGTGGAAAAATGAATTATATCAGAAATAGAAGGCCATGTGGAATAAACAGACATTGAGAAAGACTGAGGCTCCAAGACTCCAAGTGATGCTCCATGTACACAGAATGTATCATTAGGCTAATTTGTGTGCTTTACTGCTGGCGGAGTTCACCTGATGATATGGCCAGTAGACATGATTCAAGAGCTCTGGCCCTGGACCCTCTCAGCCTTTTTTTTTTGACAACAAGTAATCTCAATGCATACAGTAGCTAAAGCAAAGTGCTTTCAGTCTGCAAGCCTCTGGATGTTACATGATAAGCCTGTTAGAAATCACTTTATTTTTTTCAACAAGGTTTTCATCAAAAGAAAGGCTGACATGACAAAATAGAAGACTCTTTTTACCCAAACACAGACAACAAAGAAATGAAGAAACATGATCGAATTTGCAAAATGAAACGGAAGTGACATTTGCACTAATTAAAGAAACATTTCTATAATTAGTAGCCAGTAATAGTCACAATCTTCCGAGTGTTTAAGTAGCCATAGGGCCTGTGTATGAAACTGCTTCAGTTCGTGAAAATTTCTTACTTATAAAAAAGATTTTTAATGCACAAGCATTTATCACTGCCGTGTTATGTTCCTCAACTAATTAAAGTGCCAGGATAGTCATTCAATTACCTGACAGGTATTCAGCAAACTTCACTGATCCCTGAGGCATTTGCGAAGGTGTTTCATCACTTTTATGTATTCATTTTTTGTCCGTTTTAAATCTTGCACATCCTGTCCTTCTGCTTTTTGAAGTCTTCTGCATCTAAAGCACCTGTAATTATGGTCTATTGGGAACATCATGGGAAACACCTGCTACCACCTTTACGCCTCAGAGTGCTCAAGCAGAAAACCACTTCTCGCTCATGCGCTCATGTCTCTGTGAGCCATCGAGTATCAAATTGTAAGATAGATGAGTGAAAAGCAAAGCTTCTCGAAGGGGCTTTAGTTCAAGACTTTTTATCGCCGTGCCATAGCGGCCTAATTAACAGTGCCTAATTCTTATGCACCTGTGTCTGCTACATAACAGGACTGGCATGCATACATTACAGTTCACTTTTATAAAGTATGTACTACTAAACTTCTATACAATTGACATGCCACTAATGCACACACGTCCAATGTTTAAAAATGTCCTTGTTGTACAATTATTCAGTGTCCCCTCTTGTCTGCTCTCTCTCTTTCTCTTTCTCTCTCTCTCTCTCTTTCGCTCTCTCTCTTTCTCTGTCTTACCTCCTGTGGAGAAGTCAATCAAGCCCAGGAAGTGGAGGAGTTTGATTGAGCTACAGATGACCAGCAGGATGCCGACAGTCTGCAGCCCCTCCATCTCCCACTCCTCTCTGAAGAAGAGTAGCATGACGAGCCTCTCCTCCTCCTCCTCCTCTGTCCCTCAGCGTGCCCCCCCAGCACCCGTCAGTCAGAGCCCACTGGCCCCAGGGTTTCAGCTCCCTCCCTTTCACAACAGCCCCTGATGATAACACAATTGCACCTCCAACACAAGGTCCAGGTGTGAAAAGTCCTGACCAATCTTCAGGCGTTTTTTTTTTTACTGTTGCTTCTTGTATTCCTGTACTCCCTCTCTTTTTCTTTTTGTTGTTGTTCTGACACGCTTCTCTCGATGTGTTTCTCTTTTTCTTTCCTCTGTTAGCGCTTTCTCTCTCTCTCACACACACACAGCGCGCTGAGGTGTGTCACATGTGTTGATATCTATCCATCTCTGTTTCTCCATTGGGGTAGCCTGCGCTCATGGCTTTGTTTGGCCAGATGGTGAGTGTGAGGTCAGAGGTCCCCAGAGCTGCCCTGTGCGCCCCTGACTAGGGAGAGCCTCCTCTGGCTACCCTCGTGTGCCACTGCTCCCAGTCCCGCAGGTGAAGAAATGGAGACATCGCCAACCTGGCTCACCCCACACTCCCCCTGCCCCCTAATCTCTTACTCTTCCATCTGTTAAAATCCTGGTCCGGTGTCCGTGTGTTTGTGGGTGTGCGTACGTGTGTGCGTGTGTTTGTGTGTGTTGAGTGAGTATGGGCAAGTTACCCCATACAAACGACCAAAGCTGGGATCCATTCTTTTTATATGGATCACAACCCATCTGATGTTTAATCCCCACCCACTGACCCCCCACCCTCCCCCTCTTCCCTCTCTTTTCTCTCTATTTTTTTTCTTTTTCTCTCTTTTTTTCCTCTCCCTCTGTTCCCTCTCCAGCTTTTTCTTGTCTTGCTGTGTTTAATTGGGTCAGATGTGTTTGGTGCGAGTTTGGGGAATCTGGAGAAGGAGTAGGGGGTCAGCCAGCAGGAGAGGGGGAGAGGAGGACAAGAACAGAGTGAGAGAGAGAGAGAGAGGAGGGGGTTAGGTTGGCAGCTCAGTCTAACCAGACTGACAGATGGGTCCTAGTTCTCCCTCCTGAGACGACAGGGACGGCCCCAGTCCCATGCAATGTGTCTCAAGCCAGTCCACTACTATCCACAACCTACACACACACACACTTTCTGTCTTTCTGTCTCTCACATATACATACACCCACACGCTCACGTCCACACAGAAGGCAAAAACACATTCACGTCCTCAAAATAAACAGATGTGCTTGAGTGGGGGAGGCGCAAACATACATGTTCTGTATAGACACAAATCTAGATCACTGCTGACACTAAGATGACGAGAGTCGCATGGCACCATTTGAGTAGTTGACTAGTAAACTACCACTGCTCAGACAGGAAAAAAAAGGATCAAGAATAGAATCAGTCTGACAGTTACTCCTCCAAACTGAATATAAGTTTAGTGTGTGTGCGTTTATGTGTGTGTTTGTGTGTGTGTGTGTGTGTGTGTGTGTGTGTTGTGTGTGTATAAGGAGAGACAGACAGAGGTAGACTGGGAAAAGGAGTGAGTGGGAAAAGGAGGGAAGAAAATAAAGAGGGAGAGAGAAAAAAAAGCAAAAACGAATAATGCACCAGAGCTGCATGAGGGATGAGCTTCATGACAACTGTCGCCGGTGGGATGATCGCACCCAAATTATATATTACTTCAAAACACCACATTGCTCTGCATGTAACACAAGTGTCTCCACTACAACATAACCCATATCTCAGTTTGAAATCTTGTTATTTTTTTCCACATGCAGTCATTAAGTACACAGCCTGTGGGTACCTAGTCATTGGAGCCCTACTGGGAGACGCTGTTCCATATTTACGGTAAGTATGAATGAAACTAACAGAATTAGTTGTCCATCCATCCATAAACAACCAGTGAGAGGAATCCAAAAATAGCTCAACTTACAAACATGACCTGAAAAAGTCCATTACCTATTCTACCCCTTCAGCAAAACACACCATGGCCAACACACGAAATGAGACTATAAGCTGTAATGATTATATTTCACTGTAAAACTGCCCTGTAATTGTAAATATTTCACTGTAAATGACGCCCAACATGTTAATGATTTTATTTGCACCACATTTGCAGAAGTGCATATATTTGTATACTGATGCATCAGGATCTGATAGATGGATGTGTACTCATCGACCTTCATCATAAGAACACACAAGAAAAAATAGTATCCACGCCTTTAGCGTGTTAAACCAATTAGTCCAACTCACTTTATTTATCATTCTGAGGAATATGGGAAGTCACAGCCATTTAAATATTGCCAAATTTAGACTTCTACCTGTGCAATTATCATTTCCAAACCTGATTAAAAAGGTGTTCTTGACAAATGGCACATATCCTTTTTTTCAGTTTGGGGTGTGTGTGTTACAGGTTAAACTGTTCATAGTGGGTGTGTGTGTGTTTGTGTGTGTGTGTGTGTGTGTGTGAGAGAGAGAGTGAGAGAGAGAGAGAGAGAGAGAGAGAGAGTGTGTGTGTGCTGGAAAATCCATTTACATAGCCCATTTAGTTCATGGGATATTTTTAAAATCTAGGTGGGTCTCGATTCTGGGTTGAAAGACCCTTTTGTGTCACACCAGATAAATGCCACTGTTGTTGCATTTTGACATGAACTACATAAACAACTAAAGCTAAACAATACACTGTCAACAGAACTTTCCTGAAGCAAGGCTTTTGCAAACAAACACATGGCAAACAAATACAAAGTCATGCTGTGTACCTATCTCAGCCTACAGGTGGCAGACTAACTCCGTCCAACACATTCCTCCTCGCATAACAAGCAAGGTACTGTTTACATACTGACAAGGAGAGAGAAAACCAGACTATACAAGCAACAAAAATAACAGTATCAATGCAGTACCATGAACAGTAAAGTACCATGAATTATCCCAGTATATTCAGTTAGATAGATAGATTGATACTTTATTGATCCCCAAGGGGGAAATTCAAAACACATTCTTTTCAGTTTAATTTTCTCTTTCATTTCAAAACCTGCAGAGGGCAGTAGAGGACCAATTTAGAGAATGCCTTTGTGTCTTCTACAGTTTTTCTGTAGCGCATAATTTAACTTTCAAGTGTTATATTCAGGTCAAATAGAAGAAATACATTTTGTTTCTGTAATAAGGCCATTATAGAAGTCTGAGGCACTCTAATGTCTGGCACATCACACACATACACACACACACACACACAAACACACACACACAGGCTCACAAAAGTTAATGTTTAAAGCATGTTAGACAGAAAATGCCCCGTCATGCACTGAAAACACCTGGAAAGCCATTTCAGACATCATTTGCCTCTTTGCTGCATTCTCCAGCCAACACCGATTCATCTCCTTGTTCTATTGATTCCTTCCCTCACACACCTGCCCTGCCCAGCTGGGTCCATAGATCTCCATTAGAGTCGCGCCCAATGTCTGCATACCTGCCCCACACAAAACCATGGCTAATGATTGCATTAGACAGTGAGGGTGCTTCTGTTGGCAATGGCAGCAACACACACACACAAACACATACACACACACACACAATCAGACAGATACACATACACACACACACACACACGGTAAGATACACACAAACACACATGATACATGCCCAGCCAAGTGGAGTGCTTTGTCATCCAGTCAAGAGTATGATAATGTGCTCATGCTGTCACATATGAATTCTAGCTCTTCTGCAGAAAGTCACAAAGTCTTGAGCCTTGGGGAAATGTTAGTTTTGCTATATCTCTCTCTGTATGTGTGTGTGTGTGTGTGTGTGTGTGTGTGTGTCTGGCTGCCACAACTTTTTCTGCTGAAGGCCATACAGCATGTCTCCCTGCTGCCCCCATCTCTACAGATGCAGTGGTGTGCTGCTTTTAGATCTCATCCAACAGGCCCCCGCATCCCCTGGAGCCCCTCTGGACACCTGCAGATGGAGCAGGGGACAAGGATGGAGGGGGTTTAATTAACTGCTGACAGAGAGCTCATATCCTGGAAAAGTCACAAAAAAAGTGAATAGGCACAAGAGGGGGGATGTATTGCCCTCCCATAAATAATTCATCTCAGTCCTGCTGTGTGTGTGTGTGTGTGTGTGTGTGTGTGTGTGATGGAAATTAGGATTCTTTGTATGACCTCATACTCCACAAGTAGTCGGCTTCACTCCTGGCACAGAGGGCAAAAGACGCTGGAGGAAGTAACATTCATAGACTTTCAGCCTTTGTGTCCAACAAAAACATTCCCAATATATAAGAGAGAATATGTAAATATGTTTGTTATCATGAAGCCAAATATATGGACTACAACTACAACTACTAAATGGATTACAATTGGATTGTGGATTATGGATTATTATAGATTAAAATTACAATTACTGCGAGCTACTGTATATAAATACTATGACATATTTATCATAACAACTTGTCATGGCATAAAAGGCTGAATGAACTGCTTGCCGTATTACATGACTTTTTGTGTTGGTCAACAGTTTGGCCACCAGTAAAATTAAACTGGCGGTTAAAAACATAGAATGGACGACCATCTCTGTCTTGGTTAATTATGAGGGGTTGTACATGGCCTTCAACTTAAAAAAAGACATAGCAGTGGAAACACTGTATTCAACTGTAAAGAAGATCAATGTTAACTGTTTGTCATGTTAGTTACAAGCCTAATGTGTGAATAATGACAACCAGCCAAGGGTTATGATTAAAAGTTCAGTAAATGCTTTTCTGTCTATCAGTGAATACAGCCCACCCTACACTGAACAAGAGGTGGGGATTGATTTGAGTTTTCAATGATTTTGGAAATTACTGTCAATTGAAGGATAGCAATTAGGTCAGCAGGACAAATTGAAATATACTCATACGGTGGGTTGTCAGGGTTTACCTGGGCTCAGAAATTTCCATTTTGATTATTACTGTTAAAACATTCAGCAGTCCTCACCTTTTCAATGTGAAGACATTATTAAATCTGACATTAAGAACATAAAAAGACATCCACCTGCCATCCCTCTTGACAGAAAATCTTTTACAAGTCAATTGTAGATTTAGTTTGGTTAAAAAAAAAGTAGCATGTTAAAGTATTAAGTATTATGTACATAAATCTGGCAAAGAAAAAAATGAAACACATTTTCTAATTAAAATGCATGTATAACCTCACTTCCAGTTTGAAGCTCACATTCAGGTCTGACAACAAGGGCCTGAACCACTATGCTGTAGCTGAGCTACAAATCAGACAGATAGGCCTACTGCTACTGACACTTGAGGAAATGTAATCAGATGTAAGCACATGAGATTTACCTATCACAACATCATGAGGCCAAACAGCTGAGCCAAAGTGTCTTAGCCTGCAAATATCTGTCTTATCCAGCAATGCAAGTTTTCCCTGTCAGAAAACTTTTTACTCCATTGTGCTGTGAGCTTTGCAGACTGATCACGAAGAAATGAGACGTTTTCTTTTTTGCAAAAGACTGAGAGGAAAGGGTAATTACTGTATATCATACATAATAAAGAGCAATGAAGACAAAATTGTTTAGCTAAGTACAAGGGGGTGGGGTCTGTGCTTTAAAGCTATGTGAAGCATTCATGAATGTAAGTGACTGAAAATGGTTGTGAATTAATATACAAATATGCACTGCGCCATGTTAGACAAGCTGGGTATGCATTTCAGATCTGTTGAAAATTCACTCACACACATCCAGAGAAGCAGAGTGCAGAGAGACGTGACTGTTTTGTAGAAATAAAAAATCTTTTCTAAATGTTTGGTGAATGAAGTGTAATATTTTATAAGCATACTTCACACAAAGTCTTAATGATGTTCATTAATCCACGCAGACAACTTCTGCAATAGAACAATTTTTTTCCTGAAAGCAAAATGACTTTAGAAGAGTAGTGGATCATTCTGTTTCATTTTGAATGAATAAAAAGTCTAATTTGGATATTTCTTAAAATAATGAAACCAATTATCATCCCACTATTCACACCACAAAATCACAGACTTTTACTGAAGAGTTGACATATGTCTCAGGCACGCTAGAAATATGCAATCCTCTTGTGTGTGACCAGACAGACAGACAGACAGACACACACACACACACACACACACACACACACACACACACACACACAGTCATATCCCTGGTGCTTGGACAACAATGAGTGAGTAGTTACCCAGAGATCCTCAGTAAAACGTGTGGATTCCCAGACAATTTAACATAGATTCACAATTGTTTGTTGTTTCCATTTCAGCATATGTTGAGCTACTCTTGTCCCAAAACAAAGGGATCAGTCACTGATATTATCATACCAAAACATGAAGAGACTGCATGAATGATATACTACGCATTGCTCACTCTCAGATGTTACACACATGCTTCACGTATTGAAATGAAAAACTCAAGACTACAACTGTGCAGCTTGCTCTGTACTACAATTACTATTTATAAGAACTAGAGGATGGATACATTGCTACATTACATTTACAGTAACAGTGTTGTGTAGTCGTCTGTCTTCATAGGCAGCAATAACTTTATTCTTGAGGAGGTCAGGAAACAATAATGTATGCATTGGATCTGCAGTATGTGCCAGCAAGGTCATGTCAATATTGAATCACCGGTCAAGTGCTCTCACTGCTCCGAAGACAACTCTATTCAGAGCTGACGTCTACTGCATAAACATCTCGGCTAGTTTTCTGAGGGCATCCTCCCCCAGGGACCGGAACATTCTTGGCCCACCAGAGGAGATAATATAAACACCCTGCGGCTGATAAAACACTGAGAAACTACCGCTGACAACACTCAACCCTAAAACACATAGCCAGGTCCTGTCATGCATAATTAATAGCCACATCTCACTGACTTGACTCGCTCCTTTCAACGTTGTTGGTTGTGTTTACCAGATTGAGAGATGCAATTTGATGAAAGCTCATGCCTGTTGATTTGATGCACATGTATAAGGCACACATGCAGTTCTCATTCATCATCTCACTAATGCAAATGTGTGTCTGGTCCAAACGGGCTGTGGGGTTTTTCTCTTGTGTCATTAAAATCACAGAGGGGGAAGACTAATGGCTACTGTCTTCTAGCACATTAAAGTTTTATCTGAAGATCTCTGGCCGAAGGCCCCGGCTTCTTCTCTGCCCTTGCATATTTAATGTCTCATGGTCAGACTTGTAGTAAAACAAAGTTCTTTTTTCTTCGTTTGTGTCATTCTGTCTTGCGCTTTAAGGAGTGGCTGGGCTCTTGTAATAAGTCATTTGGCACCTCTTCAATAATGAGTGCATTAAGTGCACTTGTGAGAGAGAACGCCATAGTCTTCCACCATATGAGTCTTTCCTACATCATTAGACCGACATAAACTATGTTTTTTTTTTCTACTATCCTACTACTCTCCAATCTCACCATTGGGGGTGGATAGATGAATAGATAGTTAGATAGATAGATAGATAGATAGATAGATAGATAGATACTTTATTGACTGTTAAAGAGAAAAATAGAATGCAATGTAATGTTATTGTGTGTGTGTGTGTGTGTGTGTGTGTGTATGTGTGTGTGTGTGTGTGTGTGTGTGTGTTATTTCATTACTTTTCTAAATATGAAAGCTTGTTTCAGTTGGATTTGGCTCTGAGAGTTAGACTCACTCTTTGATACCCTGCTCACGTTGTGTATTCTAATGCTGCTCTAGACATGCCACTAAAATTAGATGTGAGTGCAATCGAGTTGAGGATGAGGTCTGATTATACATATAGAAAGTGAGGAGGAACAAGACTCAACTATATATTACGCTGGTCATGCAAGAAGACTGTTTCAAAGTCACCAATAACTTGTCATTGACTTTCATGTTCGCCAAAGTGAAGCATTGCCAATGAAGAGTATGGTTCTGTCTAGAATTGCAAGAGAAGTCAGATTAGGCAGGATAGCATTTGTATGGACACCGTCAACTCCACTGAACTCAACTACACTGAACTAAAGCTAAAGCTTCATCATGACCACAGCTGAATGAAATGTAGTCATGCGAGAGAGGATCACATCTGTAAAAACACTCTCTTGCTCTCCCATGCATTTGAACACATGCATGCATGCAGGCGCGCACACACATACACACACACACACACACACACACACACACACACACACACACACACAGCACAGAATAGTGCTGTACAAAAAGGGAGCAACTTTTGTATGGTGTAACACAATTGTACTATTGTATGGTGTAACACAAAATTAAAAAACAGCTGAACAACACAGGTCAGAGCATACCAAAACAAACCTAACGGCTGATTTAGCTTTGAGCCAGTGAGGAATTAGCACACAGGCCTAGCCACAGATTCCTGCCTTTGCTGTAGTCAGCAGGTGGCACGCCTGATAAAGTCATACCCAGGAGCCAACCTCCTATACAAAACACTCCCAGTAATAAGGCTGTCCCTTAGCAACTGCCGCAGGCTGTCTGACTGCCCAAGTGGCGCGCTGTTCAAAGTCAAGCAAAACCCAGAGGTTAATTAATAAGTGACTTCAAAGGCAGGCTGCCCACCGCCTATACAGTACTGTATCTTTCGCTCACAAGCATGGGCCACAGAGCAGAGGGCAGCTGGGCAGCGTGGCACTACGCCATGCTGAAGGTATAAAAGAGACAAGCGGGTGAGAGGAATGGATGGAATGAAGGAAAGGAGGCAGCAGGTAGATACAGATGAAAGGAGGAAGACAAGAGGGGAAGAATGGAAGGAAAGAAGCAGGGAGGGAAGACAATAGAGGAGAGAAAGAATTTTAGCCGGGGAGAGAATCCCTTGCCATGGCAGGGGCTCAGACTAATGAAGCGCCGGCAGTGGAGCTGAAGGTCAGAGCAGCCCTTTTGTTTGTTCAGAGGATAGCACACTGCACACTGGATACGCAGAGCTCCACACCGCATACATGTACAGCGCAGCTCTGTTGTGTTGTTATTGTTGTTTTTGTCCTGTTTGTTGCTGTTGTTGTTGTTGTTGTTTTCACCCATTCCTCTCTCCACTCAAACTGTGGTGCCATATGTTATCATCTCCCACCAGCACCTGACAACACAAACTCAATGGCACCCCATCAATATCCCCGGCCCGTTGTTTACCGTGGATAACACCACTGCTCACAGAGTGCCTGCTGACGCCACTGACACACACAGACTATCACTCTTCCCTAACAGCATCTTAATGGGGAACACTCCAACAGACATTAAAGAAATCACACAATTACTACAGAATTACAGCGCAATTCCTTCTTTTAGCATCCTGCAGCAGCAACACAGGGGGCAGTGCACAGTAGTGTCACACTGCAGTACCTTTCCCATACAGGCATAGCCAGGAGAGAATGGTAAGCATAAGTAAAGTATCAGTGAAGTTTATATATAAAAAAGTGCACAACCTAACAAACAAAAGAAATACACCTGCACCTTGTCATATGTCATTTTATGCCATACGGTCGTGAATAACCCTCCCAAGAATGTCAGAAAAATAAGGTGCCGAGCACAGGAAGCTGATTACAAGCCATCCATCACACACACTCGCACAGCCAATGAAAACAAACTCCCACAGGCATCCTGCCCACAGCTTACAAGGAGAAAGACAGACTGACAATGCCATGGACTTCACTGATGGCTGAGGAGACAGAGAGCGGCTGCAGTGCTAGCAGCAGTGATGGGGCGAAGGGCTGACTGATGAAATGTGCCTCTGTGGCAGAGCACGCCGGAGAGGAGGGAACATGCTGGAGAGAGTGACACAGAGTTCAACCCAGAGAACACCAGTCTCCCAGGTCCAGGGTGCCTATGTCTTTGAAAGTGTCAAGAGTTCTGGCTGTGCATCAGGAAAAGAGTGGGAGTGGGGATGTGATGCAGGAGTGAATGTGTGTGTGTGTGTGTGTGTGTGAAAGAGAGAGAAAGAGAGAGAGAGGAGAGAGCAAGCATCCACTGCTAAGACAAGGACATAGATGGCCAGTAAACTTTCTAGTTAATCAGCACAAGTGCAGCTGGCATATGTTTCTTCTCAAGTATGTAAACATAGATCTGGAGGCCATGGTTGACATGCTGTACACAAACTAACTACAGGAAGGTTATGTCACATGACCCCCCCACACACACACACACACACAGACATACAGAGACACAGTCATGAAGGTTTTCTTTTGGGCCCTTGGTTACGTTGTCTTTGCGGTAAATCAGCTGTGACAAGGGGGGCAAAAACGATGAACAGCACTCGCGGGCCGGATCGCCTGAAAGATGCCCTCACAGTGACATTTAAAACCCTCACTTAACTCCAATCACAGGCTACACTTAGAGGGGCTTGCACAGATGCCAAGTACTTCCATTAAAAGGCTCTTGGAGCAGGGATGGTGGGGGGTGGCCGCCTAGTGTGGCGTGGTGAAGGCTGGGGGTGGGGAAAGATCAGTCACTGAAGATTCAGGGATGAGGTAGGACATGTCCATGTGCAAATGAGCCACGCTTAACCAAAAGGGCAATCTGTCTTCCCTTTTACAACCCAGAGCCCTTGCTTGCTCTCCACCCACACCCACACCCACCATTCGGTGAGCACCAGGGCTAAGTGCTGGGGGATTAAACAGCACCCATCTTTTCAGCGTGGCAGAATGAAAGCCTATCTGATGGGGCTATTACTCATCAAATTGAGCGCTGGTGCATGGTGGGACATCAACAGGAGTGTTAAGGGGGAGCCAACCACCTTTAAAATAGTGGCAATATCCTTTTGTCATTACTATCTGAACGATGGCAGTATAATGGCTGAGGGGACAGGATGATATAATTCAGCATTCTGAGGATATTAGCATTAGCTCTTGGTTATAATTAGCCTGATGCATCAAACGCTTTCCGTTTTCCTATACGTTTTCATTTGTTTGTTCCCTTAAGGATAGATACAGTCTGCTTAAACTAATCGCTACTGTTTGGTCGTGATGTATGTTACGCACTGGAACGTACCATTTGAGTACAGTGTTATCAAAAATGATTGAATACTGATGCTTCAACCTTAAAATGACTGCTTTTAGCCCTCCCTCTATGCGGTGATTGGTCCACATTACTGTTGGCGGGAAACTAAGGTCACAGCAGATCTCTGACTAGTGGTGGAGTTATTGGGAACTAAGCACTCAGAAGCACTGTGGGACATAGTGGAGATACCTAGGTCGGAAAATCCTACCATAAAAAAAATCACCATTCTCCTCTCTTGAGCAGAAATGGTTGGAGGTGATAAAGTCTTACATGCTGTAATTTAAGCAGATTTATATCTAATTGTTCGCCATCACCTAAAAGAACCTCAGCCTAAAAAAACACCAGCCTACACCCACCCCCCAAACACACCATACAGTACACAACTTACTATACAACTGTGTGTTATTTCTGTGTGATCATTTCCCTAAACAGGCAAGGTGAGATTTCCATGGTCAATGAGGCATTTGACCGTCACACTGTGCATTGGCCAAACATCCATCTGTGATATCCCTGAGCGCAGTAGTCAGTCAGACCACTAATGAGAATCACAATAAAACCAGCACCGACATGATAATGGACATTTTTGTGTCGCTGAAATACAGACAAAACAAGAAATGAGAAATCTTTTAAGAAATCTTGTGTTATAGTCTGCAACAAATCAGATTCAAATTATATTATCTAAAAAGCGATAGACAAAGGATAACTAAAAGTCCATTTGATCAAATGATTCTAGTTTTCAAGTACTACTGTATATCTGGCCTGAATACTAATTAAATATCAAATCTGTATATTAAAGTGTATGAGATCTCGGAGAAGTGTATGTGTTATTGATTTGAAGGAGCTTTCTGGTGTACAGTGAACAAAGATCTCTTTCCAACTTCAGTGCAAAAACTAGAAAGTTGCTGAGATTCTCTCTGGAGACTTTTTTTTTTGTCTTACCATACCCTTGAGCACACAGTTTGGTATTATCAAAACCAATGCTAGAAGACATTCTTGTGATGTTCTGGTGAAAGTTTACATGTACTTCATATAGATTCATTAGAAGTGTCCCCAGAAACTGGTCACAAATGCCCTTATTCAAGGCTAATGATGGGTTTTTACTAAATCTATGCTGACACTCCCTTGAACAGCCATAACCCAAGCTGAGGTGGGATTTATCCAGAGTAATTTTTCACCTCATAAAGTCAGCCCTCAGTGTCATTACTCTGCCCGCTTCGGCCAACAGAATGTTCCGGACAAGCATCCCTCAACAAGAAGAGACGTCTTAAGGTACTGAGGCAGGACAAAGACGCAGCACCTAAATTATCGGTCCACAAACACAGAGAAACAACCACAGCCTCCCGGGTTAGATTATCAGAATCAGCCCGCTGACTGGCTTAAGGATCTTCCACTGACACCTCCTCTCCCAGGGCGGATTTTCAGTGGAGGTGTTTAGTGATCATCAATTAGCCTGTTACTCTGGGTGATGATGTGTCGGGAGATGGGACCAGGGTGACGCGGTGTGACCGGGGGCCTCGTTAGCCTAATGGGAGACCGTCTGGGTTTGACCGTCCTTTATGAATGGAAATGAGATAAGATGGGATAGATGATTAGTCTAAGAAAGCATGCGGGAGAAGAGAGGAGACACTCCTCCACTGATGCCACTGCATCTGGATGCTTTCAGAATGTCACTTTGATAACTAGAGCATAGCATTGACGATAAGCTACCCTCAAGTGTTTCACTTATTAAGTTGGTTTTAGTTGATGTCTGTGTACAAATCTTCGCTCGTCGCTGAATCAATTATTCAACCTGGAGCATGTAGTTAAATATTCTGAACATGCACTGTTTGTTAAATAGCTTTTTTAAAATTACACATTTGATGAAACCACCCCAGTAATCTCTACCATATCAAATAGCAGGACAGATAATGTCCTAAATGGACTAATGCACAGTTTTAAGTGCTATAGGAGCTAGCTAATCTTATTATGCACAACAGATGAGTTAATGGCCTTATCTGAGAAAAAAAAACAGCATCACTGGATAGATATGATGGATAGTCAGGGGATAAAAGTCTAATAAGCACACACGCACACACACACACACACACACACACACACATAACTCAACAAGACTCACTCAGGAAACTGAGGCCCCGGCATGCTAAATGAAAGAGCTTAGTACAGCCAAGGGCCCCTTTATTGATGCCTGGCAATGAGAATGGGGAGAAACATGAGCAAATGCAGGGAGGCGTTGAGAGGCGGTACAGAGAGAAAATAATGAGAGCCAGCCGCCGCCATCCCTCTGGAGTACGCTGCCATGGTCTGGGTAACGCATCGGAAGCGATCGCTGGAAGCGGCCTCTAAATTACATCGACCATTTGTGTTGAATTGGGCTCGAGCAAAATGCAATTCCACTAATGAGACGTGAACGACAGTGGGGGAGATTAAAGAGATGCAAGGCCGGGTCTAATTCCAAAGAACTTCAGAACAACAGGAAGAACAAAGGCAAATGAACCAGGCATTAGGGAATGGCAAGGACAAATATTAAAGTTACAGAGCATTAATAAACATCCATTTCTTCAGTCTGCCCAGTAGTACTTTTCCTACAAATGGCAAATATCATCACTGGAATCTGCAGGGAATGGACGACACGTGACTGAGAATAGGAAATCTTCCACATTATCCTTAGTTGTTGTTGTGGTGAGTGTGTGTGTGTGTGAGTGAGAGAGAGAGTGTGTGTGTGTGTGTATGTGTGTCTATCTGTATGTGTGTTTTTTCTCTTTAGCAATTTTAAACCATTTGGACACATTTCAATGCCACATCTGCAATCCAAACCCCTCAGTCTCAATGCTTCCCAAATAATGGCACTGACAGAGCATCCCTGCATCGCTCTCTCTCTCTTTCTCTCTCTCTCTCCCCTTCTCTCTTTCTCTCTCTCTCCTTCTCTCTTCCTCTGCAGAAGAATGACAGTACAAGCATAAAAAAATGAATGACGCTGACATAAACAAATGTACCATTAACTACAGCCACCATATCCTAAAGGCACCCCTGGCCACAGTTCAGAAACTTCTCTGCATAATGCATCTGGACAGTTATGCATTGCCCTGGGATCCGAATGTAATACACTGCTCCGCTTGCACAATGGCAGTCCACCGAACATTTCCAGCATGGTGGCCAGAGCTGGCCACGCACCAGGAAAGTGAATTGTCAAACAAACTTTTCTTTTTAATCTGGAGATGAAAAACATGTTGGCACACCTTGAGAGCTGGTTCAGGTCCAAAAGATACATCAGTGTTTAGAGTATGGGTGGGGATGGGTGGGGTGGGGGAGACTGAGAGGAGGAGGAGGAGGAATTGGTGGTGATGGTGGTGGAGCTCCGCCCCCCAACCCTCCCTAGACACACACATCAGACCCTGTCTTATTTCTTCGCAGCCTTTTCATTTCAACATGATGAATGATATGATTTCTTTTAAAACCATTCAAATCTAAATCCAAGACCTTGAGATCATCTCAAAACCATCAAACTGACATCCCAGTAATAAACGTCCTCTTCACAAGCACAATGTGATAATTAGTTGTGCTGAGCAACTGTATACATTGTTCTGACTGGGCTGTCTGTGAGAGCATCCTATAAATCTGCACAAAAAAGACCCAGAGCAGTCAAAGCCTCTCACAGATACTGTAATCGAAAAACCAACAAAAATCTATTCAATCAGCCATTTGCTTTGTGTAACCGGCAGGCATCTGATCTGTGATAAGGATCGGGCCTCTCTTAAAGGTGTTAGTGAGATTGGGAACAGATAAAAACCCACCAGTTCAAGGGCCTTGAGGATTCAGTTTTAATCACGTCCTCCACTGAGTGTGTGAAGTTAAAAAGAAAGAAAGAGAGGAAGAGAGATCTGAGCAGACTTCAGTCAATCTTCAGCAGTTGGAAAAGTTATTTTTACCCAAACTTTAAAGAACTGTGGTGGCTAAAAACTAACTTTGTTTACTTGAGCTGCTTGCTGGTTAAACTTGAGTTGGACTTTACAGCCTCAAGAGCTAGCATTAGAAATGATTCCTCAAAGTTCTGTTTCTATCTGAAAGTCTTAGAAATACACTTTGATTTTCTGTGTATAAAGTTCACATTGGTAGTACTCTTAAAGAACAACATTCCACTCATATACTTTCTCTTTCACGCACTCACTTACACACACACACACACACACACACACACACACACACACACAGACTCTCTGTCTAGGATTTCCACACCGAAACCAAAACACAACACTTAGGAGCTCTTTCCGCTGTCTTATTGATTGAACAGGAGATGCCCATACCATGGAGAATGGAAAAGCAAGGGGAGGAAGAGAAAAAGAGAGAGAGGGGAGGGGAAGGAAAAAGAAGTGGTAGGGGAGCTGAAGGTTGAGACAGGGGGATTCACTCGGCTAAAGTTACTGAGCAACAGTTGCATCAGTAACCCAAGCCCCAGCTCTCCCCTCTCCTCTCCTCCATAGTCCAGCCCACGGCTGTGAGGAGGCCCTTCAGGGTAGCGGCTAGAACCCCTTCAGCCATAACCCCTCCAGTGCACAAACAAAACAACTAGAGACCTAAAGCATTCAGCCATACCAGATAAAGCAGCTCAAACTCCAAACAAGCCACACACTTCACACATCCACACAGACCTAGACAGATGAATGAATACATAGTTACTGATCTGTTCCTCCCCTTGCATTTCCCTTCAAAGGATTTACCTTCCCCACCGACCGGCTCGAAGAGTCCGAACTGCTCCAACACTTTGATGAAAAGTCCCATGACTACCAGGACTGCAATCATCTCGAGGCCGTCCAGGTTCAACATGGCAGGTCACTGGCATTGCACCGTCAAAACCCGGGACATAAACTCCTCTAACAAAGTTCTCCCGAAAAAAATAATAATTGGCAAAGGTGTGAGAGGTATTTGAAGAAACAGAGGCAGAAGGGAAAAAATAACCTCCACAACAGCGAGGCTTTCAGATTAGAATTCCAATGTGGTTCAGGGAAGCCATTTTCTGGATCATTCCACTCTTCCTCATCAACCCCCCGCCTGGGCGCCCATGTCCAGGGTGGCAGGGCCAGCCTGTCCCTACCGGCAGGGCATTCTCAGCAGGACAACACAGCCACTGGTGATGAAGATGAAGATGAAGACAGGGAGGAAGAGGAGGACGAGGAGGATAAAAAAAGCCCTACGGAGCGAGGGATCTCCTGAAGGGAACTACTCAGAGCGGAGGAATCCGGCTGCGTGTGTGTGTGTGTGCTGTGCCACTCGCCAGTCCTGAGCTGTGATTGTCAGTAAGCACGCGCATGTGTGTATGTGTGTGTGTGTGTGAGAGAGAGAGAGAGAGAGAGAGAGAGCAACAGAGAGAGACAGAAGGAGAGGGAACCAGGGAGAATGGGAGGGAGGGAGTTTGCAACAGAGGGAGAGATGGAAGAGAAGTATGCCCTCCCTTTCCAATGACACTACCTTCATTGATTTGCTTAATGTGGTTACCAAGGGAACAGTCCGTGTGGATATTTAGAGGCTTTGGTGTAAACAGACTTAGTGGCAGCTGAGTAATTGTTGTGCTATCACTTATAATAACTACCTAAATAAATCATGTTCATATTGCAGGCTTTCGAGAGAACTTGTCAAACTTGTTCTGAGGATTCAGAAGAAGATTCAAAACTCAAAACAGAATATTAACCATTTTAAAGTGTGATAGAAACAGCAAGCAGGATGAAAACATACAATAATATACTGTAAATAGAATACTACCCAACTAACTTACATCTTACATTCTTCTCAGATGCTCGCTCTCACATTCTCAACTAGAGACATACCAAAACCACTTGTCATTCAACATAAAAGTATGTACATGCTTGTTTAACCTGAGGCAGGTTAGGAAAGAAAGATTATAAAAGCAGTCTGTCTAACTCGCAGACAGCCAGACACCACCTACCACCACACACACACAGACTCACACACACCTTCCCTTCCTGCCTCCCCATCCTCTCGGTCCTCGATGTCTGCCTGGCAGGTTCAAAACACTGCAATCTCTGACAGCAGATCTGTTTATGGCTGCCGGAGGGGCAGCTACTTATTTAGTCTGCTCAAGTGAGTAATTTCATGCAACTGAAGAGGGAGAGACAGACGTAAGCCGCCTTCCATTTCTCCCTCTCTCTCTCTCTCTCTCTCTACCCATCACCTCTTTCAGACCACATAAATCTGCTCGTGCAGATGCCTAGGGATGTCCAATACATTTCATTTATTTATGAAAAAAGTAATTTGGCTGCTTTATTTGTGTTCAAAGATTGAGGAATTTCTTTTCAAATATTGACTGGTGGTCCACACAAAGGCAATCTATTCTGAGGAGCTAGTTTTTTTGCAGCTGTTGTTGTTTGAAGGCTGTCTGAAAAATGGAAATGGAAATAGAGTGAAGCTCTTTTTGTTCCTTATTTGGAAGAGCGACTTGCATATCCACTTTTACACTATAGAACACAGGGCTCCATAATATTGAACGGAATAATGGCGGCATACGTTTATCGCTTCAGGTTAAAACCACCTCTCTGCTAGGCATTAGCAGCTTTAGAGGCACCAAATACAAATCGCAAGAGTGGGATAGATAAAAAAAAGATTTGGATGCATATTTGAGTAATTATGTAAAGCAGTGTAGGGGTAACAATTGCAAGACAGAGAGAGAGAGAGAGAGAGAGAGAGAGAGAGAGAGAGAGAGAGAGAAAGTGGAATGCACCTCATACATGTACATTAGCGCCTACACACTTTAGATACATATTCCTCATTAATTAGCAGCTTATACACATTAGTAAAGTAATAAGATACTAGTCATTTGTTAGCCATTACAAGTCACTTATGAATACCCTATTGTGCATGAGCTTATTTTACCATTAATAGACCATTAACCAGACTCCATTACAGTATATTCATAGTAGGTCATTGTAGGCAGTACTATGACTGGAGCAATCTCCTTCCAAAATAATAACAATATATGTTCTAATTATAGGAGCAAATATGTGCCTAACAGTGCCTAACAACAAAAACAACACATATCTAACAGTACACAAATAAGTCCTAATTACATCTGTTTGATTGAGAATAACTGTTGTTCTACCACCTTCAAGTATAATAAAATACTTGTAATTACTAACAAACTAGTATGTTGTTAGTTTGCATGATAATAACATGCTAGTTAACATATGCAAACAAGTGCGCCCAGATCTAAAGTTACCCAAAACATAAAAAAATACAGAAAAAAGACAGTGGTAAGATAGAATACCATTTTAAAACTAAACAGAATTCCTTACTCTGTCATTCTCTATTTGAACTATCAATTTTAACTGTCAGGGTGTGAGAAAACAAGCTTTAAATGTCTGAAATAGGATCATATAAAAACATGTAAAATATGTCTGAGAAACTGTATGGTTATGTCTGTCTAGTGCTAGTGATCCAAAACATCTAAAACAGGTGACTACTGGAATTCAGAAGGCACATTCAAAAGGAACAAAAGCTTCTAGGATGGTATGAGCTTTCATTACAAAAATCAAATAATCCAAGATTCAGAAAGTTAATCGACAAAGACTATACTTTTTCTCAACGAAGACTTTTTCATTCAATATAGTCATGATTTAAAATCCTTCCCTCTCAAATCGTATATTAACCCGACAACAGTGAGCCCTCAAATGATATTCAAACCCCTACCCTCTACTCCGATAAACCATGTGAGAGAACTGGAATGCATTTAGGTGGGTGGGAGATGTGGGATTTCAAGCCAAACGTGTTTCATATATTGAATCTACTTAAGGCAAAAGTGCTCCTATTCCCCTTTGTTCCTTTTCATGCCGTTTAAAACGTTTCCAGGATGTGAGGCACATTGATGGTTACTGGATGTGTCAGAAATGTGATTTGCATCTGATCAGCCAGTCTGAAAGCAGACCAGCCAGTTCAATAGAGATCACCTAACACACAAAAAGAGAAAGGTGCGCTTTTATGCTTTAAGGTGGCGCTAATGCAATATTAACTGCAACAAAAAAGCTGATTTGATTGGGTAGGTGCAAATGCTCAGCAGACTAATGTAGTCTTTATCATTCACAGTAGCTGCATTTTTCTTTATGTGGAAAGAGGTCCATGGCATTTTTCTATGTGACCATGAAATATAGAGGTGACCATGTCCAGTGTGATTAGTGACGAGAGAGCAATTCTTTCCCTTATTAGCGTTGTTTCTGAACGGGTATAAAGACACCCTAAATGTTCTACACATGCAGTCTGGCTGTTTATATAAGATTTTCTTTTTTTAAGATTTAAAAATATAATGTCAGTAAGGTAGCCCTGTTGAAAATTTGTGGAGCAATTTGGAAATTTCCTCTACTTGTAACATGTAATATACTAACTGAAACTGTCAATGCAGATACTTATAGACAAATATACATAGTGCGTTTTGAATGGCATGCATGGAAGCATCACATTTGTACAGCATGTAATGGGCAGCATGTGTCTAAAGCACTGATGTGTGCATGATGTGGATCACTGCATCAGACCTCAGATGTGGGCCTTACATGCACACACACACACACACACACACACACACACACACACGCGCAGTGACCAAAACACCTTGAGCCAACTTCAAGCAATTGTTTTTTTTTAAGCATCCCTTGAGAATCCCTTAGTAACGCAACTGATCATAACACACTATTGCCAGTATCAGATGGGTGTTGTGTGTGTAACACACATACACACACACATATACAGAGAAATCTGCGCCCACACAGGTACACACCGAGAGTACACAAATGAATCCACACCAATGCACAGGCGCGTGCACACACACACACACACACACACACACACACACACACACACACACAATCTAATGTTAGACTATGGTTCACACACAATTATTTGGTTCTTTGAAGTCAGCATCACTTGCACTGGTTGATCTAACAGTATTATGAAAGCCACCTGGAAAGTTCTGTAGAGAATCCCCTCATGTTGTTTTCATTATACTGTAGTAGGCTACCAACATAAGTCTCTCTACAGTGACAAAGTGAAAGTCAAAGAAGCTCTCAGTAAGTTTATGCAACCACTTTCATGGCCATAAAATCGTTTAGAAATCGATTTTTCTATCAGACTGACTGCCTGTTGTGTTGCAAACGGCGATTAAGCGCACGCTCTACAGTGAATACGGAACATACAGCGTATGAGAGAGCACACCGCTAGCATTGCAGCAGACTTACTGAGCAAAGAGATGACATTTGAACAAAATGAACTGGCATGTGCAGTCCACAGTATGATTGCTCCTGGGGTGTTTGGTCCTAACTTATGTTGCAATCGATATATGCTCTTTTAAATATTGGCATTTAATGAGCTGAAATAAGAAGCAGAAAATGCTATTCTTTTCATTTTTGAAAATCTATCTATTTTACTGTATCTATCTATCTATCTATCTATCTATCTATCTATCTATCTATCTATCTATCTATCTACTGTATCAATCTATTTATTTATCTAGCTCACAGGTCACAACAATTTTCATAAGCCTAACTGTATGGGTTAGCTGGAACCTGAATCTGATTTTTTTATCCCAACATACCAGAAATCACTAGTATGTTTGGGCTAAGGATATTCGGTCCTACACCCCTCTAACTCTGCAAAGGAGGAGAAATAATTAGGCTTGAAGGTTCTGAATGCACACATGGGCCGAGAACAAAAGGCATCATGTTGGCTGGGTGGTGTCAGCACAGCATCTTTTATTCAGGCCCCAAGCTTTGGCCTCTTGGCCAATGCGATACCCATGTATTGACAAGCTGCCACTCAATCAAGTCTTGGGATGAGAAGAAGGCCAGGGACACAGGAATGAGGAAACAGGTTCAAGAACCACATCCTCCTGTGAAGGAAAGGCTTGGATGATTTAAGGATGGGGTAAGGGAGAGAGGAGCCAAGGTTGAGGGGAAAAAATCACCAGAATCATCGCTGTGGAAATGTATTATTCTTGGGTAAATTTTTCAGTCTATTTTACCTGTCATGTTGATAATTGGTCCAGATGTGGCTTATAGTATTGCAATAAGTACTACTAATGTCAACACACGCACCCACACTCACTTGCTGGCTTACACAGTCTCTCTTCATTTCTCTTTCTCTCTCTCTCTCTCTCTCTCTCTCTCTCTCTCACACACACACACACACACACACACACACACACACACACACACAATAATGTCCTCCTCTATGGTTTATTCCAGTCCTCTGACCTGTGTCCTAATTGTGATAAATATTCTGCCTGGCCAAGTCCTGACCCAGAAGGACCTCGTTCCACTCGGCAGGCCTGGCCCTCGATAGATATGCTTATCCACACCTGTTCCACTGGCAAGAGAACAGAGCAACACAGGAGAAAAACTCCCTGAAACCTCTTATACTATTTTGCTGATGGTGAAATGACCTGTATGAATACACACAGCACTGTTTAAGGACGGAAATATCGAGAGTAGAATCTGAAATGTTCTACAGGTGATAATCCATCATCCATTGGGATAACAGAGCAGCAGAGCCGCTCGAAATCCCACAGACACTCAAGCACAGGATTAGGATGTTATTTGTACTATTATGGCCTTGATCCCTTTAATCTTAACAGAGAGGAGTTCAGTTAACCCATGTGGGCTGAGAATGGCTTATGAACTGAGTCAGAGCACAAGACATAGCACATTGTTAATAATTAGCCTCTCTTTCTCTGGGGATGTTTGAGAGCTGACCTACTCACCGGAACACAAGCTATTGCCTTGTCCTCTTGTTTTCTCTAGGCAACAAAGGCACTTGTGCCATCTCTAGGGGTGGCTGGACCCCCCCCCCCCCTGTTCATTCATTTATTCATTCACCATCAGTGCAAAGATTAAAACACCCGTCCTCAGCTGTACACAGATTCAGCTGTTAACATGGTAAATGTAAAAGCTGATTTCCCCAACAGGCTACTCAAGACAAAAGCCCTGTAGGCTACAATCACATAAATCATGTGTAGATAAATCATGTGGATGTTAGTCTTCAGGTAATTGTGCATCCTGATTGCCAAGAAAAGTTGGCCATTTATCTCTTGTCCCGGTAGCCATCTGTTTTCAGACACAAAGGTCAGTGAAGAGCTCTATTCCCCAAAGATCAGTATGTCTGCTACATTTTTTGCCTGTGTTTCCACAAAACTCGTTTGCATTTCATTCAGTAGTTGTTACTGTATAATGACAATTCAGCTCAAGAATATGCACATGATCTGTGTGTGTTTTCATCAACTTGGGTAATGCAAATAGTTTATGTACATTAGCCTAATGAGGTGACATGCTCCGACAAGCTGTGCATTAAAATGTAACGTCTAAACCATCTGTGGATATAAATGCAGTAAAATCTCCTCGTTTTAAATGTCATTAAAACAATATTTAGAATTAACATCAGGAATCGCCAGGGTATAGTTCTTGTTTATCCGAAGGTTGACAGCAACTCTGCAGTGCGCCGTGCACGCTGAAGGATTTCCGCATTTCATCAACAGATGGAGACTGAGCTATATAAACCAGTCTGTCACATTTTACCACAAAACAGCACGGGGGTTTGAGCAAAAAAAATCTGCCGACATATGCATGATGGAGTACCACGGCACCACGGTATAAAAAAGCCTTCCTCCACTTCCTCCTCCTCTTTTTCCTCCACCTCAGAGGAAGGTGGGTAGGGCTTGAGGATAGTGCCCACACTGTAAATGCCACTCTCCGTGATGTGCCCATTGATTTTTCCAAATTGGTTTTTCAATGTGTGTAGCACATTGTGAGGCCCCTCTTCCCATCACTTTGCCTTTTACATTTGATCTACTATGATGGTGGTGCTGATGCTGCTTCTGCTGCTGGTGGTAATCTGACAAGTGAGAAGCACTCAGAGCACTAAATTGCAAACCCCCCAGTGAATGACAGAGAGCTGTCGAGATGAAGTGAATGGTAATTTTATGTATAGACCCCTACTGCAGGTACTAATTCACACTTGATTTTCATTTAGAGTGGCTCTTAGTAGAGCTAACGAAGATTCATTTTGCAAGCAGAGGAGGCTGCATTCTGGTCAGAAACAAAAGCTCCTGTAGTCTTCAAACAGACAGGGCTCTGGTTTAGGGAGTCTAATTGCAATAATTTGTAACAGAAGCTTAATAGAAGGGTCGTGAGAACACCCTCCCAGTCGTGCAACAATGGTGAACAGCCACTCTAACAGCCTAATCATTAGTCATCAGGTTGCTTAATATTGGGCGCTGGGTATAGAAGTAGTTAGCTGTGGGCGCTGGGGGTAGAGGCAGGTAGCTGTGGTCCTGGGATGCCAACAGCGGAAATTACATGCCTATGAAGTCCACTGGCATCCCCCACAGATAAGGGGAGTGATCTTAGGATTGACAATGAAATGGAGATGGGGGGAAGTTCTGAAGTGAACTTCGAGTGACATAGAGTGCAGACAGGAGGGTTCAATCTGTGAAAAATTCTGTCAGTCTGTCAATCGGTCCTTTTAGCTTCTCTTAAGACAGTTTGAAAAACAACACAAACTGCGAACAACACAAACTGCAAACTGCATGCTAATCTAGAGATGGGTGAGGGTGAGAGCAGGAGGTGTTTTAAGATCAGTCACACAAAAGGGAAGCGTGAGGGACCATTAAATGCTCAATTGGTACAAAATAGGCAGATACAAAGTGACAGTTCATAGACTTTACAACCTACAAGCGGACAGGCAAGCGTCTAAGGTAATATTGCAGATGGTGGAATTCTGCAGGCTCTAATTCCAATAACTACAGCATTGCAGATCATTAAACTGTTCTGTTCTATGTAAGGGGCTGAATTACATTTTACAGCCACTGACTCTGCACCCTGGGGATACAGAATATGATTAGAACACATAAACACAGAGTTTAATCGTCCACAAAAACGTCTCACAGTTGGACAAAAACACCATCCGTAGGTACTAGAGGATTCGAATACTCCATCAGAGATCATTGAGCCACACCATAAAATAGGAAATATAGAAACATGGATTATTTTCTGTGCTGCCAATCTTCACTGAAGCCGTCATAGTGGCGAGATGCAGCCCACAGGTCCATGAAGTGGGGAACACAGAGAACTAGAAGACGGAGAGCAAACAGCAAACATGGGCCTCTCTGGACTTTGGCTGTAACTCTGTATTTACAATCAGTGGGTTGAACGGCATGTACACACTGCAAAATGGCTGAGTAAAATCAACGGGGAAAAGCCATCTTCCAACAAAGATATTCTGAGGAAACAGGATAGAATGAGAGGGAATAGCAAATGATGAGGAGTACAAGAACAAAAAAAAATGCTTTTCCAGATTTCAGATGTGTTACCTACTGGCTACTAGTTCACAGGTCAACCCCCCCAAACCCCAACCCCCATTCCGCGGTCTCTCACTCCCATTTCCACACTCTCTATCCCTCTATCTGTCTCTCTGCCCCGTTCTCTCCTCTTAGCATTGCAAATGCTGGTGGGGATGGAGGTGCAGGGAGCTGGATATTGTGTCAGTTTGTCATCTCCATGGATGGAGGCCGTCCCACACTGCCACCAGGAGCCGGTAATGACAGGCCAGCATGACAGGTCGGGACAGCCATCAGACAGACGCTCTTGGCACTAATGACAGAGACACAATGGCCTTCAAAAACTCAACAGGCACGCAAGCTCTCTCAGCTAGACATGGACCCCTGCTGGACAGACAGGGCACTGCAATAGATAGGCATCCTGAGGGCTGCTTCTGAAACTGGCAAATACAACTGCAGTGAAAGTATATAGTAATAGTATAGATAGTAATATCTTTATGTAAGGTATAATTTCTTATCTTCTAATCTATTTTTATGAACAATAAGCATGTAACCAAAGGGTGGATATGCAGCTGTCAATCTTAATTTTTACCCAACAAAAAAAAACACATAAGTAAGAGTCTCATAACATAGGAATGATTCTCAAACAAATGATATTCAATATTGATTGCCTTACTGCAAGGTAACAAAAATATTGCCAAATTTAATTCAAAGACAAAACCATCTTTCTCATCCTACCAACACCATTATCAATAGCCTATTAGCCATCAACATCCTAAACCTGAAGTTTTTTTTTTGTACTATAGAGCTGTCTGGTCAGTCTTAATGAATCAAAATGAAACAGCACTTACTGATTTCCTCTACATGAGTCACCATGTTTCTCTGAAACCTACTTTAATAGAAGCCAATGAAGAAAGTTCTACTGTGACATTTTCATCTTTGAAATTAACAAGTGACCATCTGACCCTCCAGCTGGATAAAACAGAGAAATGTGAAACTCTTTCCTCCTTTTAATGGTGGAACCTGCAGGACAGGTGAAGGGCAGGAGAGATGATTGATGAGAGGCGCGCATAATGTGTGCCAGGCTACTCACTCCGTCCAAAGAGCCAGTAGGAGAGAGGAAAGAGAGCCATGATGACAAGGGCATAGAGCCCCCCCGTGCCTTGCGTCTCCAGGGTCAGGACCTCAATGGTGGAAGATATCGCCATGTTGGAGAGTCCTCTAATGTGTAGCACTAGCAGTCTCAGATGAGGCGTTTGGAGGTGGTTGGAGTGTTTGCGCCACTTTGGCCTCAGATGCCACAGGTAGTACCACCTTTTATACTGTAAGCAGTGTTTTACAGCACATGCTCACATAAGAACATCCAGTCATACACACACACACACACACACATACACAACCACATATATATACACACACAGAGATGCTATCACCAGCCACCTCTGAGGCCTGACATTTTAACATTCTGACCTACATTTCCAGCTGCCACCTAAATTTACCAACACCTAGCCTCTGGCAAGCCACAGAATACAAAGGGGTCCAGCAGCCGTGCATAGTGTGGAGTCGGGAAGCCCTCTAAGATGGTCAGGTAGATGGTCACACCCCATGGAAAGACACAACAGTTCTGACGAGGCTCACAGTGCCGAAGGTAGGCAGCGGGGTGACGGGCGTGGAGCGTGGGTGTTTATTCCCTCTGGCATAGAGCCTATGTAAACACAGGTGTGCGGTCTCACCCATAATGCTGTCATCATCACACACACACATAAACACACTCTTAAAAGTTATTGTGGGTGATAATGCATGTGTGTGTGTGTCTGTGTGTGTCTATTATGTCTACGGATACAGTTCCATACCATCTGGTCCCTTAACCCATTCAAGTAATTATTACAGTGTGCAGGTTTAGCAGAAAATCTAATCTGAATAGCTGTTATACCAGGCCCATTTTTCAGTTTAACACTAAGAAATACATACAGTAGTCTGGTGGACTGTATAAATATTGTTGCTTTATTCATTTTGAAGAATCTGGACACTTGATAGACATGCCTTTACTTTGTGGTGAGTGGCCACAAAGTAAAGACAATGTACTGTGACGCTGCAAATCCAAATAAGTGTTCTTCGTAGAATGTTTATTATTATGTTTATTCATTATATTATTGAATGTGGAGAGGAATCCAATGAGAGAGAAAGACCCCACACTGCAGATCTAACAAATGAAGGATGTAACCACAATCACTTCACAAGGTTCAATGATTCTCAGCTTTTGTGAGAAGGCACACCAGGGAAACTGTAACAAAATATGACAGCTCTGTAAATGGTCATGAATAAAACAAACGCTCGAGCACACCTGGGTCTTACCAAAACAAACCCATGTGGTCTGAAAACAACTGTCTCCACTCTACTGGGAAACCAATAACCAGTATGATGTTCACACAATTTTTTAAAAACTTTGAACTTTTCCTAAACTTTAAGTTTATTAAAACCAAGTAGCCAATTTTTTTTTTCGTAAACTATGGCCATATATATGTCCTATGTAGGGTTGCAAAGGGGTGGAAAATTTCCGGTAAATTTCTGGAAACTTTCCGGAAACTTTCCATGAAAACTTTAGCTTGGGAATTTTAGAAATATTCAAAAATGGATTTTTCTTTGGATGATTTTAAGAAACATAGACCATATGACTCATATACCAACAACATATTTTGTCATAAGACATTTTTGCAAAAAATATACAATTAAATTAAAAATATAGCATTTTTCTGTTAAATATGTAGATTGTAAACTGAACAAATGGAAAGGGCTATCAAAACATTTAAATGATGTATGAAATCAGGTGTGGTTATGTAAAACTGCTTAGCAGGACGCAGAAGAAACAGCATATTTTGTGCTATCTAGCACCATGATAAGCTAACTTCTTTAAAACAAAGGTGCTAGCTAGCTTACCTTTAACATATCTGCCTTACCAGTGAGCTAGCAATCTATATTTCGATTGGGCTAGCTAAAATCTAACATTTTAGAACAAATATCATCTAAGTTATATCATCATAACTTGCTTGACTGTTTGTAGTCCTCAAATGTGTAGCCTCACGTGTCTGTATCAGTGACTGCATGTGGCTCATAAAGGTTGCTTTAGCAGTCCATAATTCTAGAAATCATTGAGATGTGATGGGAGGATGCACAATGTGTGTAGGAGGTGCGGCCTCAATTGCCCTGCATTAAGAAGTGTGTTATGCCCCTGTGATTGAAGAATAGCAAATTATAGGCTACTCAAATTTATGCATATCACATCTCATAGTTTTAGCCAAGACTGCTAAAATATTATTTTCTACCAACTGTCTTTATGTCCCTGACCTTTAGTTGAGATAATTCCCAGTTTTTTCCAATTCATTAATTCCCGTTAATTCCCATGGAAAGTTTCCAACTTTGAAAATTCCCGGAATTTTGCAACCCTAGTCCTATGTTAGTTTGATGGTTCATGTGGATGTAGGGATTGGTCTAATCAATTCACTCATCACATGACTTTCTTTATTTCTCTAAAACCGTCTCAGAATAGCTAAAAATCCCTCAAGAATAATATGCCCTTCAAATCCCTGTGCTATAGGCCAACTCTTGGTGGGCCGCCAGCACAGCTCTAACTTTGAAGCAGATCTTGTGTCCCACCAAGGACACTTGATGGTCATCTTTGGGGAAGCTTAACCCCAGGCTTGGCTGAAAAGGCCTTTTTTTCATTCTCATTCAGACCATTGCACCCCTGTCGTTATCTACAAAGATCCAACATCACAAACCACCAGGAACACTTCTGAAGGAATGAAAAGAAGAGGAAAAGACAGGGAAAGCAAACCGTGGAGCTGGAGAGGCGGAAGAAGTACGTGATGGTGTTTCTGAGAGCGGCGGATGAAAGTAGAGCGAACTCCTGCCTCATAAATAGCTAATGATCTTGGTGTCACTCCGACAACAGCTCCTAACAGAGTAGCCAATCCTGTGGCCTCGGGTCTGGACTGAGGACAACAAGGCTGCTCACTCAAAGCTGCTGTCTGTCAGATGCAAAGTCCTTTGAGCCTCCCTGCGCATTGACGTCTGTCTCTCTGTTTCTCTCTCTCTCTGTCAAAGTATCTGCCTGCCCATCAGCAGGGCGTTCTGGTTCTCCTCCTGTCTTTTCTCTATGTCCACATTTGTTTCCGCACATGTTTTGTATTCTTTTAATGTACTTTTTAAATTTTACTTCATTTTCTTCTTTATCCATCTGAATGAAAACGTGCAGTCCTATGTGCAACAGAGGTTAAAGACTTAATGAAAAAAAAACATGCAATGTATGAAAATCTAAACATCTGACAGCTTTGACAATTCTGTGCGAGACGTTTTGCACCTTCATGTCAAAGCTGCTCCCCACACGCATGCTTGAGGTTCGAGGTTTGGTGCACCACTGAACCCAGATCTGTGCGGAGTGCATTAGTGCCAGGTCAGTGGCAGAGCCAGTGCCCCAGGTGTCCAGTGGCAGAGCCATAGCCACAGCTGCAGCCCTGTACTGGCCAGTCCTCTCTGTGCCGATGCCAGGTCTCTGACTGTGCACTGTCACTGACACTGTCCCATTTAGGAGCACGAGCACCACCACAGACACCTGTGGCCCACCGCAACACAGAGGACGAACACAAGGGGGCAGTGTGGCACTCATTAACCATAGAGCTGAGATCAAAGCTGTAAGCCACTTGATGTTGTGATGGTGTCCAAAGGAAAAAAAAGAAAACCCATCATCATTTTGAGGCGCATTCATGCCAGGGTTTCAAAACTGTCCTTGGCATCTCCACTAAGAGCTGGCTTTTACATGGAATTCTTAATAGCTTCGTGAAAAATCAGGGACACGCCGAATAAAAGCCCAGTGTTGTAGTGAAAAAGAAAAGGCAACGGGACACAGCGATTGTGCCACTGAGCCTGTGAACCTGCTGTCTCTCATAAGAGGCTCAGCCAAACACCACGTCTCCCGAGCCACAAACACACACACATACATACATACACACACACATACACACACACACACACATACACACACCTCTATATTTGATATTCTCCCGAATCTGCAAAGCAAAACAGAATAAGCTCCAGAAAAAGAAGCATGGGCGATGAGAGGGGATGATGCACAAAGCATGGGAGTTTGGTTTGATGCTAGCACCCTGGCACATCAGAGCCTGTTTTTTTGTGGTGGTGGTGATGTTGTGTGTGTGTGTGTAGGGAGGGGGAGGTGGTTGTTGTACAGCGTCCTTGGCATAGCCAGAGAGAGGGCCACGAACAGCCAGGCTTGTTGCACAGGGGTCATTTTCAGTGTGTGTGTTTGATGTGTGTGTGTGTGTGGGTGTGAGGGGTTTCTGTGCGTGCATGCATGTGTGTGTGTGTGTGTGTGTGTGAGTGTGTGTGTGTGTGTGTGTGTGTGAGGGGTTTTGACCGGGCTTGGCAAAAGAGGATGGGCACATGCTCTCACACATCCCAGCATGACTAAGTCCTCTCTGCTGCATGTCCAAGAGACGCTGTAGAGCTACAACTCAGACCCAAATATGGCTTCTAACTAACTCATTTGCAATGTTATGGCTGGACTCATGTAATTAAATGAACAGTTCCAGCTGCTGTATTGCTTGTATACTATATATATATATATATATATACCATATATAACATACAGTATAGTGTCCACAGGCATTATAAGTCTTCAGTAGATGAAGGTCATAGTGATAAATGTCTAGTGAGGGATACAGAGAGGGGGAGGAGGATGGAGAGAGAGGAGAGAGAATAGAATGAATGCATTCGTGTCACTTATGATGAGAGGCTGATTTCAGGACCAAGTTGTGAGGTGCAGACAGTTTGATAAAAGGTAATTAAACGGGTTGCGGAGCCTCTGGTCAAGTGTGTGTGGTTGTTAACCTTCAACAGATGGCTAAGGGCTCTGTGTCTGCACACACACCCTGTGGAAAAAAGAGGGGTCATACCTGATATGAGTCCAAACACACACACAAACACGCGCACGTGCATGCACACAGTACTTGATAATCGTACAACCAAATTGGCACTTTTTAAAAACACACACACAAACACACACACACACACACACACACACACGTGCACACAGTACTTGATAATCGTACAACCAAATTGCCACTTTTTAGAAAAACACACTCACACACACGCACACAGCATGTGATGATCGTACAGTACAACCAAATTGGCACTTTTTAGAAACACATACACGGACACACATCCATAGAGCCATAGAGCCCGCAGCCGACACACACTGAGCCAGCACATTTAATTAGGCACGCTGGTGGAGATTAACAAAGCTGGGCTCTTGTTCACAACTCACACTTCATTATGGAATTAGCCAGGCACACAGACACTTTATGATCACCACTCCCTAGCTCTCCCGATGTGGCCTGTTTCCATACACACACACACACACACACACACACACATTCTCTCTCTCTGTCTTTCTCTCTGACTCACTTGAACAAAGCTCTCTTTCTCTGATATATTGTCGCCTCACCTGTATCAAGCTCTCAGGCTCAACTTTTTAAGTGAGCATCACACTGTTTTGATCCGGCTCCTAATCCCTTATAGTGAAGTGCTGTCACTCCCCAGTGCTGTGGCCTTAATGCATGTGGTTGGAGTCTAATAGTCTGAGGATCTGTGCTCCATAACTGTGTGTGTGTGTGTGGTTTGTATGTGTGTGTGTGTGTGTGTCTGTGTGCATGTGTGTGACAGAGAGGGAGAAAGAGAGAGAGAGAGAGAGAAAGAGAGAGCAGCATTGCGGCATGACGCTTCAGTCATTTATTTGGCACATGCTCTCTAAGAATAACTCTGTACATTTCACTGTATATTTGGGTCATATCCAGTTCTAACGAAAGATAGGTGCTGCTCAGCTCAGTGGTGACGTCCACTGTCAGCTCTTTCATTAGTAGTAGGCCTACCTGTTGTGCTTTTCTTCTCTTAGTGTCACCGAATGTGTGTGAGTTTTTTGGTCTCTGTCTATCTATCTATCTATCTATCTATCTATCTATCTATCTATCTATCTATAAATATTTTATCTACCTATATGAACCTATATGAATACTAACGTAATACAGAGTTTGTTGATTTTCAAGTGTGCTCACCTCTGTAAGATCTGAGAGCTCACCTCTGTTAACATAGAGAATTGCTATAAAAATGGTAGTTGCTTGAAAATGTCCTGTTGGAAGTTACAGCACAGCAGAAATGATTGTCAACAAACATGAATGGATAATGACCCATGTTTATTTTGTCAGCCATGGATAGTGAGAAGCGGTACTTCCATGACAAAAAGGAATAGCTTCAAAGAGAATCATTAAGACTTCAAAATAACAAGAATCCCCTCCCCTAGATCTACTGCATTCCAAATGCATACCAGGAAAAGGCTTTCTAGTCATTTAATCACTGATTGAAATGACTGAGTTAAAAAATACTGTTAGGACTTTACCTACTACCTAGAATCACCTTTTGAGCATTTTCACTCATGATGGCCAGTTAAGCATTGAAAAGATTTACTACACTGAAAATAGCCCCCTGCCTTCTTGTAGTTATGGCGACGAGTCTGTAATGTTTTAATTCCAAAGGCTCTAAGAATCACATCAGGATGGATGCCATCCTGACCTGTATGAAATACATTTTAAAAGAAAATCTGTCTGTCGCTGTCAATTCAACAAAAGTCAGTCATGCTTGGTTCATTCAAAAAGTCGTTAAATCAAAACACAAGCTGTAAACATAAGTTAATGTGAACAACAACATGACTCACTGGGATTGACAGGAATATGGACTGTCTAGATAGAGTCAGATAAAAGGGTCTGAAATGCATTTTTTGTGTTTGTGGCATATCCAACTTTGTGGTATGTAAAACAAGATGGCTAACACTTAAGTTAAATTTATTTATATTTTTGTTAAACTAAATGTGCTTCTCATCAAGGATGTATTTTTTGTCTGTGTGATTAAGGGCATATCATAACAGACTTTTCGTGACCGATTTTTTAAAATGGGATTTTTCATGTCTCGCTAGCCAACCTCCCTATCCCTGAGGGGTAATTCCGGAGGACGGTACTACTACTGTACAATATATGCAGTAAAACACTGCAGGGAGACCTCATTCTCCACTCCTTCTCACTCAGTGCTCCTGTACTTGCACGCCACGGACAGCTATTCTCTTCAGTGGCATTTGCCGTCAATGCACGGCTCCATGGAGTCTTGAGGCTTCATGCAGCATTGTGCAGTCAGTGGCACCACCCAGGCGACATCGCACCACTTCTCTCCTGCCCAATGAACTCTATAATTATGCTCAGAGGGGCGTGAAAAAGGCTTTTTCAGCTGAAGCACTGTGTCTGTATGTGTGTGTGTGTGTGTGTGTGTGTGTGTGTGAGTGTGTGTGTGTATATTTCAATGTGTCTGTGTGTGAGAAAAGAGAGTAAGGATGATGAAGGTGTGTATCTGAATTGGTGCGCCACTCTATGACGTACAGTCTCTCGCTCCGTGTACTCATCAATAAGGAAGAGAGAGAGAGAGAGAGAGAGAGACAAGAGAGTGTGAGAGAGGGAGACAGAGAGAGAGTTACTGGGAAGGATAAGAGGGGAGGGAGGGGTGGCATGGAACAAGTGACCATGTGCATAGCTGAGTGGGGGTGAAAGGCTCTGACGGACCACAGCCACAGTTAGCTCAGGACTCATTAGTGCAGGCGGTTGCCACTGATCTTCTTTCATTGTATAACCCCAGGTGCGCTTGCCCATGATACCCATGTTGGATAAGCGAATGGTGGCTGAGTGTGTTTGCTTTTGACACGGGGAAGCTCATCTTGTTCCCTCTTGGCCCCTCGGTCAGTCTCCCTCTCCCCCCCATCTCCACCACCATCATCACCTCCATCGCCACCCCAATCCCTGGCTGAGTTCTGCTTTAGCTGTTGTCTTTATCTGCCCGGAAAATTGCTCATTCGCTCGCTCGCACCACGCTTAAAGTCCATTATCCCCCTCTCCTTCCTCTATTCAAACCCATCACACACACACAGACACACACAGACACACACACACACACACACTTCCAACACAAACACTTCACCTCCTGCTGCTTTCTGGAGGGTCTTAGAAAGTATATGCCAGGGGTTCAAGGTGCTATCCAAGATTGCTGCTCTCAGGCCTCAGACAGCGAGAGGGGTTGGGGCAGCGGGTGCATCTCCCCAGCGCTCCCACCTTTCACCTGCATGAAAGCAGCGGAGCTGGAGAGAGCAGCTGGGAAAAAGCCACCGAGTGGCTGACCTTGCCTTAACCTGCCCAAGGGCAAAGCATGTGGACAAGGACCAGAGAGAGCAGGGAGGAGATGTAAGAGTGATGAAAGGGAGAAAGACAGAGACAAGAAGAAAGAGAGAAAGAGACCGAGAGGGGGGGAGAGAAAGAGAGATAAAGAGAGAGAGAGAGAGAGAGAGAGAGAGAGAGAGAGAGAGAAAGAGAGAGAAAGAGAAAGAAAGAGAGAAAGAGAGAGATAGATGTGCAGGGGGAGAATCAGACTCCTGATTCTGTGTCACACACACACAGACACACACACACGCAGACACATACACAGACACTCACACACGCACGCACGCTTGTCACCATGGACACAGTATAAGTGCATCCATCTCCCTGTGGCTTTGCTTTGGCTTTCTTTCTCTCTCTCTCTCTCCTATTCTTTCGCTCTCCTCTCAGTCACACGCACCAGAGTCGTCCGGTGATGGGTGGAGACGGCACAGTAATTGGATGAATGCCGAGTCCGATTGTCTCCATGGCAGCTAGTGCGTGTGTTGATCTCAGCCTGCCGTTGTTTGGGTATTCACCCGCTGACTGAGCTACAGGGGGAAACTCAAAGAAATGACCATCAGATGTCTCTGAGGGCCTCCAGGAAAAGTGTTGATCGTTGCCTGACAGAGAAATGAAGATCCTGGCAGGCGTCGGGGAAGAAAATTAGTATAATTAACGGTGTAAGAATAATGAGAGTGTGTGTATGTGTGTGTGTGGGGGTGGGGGGGGAGGCAATAAAGAAAAATATGAGATCAAGCGGCACAGTAAGTGATACAAATAAGCATAGAAAATCACCATCCCTGGTGCATCATTAAACTTGTTTTGACAGTATTTTTAGCTTGCATAATTACCGATACAAAAAGGGAAACAAAGAAAAAATTAGCCCTCGACCAAAGAAAAAGTCTAAAGGTGCTTCCTAATTAGCCGAGACAGAGAGAGTAGTAATAGTGGGGACTTCCTCCTGTGCTACGTAAGCCCTTTGGAATTTGCCTTTCTAAAGGCATGGCGAGGATGGGCCTCTGCAGTCAACGCCCTTGCTCCGTGCGTGTGGCCTGATTCTGCTCCTGCTGATCTGTGCGGCACCGCGGGGAGCAGTGACAGCAACAACACTGTCTCGAACAGTCCCAAAACACACCAGCACCAAATCAAACCCCACCAGTGCTGTGCCCAGCTTCATTAGCATGCCCTTGCTCTCCTTTAATTAGGTCTCATTCAGCAGACCACCTCCACAGCCTCCTCTTTCGTTATTTTTCTTGTGGGTATTCGTTTTTTTTCTAAAAGAATTCAACATTTATCGGTTTCCTTCACCCTCTTCTTTTCTCTGAAAGTCCCCAGCTTTGACCCCCATTGTCCCCAGCCCAATATGCGACTAAAGGAATTGCGAGATAAATCCGTATCACGCCACTCACAGCACTCCTTCTGCCGGATAGCTGCCGGCACACAGATGCACTGCAGGCGGAAGGGCAGATTGTTCTTTTGCCTCGACACCGGGCATACGCTCCGAGACAGACGAGATATACATGAGGCAGGAGAGAAAAGGAACAGCAGGTATGAGACAGTCAGTTGTCTCGCGATTTCAAGTTTTGTTTAAAGTGCTTATTGCCTCCTTACAGCGGAGTATTATGTGTCTGCATGCGTGTGTGTGTGCGTGTGTGTGTGTGTGTGTGTGTATGTGTGTGTGTTTGTGTGTGATAGTGAGAGGCACACCGCCCTGGTCCCTGACAGGTCCTGAAAGGCCTCTAAGATTACCTCTCCAGTGGTGGCGGCCACGCGGGGGATCTTATCAAGCCACCAGCCCACTCCCAGTGCCCCGGCCCTGGCTAAAAATAGCTTCCAAAGAAATTGGAAATCGGGTTAGGAGCAGGGGACGCTGCGATCACACCATTGAGCCTCTCCCAAGATGCAGGGCGGAGGTTGTGTGTGTGTGTGTGTGTGTGTGTGTCTGTGTGTGAGTGTGTGTGTGTGTCTGTGTGTGTGTGAGTGTGTGTGTGTGTCTGTGTGCGTGTTTAAGTAGAGGGGAATCGGCGGGCAGTCTGCTGGCAAGCTCTTTCAACTGCCATTAAAGGTAAATAAATAAATAAACTGGAGGGTGGAAAAAAAACACTTCAACACTGTCTGGCTGACCTCAGGAAGACATCTTGGCTGTAGAGAGAGGAAATAGATCTGACTGGAACAAAGCTCCGATAGACCCGTGTGTGAATGTTTGTGTGTGTGTGTGTGTGTGTGTGTGTGCGCGTGTGTATGTCCTAAATTCACCACAGTGTCATAGTGGATCAGTACATGTGGGTGTGCTTTCAATTATACATGCCCTCATCAAATCCCTACATGGTCTGAGACACCACAGATGAATAAAACATTGAATCTAAAGAACCAAAGCTCCTATAGGACTTCCTGCGGCACAATAAATGCTATATACATGACCTTGAATGATGTTATGAAAAATGCATGCCGCTGCCAAATTGTCAGTGCGAGGGAGATTTGAGTCTACGAGCTGTCAGCTGTACAAGCTAAACAATGAATTCTGAAGAAATATGGCCGACGCAAAGATCCATCTCCTGTACTGACAGAAGCAGGCTTGCAATGACTTCCCCAGAGCTGTCACATGCTCTGCATCCCTAAAAGATTAAATCTTAGCAGCGGAAACAAACATTCATAATACCTTGGTGTATTTATTACTCAAACCACAGAACATGCTCTACAGCTCATTAGATATTAGACATCATTTCCTCCAGCTGTAGGTGGACTGACACACATCAATCCATTAGGGCATCTCATTTCCCTTCAGGAATGGGCCAGAACCCCATGGGCCGGTGCCTGGGCCCGTGAACATGACACCTGTCTGCTGTGTGTCAGGGCTTGTCAGTCTTCCCTGCAGCCCTGAGGAGTTGCGGAGAAGGAGGAGAACACAGGGACACGGGTGTAGGCACAGGAGTCCCAGGGAGGTGCCCAAGAGGAGGGGAAGGAGGGGGAGGAGCAGGTGGAGCACAATTGTACCAAATTGAACACATCAAGGTAGGTTTACGAAAACCCATTTTTCTTAGTCTTTGCTGATTGTTCAATTACACCACCGGTATTTCTCCATTTGCGAGTCTACTGATGTGTTGATCTATTGATCTCTCTAAGGCACCGCTTAAAACAATCTCTCTGAATCAAACTCCTGCTCTTTCAAATTGAACAGAGTCGCACGTTTGGCACACAAATCATCTTCTTTGACAATGCATTTTTGTAAATTCACTGGATAAAAGTAGTAATAAAAAAGGAAGAATGCAACCTACAAACCTGTTGTCTTTTTATCCACCCACTCCCATATAGATTCACAGAAACAAACTAAATCTAGTGCAAATATAGTCAGTCTGTTCACAAGGTCATGTCAGCAGCTACAGTCCAGTTCTGGAAAATGAAGACACACAATGTCACACAACCCACATGTCACACAGCCCATAGAAGGTTTGGCTAAAGACAGACTATAACTGACAGTATAGTTAGAACTTAATAGGAAAATGGGCTAGTGCCACTGGTTTAGCATTGCAGTGCATCCTGCCATTGATTCGTTCAGATCTGTCAGGCATTCAAACATGTCCGACACATCATTGACTCAAGCAATTTGTGCACCAGAGCCATTGAGCTTCCCACAAAGCACTTTCAGACAGACAAGGAGAAGTCGAAATGGTGATGATAAGAGTGTTCACACTGATTTGCAACAAGAACTAAGGATGGGATTAGGGAGAGGGCTGGGGGGCATGAGGAGGAGGGCTGGGGGTTAGTCAAATGCATGTGGGAGGGAGTGTCAAGACGCTGGCATTTAATTGTGATTGAATGACTCATTCCTCCTACTCCTTTTTTCTTTTGCTATCTCTCTCTGTCTCTCTTTCTTTTCATTCTTCTGATGCTTTTCTTCCTGTGCCTCTCTCTTGTTTCTGTTCTCTGAATGCTGCATTCTGTTAAGGTCACGTGCGGTGCCTCTCAAGGTCATCGTTTTCAAGGGCTGTCTCCCTCACACATGACTAACTAATTGGAAAAGGCAGGCATCTCCCATAGGAGGTACGGGTTTTAGTAGCTTTCCTAGCAGATTCAATGTGTGCGTGTGTGTGTGTGTGTGTGTGTGTGTGTGTGTGTTGTGTTTGTGTGTGCACATAAGTGCTCTCCATGTCTACCACTCTTTCTTTCACAGTGTGCATAAATAATGTAAATACAATTGGGGGTAAGAGAGAGTGAGAGAGAGAGAGAGAGAGAGAGAGAGAGAGAGAGAGAGA
>JAGFZM010000074.1:1472835-1573968 GCA_017657215.1 Limnothrissa miodon
AGAGAGAGAGAGAGAGAGAGAGAGAGACTGTGCGCATGTGTGTGTGTGTAGAGAGAGAGAGAGACTGTGCGCACGTGTGTGTGTACTGTATGTGTCTGTCTCTGAGTGTGTGTGTGTGTGTGTGTGTGTGTGTGTGAGAGAGAGAGACTGAGAAGGAGAGAGAGAAACTGTGTGTGTGTGTGTGTGTTGGGCTGGTAAGACGATGAGTGACAATGAAAAGTGGGAAGGGTTGTTTTTGGTATCAGATCTCACCATCTTGTGTTGGTTTTGACACCATGAATTATTGTGCCTGTGAAGTGTGATGTCAAGCAGCTCCTGACTAGCAGTTACATCACATTCATTGTATTACATCTACAATCACACATGAATATACAAACACACACACACACACACACACACACACACAGAATGTTTACAGAATGCCTTGAAATACTCAATTTTCACATGTGAAGTGACAATAACAACACTAACATATAAGTTAATCAGACCACTATCACAGACATCTTCAGTGGCTGGTTAGTTCACATAACTCATTGATAACCATTTTTTTTACCTGTAATTACCTGCAATTCCAAAACATAATACAAAAGTAATTGATGATTTTATGTAATTCAATAGCTGCTGAGAATCTGCAGTTCTATCTGTGGTGCTGTGAATCTACATCCACAATAATGAAAACGTCACTGTCTCTCATGCAAATATGAGAACACTGAAGCTCTAAGTGAATGAGCCAGATCACCTCCACTCACCTGGCCTTTAGCCATTTGTCTGCATCCTATGAGGCGTAATAAATCCCAACACCTGTGGTCCGTGTCAGTTATAGATCCCTGGCCAGAGCCAGCAGAGACTGGGCCAACTGGGTGACTGTGTGTGTGTGTGTGTGTGTGAGAGAGAGAGAGCTGGAGAAGGATACCCCAGCAAGGAGACAATGATAACAAAACCCCAGACCCAGGACACTGTGTTACGGTACTTGGAGTCCCACTGGGTTTGAAGATTGCCTATTATAGACAAACATTGCACCACACCATTCAAATGACTGCACCAGGGAGGGCTGGGGGTATCACAAACAGGGTGGTGGTGAGGGGGTGAAGCTCATCAATTCACAACCAGCATAACAGATTTGGAAAAAAAAAATGTGGCAATGGTGTGGCACTGTTTTGACTGATTTGCTGCGTGGAAATGGCTTACTCCCACTGAGAGACTCATTTCCTTGGAGCTTAGACACCAGTCGTCCGCCATGATGCCCCACCAGCCACCCCCTCCACACACACACACACACTCACACACACCACAAACACACCACACCCACCCCTTCTCCTCTATGCTCAGTGCCGATCACGCTGCGCCATGTTTTATTCATGCCCGTATTTGATGTGGAAAGTTGTTTTTAATTTAGTAGAGAGACAGAGAGAGAGAGACTGGGAAAGAAATCAACATAAATGTAAAAAAAAAATTATAAAATTATATTATAAAAATAATAACTTAGATTGACAATGGGTCCTGCTCTGAATGAATGGACACATCATTAGACTACAAAATGTCCCTTTAATGCAGTGGAACAGAGGCTGGCAGTGCAGTGCAGAGCCAGGACTGGGGCTGCCATTATTTTGGAAGGCAGAGTTCAGAAAGTTGCTGTTTTTCCTCCCCTCTCCCTTGGCATAAATTTACAAGCAAATAAGTCAGCCGCTTGCCGTGCACAATTCTCTGTGCTCTCAGAGGAGTCAACTGTGTGATGGGCTTATTTAGCATGACAACAGTCGGTGCCACTAAAGCCATGCTTTCTATGCTCAGCACTGGTCATATCCATGCATAACACACACACAAACACACACACAGATACTTACACACACACACACTCACACACAGACACACACTCTATCAATATGTAGAGTGCAAGTGTGTGTGTCTGTGTGTCTGCATGCTTGTGTGTGTATGTGTGTGTGGACGTGTGTATGGTGATTTGAGGCTGTCCCTCCTCACTACCGTATACAACACCACATTCCAAGCGGTGGTGATGACAGTGGCGTGTTCATTGGGCCTGCCCATGGGGGTGCTATGTCGAGCGGCCTCTAGGGAGCTAATCAAAGTTCTATCCAGACCGAAGCCTGAGACAGCCATCCCTCTGCGTGCTGTTGGTGGTGGTGGTGGTGGTGGTAGAGCAACAGTTGTGCGGTATTTGCTTTGGCTCAGGCCAGACTCCAGCAAGCTGTCTGGTCGACACAGAGATGAGCTGTCCAACTATCCACACCAAAACTATCACATATTTCATATTACCACTGGATACTTGGCAAAATCTAAGTAAATATTAAAACATAAAACTTTTTTTTTTGCTGTTACACATTCTTCTCACAAGGAATCACATTTTTTTGAATTTCATGACTCTGAGCACACACACACACACACACACATATGGAATTTGAATGCAAGAAATGTCAGTCGGATGTGGAGAGGCATTCGACTAGAAGGCCCAGGTCTAAAAATGTTTATCGGTATGCAAATATGTGCATGCACCATATGGGTCTGGTAATCAGCCGCTATTAATTAGGATTTAATGTGCTGCTGGTCCCAGTGGGCCCTGGTGCACAGTACTCCATTTGCTTTGGCACCATGTCAGTGGGATAACAAATCGGCTGTTGGTCCACAGCAGGCAGAAGGAGGTGGGGTGGGGTGGGGTGGTGTGTGGGTTTGTGGAGGGTGAATTTCCTCTCTGAATGCTCGGCGCTGTCCAGCTAAGCTACAGTACGCGTCAGAAAGCCTCTTTCAATTCCTGTCTCCCCCTTTGATCTGCTGACTGATGCACGGCTCTCCAAAAAACCTTGACCTGTCAATGCGCATCATCAAGCTCATTAGTGGCAACTTACAAGTGTCCACGCAGGCTGACTCAGAAACACCCCCTCACACACACACACACCACCACCACCACACACACACCACCACCACCACCTCTCCTCCACCTGTGCCTGTGTGTTCCTCCTTGACAGGATGAGTGGACCGCTGCTGCCATTGGTGTGGGCACATCAGTGAAGCGTCCGCAGAGTGCCAGGACTTTATGTAAATCCGCTCGGCACTACAACGTGTTCTTGTGGTCTGCTTAGTAAGCCAGCTGGGAAGCTTGATATTTACGGGTGTAGCGCAAAGGCTGTAAACTCTCTGTGCATATGGCTAAAAACTCTTTGTGCATATCCAATGCAGTGCACATGGCTAAATTACTGCTTGGCTATGTCCTATAGTGTGTGTCAAGTACATGTGAAGAAATTGACAAATAAAAACTGACTTTGACTTTGACTAGTGTCTCTCCATCAACATTGAGGAATCTCAAGCTCTCCACTCATATCTGAAATACATTCAAGTAAACGAGACCATGTCATACTATATACCACTGAAATGTGTTTATCTTACTCATTCAGCCTCATTAGTTTACAGTATTTGCTATATGACGCCCACTTTAAACCACTCAAAACATTAGGCAGTAATCAGTCCACTGTTGATAAATACAGTATGGCTTCCATATGGCTTCTCCTCATCTTAAGGTGTCAGCCGTTTGCTTGAGTCAGTGAAGTGTAAAGTATCATTGTCTTACTAATAATTGGCAATCAATATTCTGACCTGCACTTCTTGGTCTTCAGTAACTAGGCAACAAGGGTGCTGTAAAATAAAATGTGACCATCACCCAAGATGATGAATTTTCATAGGAAAAGTCGATGGTAACAAACGATTGACACCAGAGTGTTAGTGTTTGAAAAACAACCAGGTGTGGAAATCCTACCACACACACACACAAGCACATACTGTACACACACATACACAGACACACACACACACTCCATCCCTCAGCATAACTTCTTAGGCCAAAGTGCACACAATACCTAGAGTCTATTCATGTGCAAATTGTTCTTTTCTCCTATTCAAATTCTATCTAATCACTAATGGCAAATGGAAATAATACTCTTTGTGTCCAGGAAATTTGACTGAGATCATCATTTTCACAGCTTTTCCCAGAATATCATGCCTTTGTTTGTGCAGACGGAATGCATTCATTTGTGAGTTAAAAAAATGGAAGGAGAACAAAAGGTTCTGCTTTCAGGGGAAGATAGATAGACTGACAAAACGAGAAAAACAAAAACAACTCCTGTTAAAACTTCATTTGTCGAGCACCACTCTCTTTGCAACTCATCTCAGCTTATCCCTGACTTGCAGAGACACTTGTTTTGCCTTGGGTTTGTGTGTGTGTGTGTGTGTGTGTGTGTGTGTGTGTGATGAAGGATCCTTAACCAACCAGCCCTATGCTTGGGTAGCTGTTCTCCACTTCCTTGCCCCGCCCCCCTCCTCTGCAACCCCTCCCCCACTCCACCCCCAACAGGAATGCATGACAGAGAGGCAAAAATTAAATAGATGCTAATTACACCCCGTGGTGGGAGTGAATCATGGATCCGCGGCAAATTTATTAACCAGACCCCAGAGGTATACATCAACTCCTCCTAATCACTGCCACAGCGAGTGTAGACGTGGGCATGGGAGGAGTGGAGGGCTGGTTAGGGGTGGAGGGGTGGGGGGGGTGGAGGGGGGCTTCAAACGACCTCTACGGTCTTTCCACAGAGACGAGCTACATCTTGATTATTGTTTTTATTGACAGTGCTGATTACCACTGAGGATATTTATTTCCCTCTTGCTGTCTTGATGGAAGATGGAATGATGGGAGGGCTTCACACCACGCACTGTAGCGTCACAGCGTCAATAAACTCCTCCAAACATGCACCAAGTGTTTCTATAAATAGGTAACTGCAAAATGCAATTTATCAGGCAAGCTATTTTTAGTGCTCCCACAATGTACTGTATTTATGCAAATGCCTACATGGGACTGTTTATATTACTGCATACTCTCAAACCGGTGTGTGTGTGTGTGTGTCTATGTGTGTGTGTGTGTATGTATGTGTATAGAATACATCAATGTGAGCATCCCATGGCAGCAGGTCCCAAATCACACAGAGTTGTCTGTGCTCATCTCTGGCCATCTAATGGCTTTTTTTAATATACACTCCTACACAACATATTGATTGCCTACAGCTTCTCATGAATGTTTGAACTTCAGCTGAGATCACCCTCAGTGTGGTTCAGCATGTGTGTGTACTGTGTGCTGTGTTTGTGTGTGTATGTGTGTGTCGGATTATGTGATCTGTCCTTCTCTAAACCCTTAGTGAGAGCAAGCAAGGGCCTCAGAGACAATCTGAGGAGAAATGGAAAATTAGGATATTTGCTTCAGGCTGACTTCAGTCTGCTCGGGCCAGAGCAGTCACTAGGTGTGTGTGTGTCTGAAGGTGTGACGTGCACACTAACCAATCCCGATGTGGGGGCCCCTACCCCTGCAACTCTCCATCAATTTTTCACTCCTGTACAGAAAATACCGTTTGATGTTTTTCGCAGGTCGACGCTGCGAGTATTGATCAGCAAGCACTCTTCGCCTGCATCTGCTGTTTCTCTCTCTCTCGCCTGTGTAATGAGACAAAAAGAGCCCCGGCGTGACTCGATCACAGCACATATTATCGAATGAGCAGCGGTTCTTCAGGGATCACAGGCAAGCTGATGACCGTGAGATGGTTCACACATATTCACATGGCCGGACAATCGCGTTGGGCCAAGATGGCGGAGATAACACAACCTGATGCAGCCAGAGGGGTGGGGAGTGTGGAAAGCCAAGCGATCAAGAGGTGAACAGCTGTTAAAAGTCATCGTCATTCTTGTCCCTGGTCAGTGGCAAGGAGAGGCAGCATGGGAAGAGAAAGAACCAAATATGAAATATCACGACTCGATGGCCCTAATGAAATCACTCTTTTGAGTCGCCGTGGCCAGTTCCCCTCCCGCTCTCTCCAAAGGCCAGACAAGCAGGAGCCGGTCGCCATGGCAACCACAGCAACCACGGGAAGGATAAAACCTAAACTGCTCTGTATACAAACCTGTTCCGCATTGATGATATTTCCACCCAACCCCTTCTCCACCTCATCTCTTTCACCCCTCTGCCTTTTATCCTCTCCCCTTAGGACAAGGAGACCTTTCAGACACTGACAGGCAGCTTTACATAATTCTCTCTTTTTTTGCCCTGTCAGCATGGTCCCAACAATCTGATTCATTTATCAGTTATCATATCCACCTTTTTCATTCTGACCAGCAGGCTTTATTTATTAATGCAGAATATTTTCCATTCCTTTCAGACAACTCAAATCTTCCTGTCAAGATTAATCATCAAAGCACTGGCAAGAGGTGTAGATGTAGCATTTCTCAGCCACACTTCAAAAGATCAATTGTACAAGCGCCTTATGTCATGACCATCTGAAATCCCCTAAACCCTCTGTGTTTGAAGGAATATGCCTGGTGTATGTGTGTGTGTGTGTGTATGTGTGTGTGTATGTGGGTAGGGGTGTGTGTGTCTCCACTCTTTTATTAGCCCTGGAGTCTGGAGTACAAACCCACAATCCACAATTCATTGCAGTCATTTACAGGTCTCTGTGAACTCAAGCTTTTTTTAAAGACGTTTTACTGTTGGAGCACAAACTGCTTCCAGTGGGTGGGTGATTTATTGGGCAGAGGGAGGGGCATAAAGTAACACCTGAGGTCTCACTTGTGAATCGGCTGGAGTTGCTGCATTCATTAGCTGAAGGTTAAATGTGCTCATGACGGAGAGAATGCCCATGTGGATAATGACAGTGTGCTGTAATTGAAGGGCAAAAAAATAGGGGGTGCTTATAGTCAATTTATTTGCACTAAAATACCCATTCTCACAGCTCGATTAATTACATTGTCTTGCAGCATTCATTTCCTTGTAGGGTTTAATCCATCACGCACACATACATACACACACACACACACACACACACACTCACACTCACAAATAAAGTCACTCACACCTACACACGCACATCTAAACACAGTCAAATACACTCCCAATAGCAAAAGTACACATACAGACACGTGCACACACACACACACACACACACACACACACACACGTTAAAGCTGCTGTTTCACCAGGTGCAACCGATTTTCCATCAATTCTGCCAGTGTGTCAGTCAGCATGAAAACCCCAACTTGCACAACTCTAAGCAAAAAGCTTTAATTTCAAACTCCAAAAACACATCACTAACACCTCACTACAAGTGCCAAGGGTGAAGCCCACCTAGGACAAGTTCAACACCAAGCCCAATCTCCCCCAACAGCATCAGCTGCAATAATAGCCTATAACCTCTCTCTTTCTTTTCTCTGCCTCTCCAATCACTCTTTCTCTCTGGTGTTGCCACGCGGCCAAGCTGCTACTACGGCTGCTCGGCTGCGGTATGCTGTCATGGCTGAGTGGTGTCCTACCTTGGGTCAGTGTGCCGGTGACAAATCTGTAGAAGTAGCGGGCCACTTTGGTCAGCTGCCTCTTGCACCTTTTCCTGCACTGGCTCATGGTGTCTGGCTGGAGGGGTGTGTGAGGAGGGAGAGAGGAGAGGGGGTAGAAGAAGAGAGACTGCTGGAGGCAATGGCTTCCTCTTGATCAGGAGACGGACAGAGGGGTATGAAGCGTGGCGGCTGCTGTTACTGCTGCTCTCCTCTCCCTCTCTCTCTCTCTCTCTTTCTCTCTCTCTCTCGTTCTTTCTTCCTCTCTCTCTCTCTCCTTCCTTCTGAGTCTATTTCTCCGTCTCCTCCACTCTCTCTTTCTCTTTCCTTGGCAGCGCAGTGCTCAGCAGATCTTTCTGTGCTCCACCTGTGGGGTGCTCTGGTGTCAATCAGCTGCGGAGGACCTGTCTCCTCCCACTGTTTCTCCGGGAGAAGGTTTTCACTGGCTCCTTCAGCAGCCAGCAGGGAGCATGGCCAATAAACATCTACTACTATTACTCACTTGGAGTAACAAGGGTTTTCTCTCTCTCTCTCTCTTTCTCTCTCTCTCTTTCCGTACTCTTCCACGTCTACTTCTTGTCTAGTTCAGAAAGGTTTTGTTGTCCTTTTGTTTTCCTCTTCTTCTTCCTGCTTCCCTTCCTCTTCTTTTATCACCTTTGGCTCAAAGCTTTTGAAAGGACGCAGTCTCCACGGGCTTCAGATCTGAGCATGTGTGTCGGCCACAGGATGAAAAAAGCAGGGATGATGGCAAAGTCCTCCAGGGGGAGAGGCACCGAGAGCCTTTTTCTCTTTGACCACACCGGCTTCTCTCACGGGGAAGCCAGAGACTCAGAGCTCCAACTGTTCGCCTGGTCCCAGCACCACTGCGAAAGGAGATTGAAGCAGATTGAAGCAGGCAAAGAGGGAGGGAGGGAGGTGAAGGAGGTGAGGATGGAAGGATGAGCTGAGACCTTTCTCTGTCTCTCTCTCTCTTTCTCCCTGTTTTTAACCTGGAGCTAGCCGGGTGCTGCGTCTCACCTCAGCAAGGTTGTGGTAGGGTCCAGCATGAGACTTCACTCCACTCCACGTCACAATACGTCAAGGATGCTTCTTGGGTCTGCTCACGTCACATTTGCTGCAATGCTCTCCTTCTTTGCCACTTTTCTGTCTTCTTATCTTAAGTTCTGTCTGTCTCTCTGTCTGTCCGCCTTCAATGAAAAATATCCCAGTAATTCTGGCCTGTTGTTGTTTTTGTTTTGTTCCTCGTGGTTTGTAAAGTCTACATTTTAAAAATAAACAACGCACCAGCAGCAGCAGCAGCAACAGCACGAGGCGGTGGAGCAGCTGCAGAACAGAAAGTGTGTCCTGTCAAGTGTGTGTGTGTGTGTGTGTGTGTGTGTGAGAGAGAGAGAGAGCAAGAGAAAGAGAACAAGAGAAAGACAGGGAGTGTGAGTGTGTGTGTGTGTCTGTGTGTGAGTAAGCAAGAGAGAGGAGAGAAGTGGCTACGGCGTGTCAGCTGAGATCAGCGCAGGTGAGGAGATCCTTTCTGTCCTGTCCGCTGCGCGCTCCTCTCATCAATCAGACGGGACAAACACTTCACTCAGCCCGGCTCACCTCTTTGCTCATCACCACTGCAACGAGCCCTGACACACACTCCTCGCACTCGCACACTCACACAAGCAGTCACACACTACTGCCGCGTGGCACTGAGCTTCAGTGGAGTGGAAGGATGAGAGAGAGACAAACCCACACACACACACACACTTCTCTTCTCACTCCCTATTCTTTTCTTCTTCTTCACACTCTCCCATTTACTGCTCACGCTTCTTGGTTGAAGTCTGTTTTTTATCAGTCTCCCTTTCTCTCTCTCTCTCTCTCTCTCTCTTTCTCTTTTTCTCTTCCTTTCCCTCTCGCTCCACTCTGTCCCCCACCCTCTCGCCAGGATCTTGCCTGGTTTGCTGGATGCTGTGAATTAGAGGTGATTATGGTTGCCCGGCAACCAGAGACTCCATGGATTTTGCCCCAGCCAATCAGAGCAAATGTGTCGCTTTTAACTCAACCCAATCAAAGCAAAACAAACAAATGCTCCGCTCTGGTCTATTGTATTCAGCCTGTGAAAGATGATAGGGTTATCAGTCAACTGACAGGTGAGTGAATTCTCTCTGTCCCGTCCCCCCAGAACCATGCAGACATGTGGAATATACACGCATGCATGCCCAAGCACAACACACACTTACTGAATACTGAATCCACTACATGGATTTATGGATACACCCAAACATAATGTACACGTCTCTTTCTTTCTCTGCCCCACACACACACACAGTATGCACAGTGTGTAAACAGATGGGCATCTAGGACCTATCAACCCTGGTCCCAGTGCATGTAGGAGCACCACTTTGATTAACTATCCTATCAGAGACCCATATGTTTGGATCATGCCATTTATCCAATGATGCCTTAGTGTCATTAAAACAGCATTATGAATGCATTTTAAAATCAAATTGAGCATTGAGAATTGAATGACAACATTGATTTTTTTTCTTCCACAATCACTCCATTACAGTAATTAATGATAGTATAATAGGAGTTAGATTTGAGAAAGATATGGCATGAATTATATTGCTTTGCGTTTGTGTAAACGGCTGGCTCGGTGCAAAATGCTAGTTTTTCAAAATACCACTGAGCATCTGAGAAAATCATTACTCTGTCACCTATGCTGGGCCTAATGGAGGCAAACAGCATGACAGGAGTCAGGAGAAAAAAAAAAAAAAGAACAGATATTAGAAAAAAAGATTTTCTTTAATGGATGGAATGGCCAAGACAAGAGAGTGCATTTAACCTTTGGGCTCGCTGAGAGACGAAGAGACGCTCCTTACGATGCCATCACCTTCAGCAGCTGTGGTGGCGTCACCTTGAGCTACCACCATTCCCCTGTCCACTCACCCCGTTAAAAGCCTCCTCCACGCACACAAACACACACACACAAACACAAACACACACACACATACCCTCCCCACACACACCCATCAGCACACATAGTCTGACCTTTCCTAAAGCCCCTTGCTCGTAATCTTATTAAAGCACACTCAAAGGCGGCAACAAATTGGATTGTTCTAGCTCGCTCGGGAAGGCTACATTGTCTCGCAAAGGTACAGGCTTGACGCTGTCATTCAGAGGCACCAAAAAATCCAAGCAAGTTTATGGCTGTTGATGGTGCAGCAGCGTCTCCCCATAAATGACATAAAAACAGAACAGGACAAAACTGCGATAGGCAAAGAAAGTACAACTTAGGGCTGCAGATCTCCACCTCCTCATTGGTTCAATGAAATATACATGTCACATCCATGTCACATAGCAGCTGGACCCTAAGTGCAATATAGACGAGGAAGTGAAGCGTTATAGTATGTTACTGCTGGTGCATAAGAAATTGTGGTGCATCGGTTGTGTGGGTGGCAATGGCAACCACTGTAGACAAGCCCTGTTGGGCCTCACTAAAATGTATACGTCTTGTCATTTTCCATATGACTTTGAACAAACACACGCACACACACACACAGACATAGATGTGTGTTACACTGATGCAGACACTCAAAACACGAGCAGCCATATATGAACACAGGCATGCAACCCTCTTAACGCTTACACAAACACACACACACACACACAAACACACACGTCATCACACAGGCATAGTGTATAGCGTGGGTGGAGAGACAGCACTAAAAAGCACTTCACACTCATTACGGCTGACATGAGAGTGACAGGCAGCTTGAGCTGTTGAGACAATAGCCAAAGCAGGGCCAAACAGCACTTCTGCTCTGAAGGAAGAGTCTGAATTTCAATTGAAGTGATTCAAATTGCCTCCTCACTAACACCCTAAGGGCTTTACTGTAACAAGAGGATGGAAGACTTGTGGGAGAAAATGTAAGGAAACAATGGACAACATGCTCTCTGATCATAGTGTAAGCAGGGTAATTATGGAGTTTATTTGAGCTGTCAAAGAAAAAAGACGTCAAAGAAAAAAGATGTTCGGCGAAATAATGAGGCTTCCGGCGAGTTCTTCGCAATAACATCTGACGTTCCTCCGCACTCACTCATTTTTATTTTTAAACACTGCACCCCAAGTCTGTACCTAGGTGTAGCTGTCGTAATCCTTCAGTAAGAATTTCTGACCAGACCAAAACTAGTAGGAGCTGCTGGAAGGCTGCTATTTTCCCAGGTCGATGGCTGAAACTTTTTCCAAAACTTTTGGGACTAGATTACGAAAGGTAGGCCCATATCGATCTCTGGGGTCCCTCAAGAGTACTTGTTTTAAGCGAACTATCGATAATGACCATCTTCAGAGAGGGGACCTAAATCCCTCCAGTGCTCTTTCACCGCTTGGATGAAAGACGTGCCCTCAAGGCAAGAGGCGCCCCCCCCTCCTACTTCGTCTTTGTACGGACAAGCAAACAAACAGGTAGAAAAATAATAAATAAATAAACAAACAAGTGGGGTTTGGAGAAGAGTGGCAACACACAATGAGCTGCAGGAGAACAAGAGACCATTACACCATGCTTGACTGACTACCTGCCAGATCTCCAATAATTGCTGGGGAAACGTGAAAGCCCATGCAATACTCCTGAAGGCTGTGTGCCTCTGAGACAGGGAGAGATGGACAGAGAGAGAGAGAGAGAGAGAGAGAGAGAGAGAGAGAGAAGGGGGGGGAGCTAAGAGACTAAGAGAAGGCAGTACAGACTTGTGTCAAGATGCAGAAATGCTGGAGACACAGATTGTGGATGACAAACAAACAAACACACACACACACACACACACACACACACACACACACACACATTATCTCACTCTCTCTCACACACACAAACACACACACGCACAAATATGCATGCAAAATATACACAAAAGCACGTGCTTCGTCACATATGCATGTACAGTACTTACACACAAACACACACACACACACACACACACACACACACTGGAGAAGAAGAGCAGGGAGAAGATGAAGAAGGCAAATAACACATAGCCTCCAACAGCAGAAGGACCCAGCTGACAGACAGAGGAGCCGTTCTGCCACCTGGAGAATTTCACAAAATTAAAAATACAAACTGCCAGCACTGACACACAGTTTTTGGGTGGGTGTAAGTAGGAGTGTGTGTGTGAGTCTGTGTGTATTTGTGTGTGTGTGTGTGTGCGTGTGCATGTGTGTGTGTGTGTTTGGTTTTTGTGTACAAGTGTGTGTGACAAGTCTATGTAGAGATGAGAGGTGGTGTGAGGACAGGTGTTGGGTGGAGCTGGGATGTGTTGTTTTAGCAGCATGTCACGTTTGCAGGCGGTTTCGTACAAACACACACACACACACACACACACACACACACACACACACACACACACACGTCCGGCATATTTGAGTCTCGCCATAGCATGATGCACCAATGAGGGAGGCCGCAGGCGAGTCTCTCTCTCTTATTATTTGACCTCTAGGGGGCGCAGAAAGGGCCAGACACAGTTCCACTCCCACTGCATGCTGGCGTGAGAACCATGGTGCTAGCACATCGACAAGGGTAAAGATTCCAAGCCCGAACTTTCCCAGAGCACATCAAATGCATTTCTAATGCAATTGTTACCTCTACATGCTTGTTACCTCTACCTGCTTGAATCTACCTGCTTGAGTTGTTTATTTTTCTCCCCCACATCAGATTATGCATTCGACCTTGCACTGAGGTTGTCAGCCGGTTTATGCGTTGTTATATTTTATTTATTTTTTTTATTACTGGGAAAAGTAAATGTCGACGAGCCCTGGTTGAAAACTGCCTGTTCTTTTTTTTCCCTTCCAGCTCAGCTCCACTCAAGATCTGGGGACATGATTGCTCAGTGATGACATTGAAAAGGAACAAGAGCGAACGAAAGGGATTTCGCAGACTGGATTATACATTCACGACACATCTGTGTTACATGCAGGGCAAAAAAGAGGGGGTGGGGGGGCTCTTTTCCCTTCACAGCAGATTGACTGATAAGGCATATTTGGCAACCCATTCAAGCTCTGACTTCAAGATACCCACAGCTAAAAAAAAATCACCCTTTTCACACTGAATAAAGCTCTTTCTGTTCATGCGGATCTGACTCCCAAAGAAAGTCGGGGTGAATTGAAGAGGGTGTATGAGAAGGTGAACAGCAAATATATGCTTTTGATGTGTGTTTTTTCCCCTTACATCTACAAATATTAAACTTACTCGACTAGTCTGGCATGAATCGAATGTGAATCCTCATTCACCCAGGCAAACAGTCATGGTAAATGACTCATTTATACACAGCAATGGGCAGTTAATAGCATTAACACACACACACATACACACACACACTTACATACACACAGTATACACACAGTCATATGTTTGCCAAGGGGATTTCACGGAAGCATTTTTTGACTGTTCCTAAATGACATTTGAAAATGTTATTACTTCCTTCGCCATCTTCCCTGATGGTTTAATAATTACAGCTTTAAGCTTCTGCTGTCGAGCACCTATATAATAAACATACTCGATCAAAACCAAGTGCATCTGTGTTGTAGCCATACTTAATCATATGCAAAAGCACACATACACACACACACACACACACACACACACACCTGATGGCTCTTTATAATAAAACACCACATCACATTTAGTTATCCAGATAGACACACACACACACACACACACACGCGCGCACACACACACTCACACACAGCATCAGGTACATCAGTGAAACTAACATCAGTGGTCCATTACCTCCAGTACTGCATCAGAAATAGCTCACAGCTGTAGTGAATGGTATTCTTCTGTAGCAATGGACAGTTGGTAGGACATCAACTGCGCTGTCTGTCATATGTATATTTATATCATGCACTTGGGTGATTGAACAAGGACCGTAATAGAAGTACCATCCATCATGTACAGTTCACTGGAGTATGTAGTGTATAAGGACCGATAAAACTGAAATGGATTGAGTATTACTTTATAGAAACAGGCAAGTTGCGCTGGAAATGTCAACTTTCGGCAGCACTGTTTAGTATACACAGACTCACAACTAAACAGCTTCTCCACACCACTGCATAAAAGCACCACCTTATTCACCTTAAGAAGCCGTGCAGAGGTACTGAATGATTTACTGTCAATTAGACCAAACTTTCTGCAATCGGTCACCAGCATGCAGAGGAACCAATTGATTTTCAACCAGTTAGAAAGGTTTTTGCAATGGGTGGCAGTGGCAAAGCAAGCACTTTATGCAAGTCATATGCAACATAGACAAATGTACATCCTACTCCCACAGAGGGCAAGACAGAGAGACAGGGGATGGATGGAGTCTTGATTATCCCTCTGCTTTCAGGGTTAATGCCGCTGCATGGTTTGGGGGCATGTACCAGGTGGGGGGACTCTGTGTGACGCACCTGATAAGCAAAAGCTTCCTTGACAGAAGCCAGAACCTATGGGAACTACTCAGGAGTGTGTGTGCGTGTGTGTGTGTGTCATCCAAGATGTGCCCCAACTGTGTCCAGATGCTGGAAACATCTGGAACCAGTGCACACACGTGTACACACACACACACACACACACACAAACACACACACTCTCTCTCTCTCTCTCTTATAATGCACAGTACTGGATACATGTTTTTACCATACACTGCCTGTCTTGTCTGTGATACAAAGACCTGACTTTAGCCTCTGTGCCCTTGTCTGCAGGTTCACTCAGGACACAGGCAAGATGAACCTTTTGCACCGTGTGTGTATGTGTGTGGGTGTGTGGTCTTACGCAACAAGAACATCTGACCATTGCCTTTTCATTTTCCATTTGAACACTTTATTCGGAAAGTATCATCTCTGTGCAAACCTTTGAGTCTGGTCTGGCTATTACAGTTTGTCCCTTTGAAAAAGGGAAGTAGTGTAGTGCTTGGGTTTTTTTTCAGTGCACTTGCGAGGCACAAAGGATGGGAGTCCATCTATAGGTATATAGGCATTGCAAGATAGGATATGGTAAAAATATAAAAATATATTTAATGGAAGGGAAATAAAAATGTAATGTAACTCATCTGACTGAACTCACATCAAATTGGTGAAAACATGGGATGCCACTGGCAGCATTTTTTTTTTGCGATAAATCACTTTTCAGGAGCGCCCCCCCCCACCACCACCACCACCACCACCAAGCTTGCAGCTTCTTAATGAAAAGAACAGCAAACCATTAGGGGAGGAATTAATGATGCACCTCTCTCTAGCCAACCAAGCGACAGGAAGGAGAGAGACTTGTTTTTGCCTGTGATATGTATTCATTAGCAGTCATTAGACGGATGCGAGAGAGGGCCGGGAGACGGATATCAAAGCTGCCAGAGTTGGTTTCAGTTACTCAATTTCTCTGGTTTCTTTTAAGCCAGGTATAGTTCACCACCAGCGATGTCTGTGCTGGGTACAGCCGAGGCCTGCTTCGTGACTAGTAGTTGTTTTTTTATTTTTTATTTTTTTTGGTTGGAGGGCTCTGTTTTACAGGCACGTCACATGCATGCAGCAATTGTTCTCTCTCTCTCTCTCTCTCTCTCTCTCGCTACCTCTCTCTCTCTCTGTCTCTCTCTACCTCCCTCTCTCTCCCTTTTCTCCAGTTTCCTCCAGCCTTCGTAATCAGAGGCCCCCGAGGGGCTCTCTGGCCACAGGGCTGCCTTATTCGCCGGCTCTGGAAACAAACATCTGCCAGTCAGAGAGAGTCAGAGAGGAGAAGTGTCACGGACTGACTGACTGACTGACTGACTGACTGACTCTCACTGCGGGAGCTGGTGCGTGATGGTACAGAGATACAGACACAGCCAGCTGCCTCAGGGGTAATGGGGGCCTGTGGCTCTCAAATCAAAACAGCAGGACACCTGAAGACAGAGAGCGGGTGAAAGAAAAGGGAAGCAGAGAGAGAGAGAGACCAGGCTATGGCAAAGATAAAAGGATGGAGATCGAAAAGATAGAAAAGAAAGGGAGAAAAGGTGAGGGGAGGGAGAGAGAGAGGAGAGAGAGAGTGAAAGAGAGAGAGAGGACAGCAGTGCAGGACTGTGAGATTCTGCCAGTGTTGAGACACTGTTAGATGTTCCACTCCAGAGAGACAGAGAAAGTGACAGAGAGGGAGCTCTCCAAAGACAGCAGGGGATACATTATGAGGTGTAAGAAAGGGATGCGTTGGAAAAAGACACAAAGGGGGTGGGGCGGAAAGTGAAAATAGCTCTGAAATGTGGCAGGTGTACTGTATAGCTGGCGCCAAGGCAGGGGAAGGAGGCTTTGCTCATTTGCTAACATGACACTTGCATTCTTTCCAGAAATACAGAAATTGGGGAAGATCAGCGATTCGCCATTTGCCGGTTATGATCGGCTGACGAGACCATTACTGTAAAAGTTCATTCGCCATTTTTTAAAAGTGCTGTCAAGCACATTGCCAGGGGCCTCGCACAGACACAGCAGGGGAGAAGGGAAGCGAGCAATCACAAAGCAAACCTATTCATTCATCCAGGAAAAGTCCAAAGGGATATGTCGGCAGTGTGTATGCGTGTGTCTGTCTGTGTATGTGTGTATGTGTGAGTTTGTGTGCGTGAGTGTGTGTATGCAGGCACATGTGTGTGAGTGAGTGTGTGTGTGTGTGTGTGTGTGTGTGTGTGCATTTGCATATGATTGAGTATGGATACAATATAGATGCACTTGGTTATGATCGAGTACTGATGCTCCACAGCAGGAGCTTAAAGCTGTAATTATTAAACCATCAGGGAAGATGGCAAAGTAACAACACTGTGTGAGGCATTTTGGATGGTTTGGCAAGGTTGTGACATTATGTCAGAAGCATGTGACTGACTTGACTGTCCATCATGTGTGTGTATATGTGTGGGTTTGTCCTCATATGTGTGAGTATATATGAGTGTGTGTGTGTGTAGTACATATGTGTGAGTGTGCTTTCATACTGTATGTGTGCACGTGTGTATTGTATGAGTGCGTGCGTGTGTATATATGTGTGTGTGTGCGCGTGCGTGCATGCGTGTATGTGTATGTCTGCACATGCGCGTGCATGTGTGTGCCCTCCCCGTTACCCTTGCTTGCGTCAGACCGGGCCCCAGCACCTGCTGTGTGAGTGATGCTTCTCATTAGGGTGGCGCTGAGCCCTGCGCCAGCCAGCTGTGGGCATGCCTATTTACGGTTGCGCTGTGCCATGTCAGCCCAGTCCCCAGCACCCGCGGCCAACCAGGAAGTGCCATTCTTCTCCGAACGCACCGCAACGCTGTCCTGCTTCTGGCGATGGCACAGTGGGACTCTGCAATGAGGCTGTAGGCACTGTTTCACAACCCATATTCATCAGCACCATCCAGACTCAGCTCCAGACACAACCTGTTAACCCACAGTCTCAGTGGGTGGACGACACACTTCCAACACAAAGCATATGAAAAACTTCATAGCTTATTGTAAATTGCCTGTTCTTATACTTGGCTGCGGGGCTCCCAATATTGCATGATAATACTGCACTGGTTCATTCTTCATTCGAGAGCTTGAATGTCAGAACAAGATCTTAAACTATGCTGGGCAACTCGACAGCCATGCATCCATACAAATCTCTCTAAGAAACGGGATGTTCCCTGACTGGCTTCACTGACACCTCCATGGTAACGTACAGTGAACTCCCGTTCTGATGGCGGGGGAGACATTCTGTGAATGAATCACTCTCTCAGTGCCTGGGTGTCTTTCCGGGTATCACTGGCCTGGGAAATTGATGGCCCATAGCAATCTAGTGTGTTACCTAAAAGGTGCCATCAAGGCAGAGGGTGACTAAAATAAAATTGTGGAATCAACCTCATTGTGACAAATAGAGAGGCAACAAAAATAGATGGCAGAGGGAAAAGATGGCAGATAAAGACAAAAATAAAAGAATTTCTGACACATTTTCTTACACATTACAGTTCTGTTCCCTATCTGTATGAAATGAGAACAAAAACGGAAATAGATATGCCACCGATATCAGGCTATCCTGACAATAACAGAATTTAAGGCGCACACAGTATTGTAAATACTGACTACTTCAAAGTCAAAGAATCTGTTCAAAATAGGTCAGACTTTAGTCACCTTGTGCTGTCTAAACATATTTAGTGTGATCACACAGAAAATTCAAGAAGATGCAATAATCAGCTGAGACGTATTTTCCAAAGCAAATGACCCAAACTGACTTCCAAATGAGCAATTTAGTTAATCAATTAATCAATTAAATTCTCCAGCACACGAACACATCAGTATAAAGACTAAATCTGGCTGTGACATAGCAAACTCCAGATATTGTTCTCATCTTCCTGATGAAGCAAAGCCAATGACAGAAGAAAGGGACCCAAAGACATTTGTGACAGCCTTAATGTTGTACTCTGATGAGACGAGAGTAGTAATGTCGTTTTTTCCCTGGCAGTGAAAAAGACAGATGGATAGGGGTCCTTCCGGATGATAGAGGCTGATTGGCTTCAGACATTGAGTTATTTCAGCATGGTGAAGCATTTCTCTCTGCGTATATACCTAACATCTGCTTTGACAATCACCTAACATGATAACCTTTTTCCTAGGAGATGACTTTTGACACATATAGATGCAACACTGCAATTGTTACAAATGAATGCCTCGCAGACTTGAGCCAATATTCTCTGGACCAAAATCAATTCACTGGCGACATCTACAGGTGAATTTATGTCAGTGCAAGGGAACAACCCTCAGATTTGCTGCGCAAACCAAGTACAATGCTGACAATGATTTAAAGGTCTGGGGTGTACTGTACCTGTTAATATAAGGAGCTAAATATGCCCATCATACAGTTTATATCAACCTGACGTCTGTAGCTATAACAGGTGAATATGCTAAACACCTGTGTTCAGTAAATGATGCAAACAGTCTCACTAAGAATTTCATCAACACACATTTTTAAATGACACCTGTAAACTGTGATTTGAATGAATGGACGCTGATCAGGTTTACTGGTTTGGCCTTTGACCATTACAGTCAACAGTCACAGTATGGCATATAAACACACTGTATCAATATCATGACCCGTGCCCATGGCAACGCACAATTTCATCACTTCCTACTTTTAAGCTTGGAAGAGAGCAAATGGAATGCAAACTGGACAGTACATGAAACCTGAGAGTAAGAAAGCGAGTGAACTTTTTGTCCTCAAAGCTGATGAGTATGATCATTAGAGCAGGAAAAAGGATCACGTGTAAGGATGCAAGGATGTAAGCCTCTGTGGCCAGGGCTAATTATGATGGCTACAGTAAATGACAGGGCAGAACCATATATCCAAACAGTAGACACTGTGGGGTGTTTCTGATCTGCAGTGAGCAATAGCCTATACCCGTGATGTTAGTGGGAATTAAAATACTGAATCAGTTACAGGGTCATGGGCAGCTAATCTTCTGATGAACATGGAGAATGAGGGCTGGTCCATGTGGTCCGGGCTTACAAATGAGTTCAGAGCTTGGGCGGCTGAACCAGCTGGTTTCTGAATTAACAGTGTCAGAGCAAACGCAGAGCATCACAGTTTGTTGCAAATGAGGCTGCATAGCTAGAGAGCAGCCAGCATTACCCTGCTGACCCCTGCCTACTGCCCACAGTGCCACAGTGGGCTTGTGTAATGAGCATAATAAGCATCCAGACTAACTCACAGAGCAATGGAAGATTGTGGTCTAGTCAATTGAATTATATTTGAATCATGTTAACATTAAGCTAAATATGTATTGTGAGTGGGAGACACTACTAGATTAACTTGTGGCATGATAATACTTTCCCCTATGTTTTGCTAATATACTGTTCCATGTCTGTCCTTTCATGAAACTAAAAGTTTAATTCCTAAACTTTATAACCACATTTTTATGTATTTGTGATCAGTGGTTATATATTTGTGGACTTGCCGCAAAATGGAGAGTTACAGCAGGCAGGTTGATATACAGCTGGTGCACAGAGTATATTATCAGTCTCTCACCCCTTTTCCATCTACACAAAGCATGGATAGAAGGCAGACGAATAGGGATTTTGTGCTGTTGCTTGGTGCTAAAAAAAACATGGTACACTGTAAAAAATATATTTTTGGCTGCCTCTTACATAACAAAAACATAAACTACTTCAATATAATAGAAATTCCAAAATTCCAAAAAAGTTCAAAAAACTGTAATTCATCCATTAAGGAAATCAGTAAGCAAAATCAATGTTAGTGTAGCTTCTTGAGTTAAGGCAATTAAAAAAAAAAACCAACAGAAAAAAAAAACGCTCATTTGTTGGTATTTCGTGTATGGTTTACAAAGAACGCAAGAGTGTGCCTAAGGATCAACAGGTGTTTCAGGCCTTTAATTACTATGTACCTTCCCTGAGACTGCCCAATCCTTTAGCGTGTCACTTACACTAACTAAACCTGACTTAGCCTAATACCAACCAGGTCCAAAGCACCTCTAGAGCTAGTGCTGCAGTTTCACAGCCCAGGCAGGCTAATGCTAATTCTACTTTTGCTGCCCTCTAGTGGTCTGGGGTGTACCTGTCAATATTTGTTTTCACTATTTCATTACATTACAATTCACCTTCTTGGAGGAGCAGTGTTTAGAGGGCCTGCCCCACAAATGTGCATCTGGGGGTGAATCCCTACCACACCATGCAACACAGTAGGAGAAAAGGGAAACAAGCAAACTTCAGACATTCTTAACCAACTCCCACATTTTCGGCCAGCAAATGTGGCAAACAAAGGTAAGCTTGACTCTCGAAATATAAGAGAGAATATATATTTTTTTTATATTTTTCAGAATTATATACATCCCTCAGACTGGAATTCTGCATGATGAAGCTGAGACAATTCATGATCACCGGAGGTGAAACATCATCAATCTTTTTTTCCCAGCACTGGTAGCCTAATGATAAGGGACAAATTCAGAACCATCTTATATAATGTGTACATGAGTGCCCCTGATGAGGACAGAGAGAATGATGCAAATAAGGGACAATCAGCACATGATGAGCTGTTCTGTGTCAAACCCTTCATAGATACCATCAAGATTCCCTGTCAGGTTTTCTATCACCCCTGCTGGAACCTTTCTGTAGATGAATGCATGGTGGCTTCCAGATGCCATGCTATGAAGGACAAAAAAGTGAAGATTCAAGTTGATTGCGCTTGCAGACTCCAGCAATGGGTCCACCTCAGGCTTTTCTGTATACACCAAGATGAACCATTTCTGGCCAGTTGATCCAGTGCTTCTCAGCAAAGCACAAAACTGACATGGTACAAAAAGTTCTTTGTTCACCTCCTGGACATTACAGCAACAAATGCCTTCATCTTCCACAAAGATCTCATGCAAAACATGGACAGGGCAACAGGGCAGTATAAGCCATTAGCAATTCATGGAGGATCTCACTGCACAAATGTGTTCAAGGGATACCACTGACTTTGCTCCGCACAGATAGGGTGAGGGCTGGTGATTGCCACAGAGCCTACGTACATCAGGTGACAAGGAGGTAGTCCAACAAGTATTTAATTCCATAGGAGTGTGATGTATGCAAGGTCTACCTACACTTTCAGCAAGGAAGATGGGAGCTGATTCTTTGGGTTGAAGATGAAAGGCTCTACTTGTGCTGGATGTCATTTTACAACTTACTGAGTATCACACTCACACAGCTGAAGAGGCCATGTGTTCTAAGCTCCTTTTAAGCTCTTCTTACAAGCCCTTTGGGGTTTAGACACTCTTTTGGGATTCTTTGGATTTTGGTAGCTTTTACTTTTTAGGATTGTGGTTGTTTAGGTTTAGGTTTTTTTTTTTAGTTCTTTTCGTTAGCTTGTAGAGCTTGGGGGGCATTTACTTGTCAGACTGGCAGAGCCATTGACTGATAGACAATGACAGCCATCAACACATGGACCATGGCAGCTGGACACTGACAGCGGGGTGGGGAAAATTACATCTAATCACTATGTATTTGATAGAGCCACAGGCATCAGAGAAAAACTTAATTAGTCTGACTTTTGTACTATTGAAGATACATAACACAAAGTACAGAACAATATATGGGTGTGGGTACAATATATTTCAGTAGAGAATTCTGCATTAGAAGACGGCAAGGTCTGACATTGAAGACAGAAGATAGAGAGGTCTGACACTGACACTGTTACTATTTTTTGAAGCATGAAAATTGAGTAATCTGTTGTTCAATGGTTTACAATTTACTTACAGTATGTTCACATACATTAACTTCATGCAATACATTCCAATACCACCAGAGGGCCATGTGCCAACCCCTTTTGATAAATGTTTATCAGTCAAATAAATGTTGGAAGATAAATGTAAACCAGTAAGCTAGAAAGCAGGACAGAGAGCCACAATGAAACATTACATTCAGTGTTTACTGCTACTCAAAGGAAAAATCAACACACTGTTTTTCAAGACAACAGCAGCAGGGAACACTTTTAATACAACTAACATTTAAACCCTTTCTCAAAAAAGGTAAAAAATGTAAGTAGTAAAATCATGCACATATGATTGATTTTGACAATTATTGTGCATAAATTGACAGAAATAAAAGTATTGTAGCAGCACACAATTTAGCCTGGGTTAAAAAACCTCTACAGAAGATGGCAGTGGTGTACTGTTTTAAAGCATGCACAGAAGGTTTCAGACAAACCTAAAAATAAATTGACATCAGAAAAATTCTCTCATATATTACCACACTTTTCTATTTCTGTTTTTCTTGTCTATTGGCATTCATCTCTCCTTATGAATGCTAATTAATGATCCAAGACAGCACCTAGTTACTTTCAGAAATTATTGAAGGTGTCAGATCTAACAGTCTTGACATTAGAGATTAGTATATTAACATCAGGTCATTATTGCATAAGAGCTGTTTCCTGACAACAAACGACTGACCTTTTCTACAGTGAGAACATTAATGGCAAGTTCATATGGTCTAATACCTCCAAATTAATTCATCACACATTGAAAGCTATGCAGTGCAGGCCAGGATAACAACATGTGGATCTCTCACTGACTTACAGCCAGATCTATGCCAAACTCCACCTCATGCGCAGGCCAACACACACAGTCAGATCTATTCCAAACTCATTTTTACCAGTGATGTAACAGTGGACACCACCCTTAGTGTGACGTCTGACCATCAGCTGGCATTCTGCAAAAACTGAATCAATTGACCCCTTAAAATGCAATTTATTTAGAGTCAGACACTCTGAAATGCCCATGAAAGGAGATTACATTGTCAGTGTTTTTTTTTTTTTCTTCTCACCCAGTACTTTGCTTCAGGGCCAAATCAGTGGCTCATTTATAACAGTACGTGATAGTAAGGCTCAAATGGGTCAGCAGCTGCATTTGCAGTAACACGAGAGCTGTTTCGCTGTTGCCTGTGTCAGCCAAAGAGATTGGGGGCAGCACTGACGAGACTGCAAGCCATATAAAGCCCTTTGTTGCTCTAAGCAAACTAAGTATTCAAACCTTCATGGCATGCAACCTGCACTGGCAAACACCACTCATCTGCACAGGGCAAATCTGTCAGAACGCATCTCACTTCAGCTTAGCATCTGATTCTCCCTGCCACTCTCAGTCTGCGTTTCTCCAAGAAGCTTTTCCTGATGCAGCTAGGTTGTATGCTAAGCACCATTCAACGCTTCAGTTTTAGAGCTGATGTGAGGGGAAAGGGGGAGTCAAAGGAGGCCGGGGAGAGTGGGTGCGTCGGTATCTCTCAGACAGGAGGCTGTGAAATATTTATTAGGCCTATAATCACTGGACAAGGTGTTAAAACAAACTACAATCCTGTCGGTGTGCACACTGTCTGTGATGCCCGCATGTTTGAGCGGAGAGGGTTACTCAATTGCAGGTGATAATGGGATTGAATTGGGGGATGTAAAAGTGCCTGTGCTATTTGTGTAGAGCTCTAAATTTGAGGCAGCAGTCATAGAATTGGTGGCGTACAGTTCAGCAAATTTGACAAAAATGCGTATGCAATAGGAGAGGCAGCCGTTTAGATCATACTCCAAAAATATCTGTGCCAATTCGTTAAAATCTGCCTCTTGCTCTCTCTCTTTCTCTCACTTGCTCTCTCACAAACCAGGCAGGCTGCCCTTTTGAAGGTACTGTGAGCTGCATCTTTATAGATTCCATCTCCATCTCCACAATGACTGTGTAGGAGTTAAGAAAATGCGTGCTTACATTTTTTTTGTGTGTTCACTTTTTCCAGGACTAAACTGTGAACTCTCAGCCCCATTTTAAAGCGATCACGATTCACGACTGCTGCGAAGGTACTGTAGTCCTGCTGTGTTTGCAGCCGCCAACAGCAGAGCATAAGACAAGCATAAGAAGGCAGTGTGTACTTGAGTTCTGCACTTCATGGGCTTTGATGCTGCTCACACACAACACAAAAAGAACCCACATAATGAGAACAATCTGAAAGGGCAAGTGTGTAAGAGATGTACTCAGTCTTTACCGGTGAGAACGTCCATCTCCTCTCCACCTTTCTCTTCCCACTCACCTGTCCATACTGTAAGCTTTAACCTTCAGATGCAGCCAATTTGTGCTCTTCCATAATTAAAAAGAGCCCGATCGAGATGAAGATGTTTATCTCTCACTTAATAAATCTGACTTTCAAACAAAACACATCTCACCTACGTATCTCATCACACTATCTGTCCTTTTTTTTAGCTGAGGTGAAGATTTTGATCTAACTAGAATAGGAAAAGATGATTAGGCTATTTGTGGTCTATACTGGATGATATTGCTGTGTCATCTGCTGAGCCTGATGGCTTTCTGCCTTTGTTTCGGTTGACAGCATGTGAGTGGGACATGATTCCAGACTGTAATGTTGACTTTGGTGTATCTCATGGACATTTGCAAGCCACTGTGTATTCAACTGACATAAACCAATAAGCCGACTACTTATTTCTTCCGTCAGAGACATCTCCGGGCAATGCCATTCTTCAAGTTATAATCCGTAACCAATATACACTAATCCACAGGCACTTGGCATTTATAAGTCTCAATTTACTCATACTGCAATACTAATCATTTTTTATATAATAGGGGATCTTAAAGGAGAAATCCGGTGTCATTTGGACCTGGACTGTACTGGAAGATGTTACCGAGTATCCAATGCCCACCTCCGTTCACCCCCAGCATTCTGCATTAAGCCGTTTTTAGCCGAAGCTTTCATTAACCTTACACTGCTAGCTATAGGGGCACAGCTTTGCCTATGCAGTTAAATTGCTATTTTTACACCATTAACAAGGTTCAAAGTTACTCCACACTTCACAGAATTTCCCGGTCGCCACCATCTTGAAATTAAATCATGATAAGTTGATTGATGAGCTACAACCTTATAAATGTCTTTGGTCAAACTCTTTTAAGTTTCATCATTTGTTGGTGCTTTAGTGCTCATGTAGACAGTCACCATATATTTTCAGCTGAAATCCAAGCACTTCTACAGAATATAATTTTCAATCTGTTCCCCTGTCTTGTCTGTTGTCAATCGACTTAATTTCAAGATGGCGGTGACCACAAAATTCCGTGAAGGTACTGTCTGTATTTATGGTCTTTTTAATAAAGTACCTGTTTACTTTCAAAGTTCTCATTGTCTCGTTTTAAATGTTAGGGCCATCAGAAGTCTAGCAATGAAGTGTGGAGTTACTTTGAACCTTGTTAGCTATAGGCTAAGTTGTGCCCCTATAGCTACCAGTGTAAGGTTAATGAAAGCTTCGGCTAAAAACGGTTTAATGCGGAATGCTGGGGGTGAACGGAGGTGAGCATTGGATATATGTTTGTACTCGGTAACATCTTCCAGTACAGTCCAGGTCCAAGTCACACCGGATTTCTCCTTTAATATGGTGTAACTATTTTACCATAATTCATAAGCTCAGTACTAAAGTAGTCAGTACTAAAAAAGTGCCCTACACTCTAACAGTGCACTAGTTCACACATTCCAGCATAGACAAGACAGACTCCAGTGTGCTGAAGAGGTGATTTATCCCTCAGTGTATGCCTGGCTCTATCCAACTACGCCCAATCAAGCACAGCTGGGAGCTGACCTCCGCCACCTTGGCTGAGATGTGAGCCTGTCCTGGGGGTGGGTCTGGGCTTTTAACCTGCACGCAACATACCAAACAGTGATGGTCTGTGTGGCTCTCATGCCGATGCGTGCTATGTGGAGACATCCTGTGCATTGTTCTGTATCTTATTCACACACACACACACACACACACACACACACAATACTGAATCAAAATGATCTAATGCTCTGCTGATGGTATCTGGCATTTACCAATCCACAGCTCGCATGGCCATTAATGCCATCACGCATCTGGCCACTCCTGTTTCCAAATAGGGTATGAATGGATCATTTGAGTGGCAATGTTGCATTTGATCTCAATTCCATTTTGTAGACTTGCACTAATTATCCACCCATCAGTGGCTGGTTCATTGCATAGGTTTATCATCATCATCACATGCTAAACACACTTCACTTGATGTATATGAAAGAGCAAAGGGCAGCGTGGGTGAGAGAGAGAGAGAAAGAGAGAGAGAGACAAAGAGAGAGAAAAAGAATAATGAGAAGCTGGTGCAATGAACTTACGAACAATACTGTTATTAACACACTGTGTTACTGACAGTTTAGGCAAGCAACGTGTTTATTCACACTCTTTTATAGGTCTTTGATCGCACTAATGGTGGACCTCATTAGCGCAATGCTAACAGTCATGCTATGCAGAAATAGCGGGTAGGAGCTTTCTCCCTCTGTACATAAATGATGCAACCTTGCTTAACCTTGGGCTATTAGCTTTCTCCTTTTACCCTCCAGCAACCTCATGACAGGTGTCTCGGGGCATAAAGGTGAAACAGGTAAAGGCGGGTGGTCTGGCCTGCACATGTGTCTCTGCTGTGACTGTGAGACGCACAGAGGTGGCCTAGAGTGCCATGTCAGCGTGAAGCAGCTTTGATTTGTCTTGAAAAGCAATTCTCGTCTGAATAACCGTCTTCAAAGCCTGAGATTACGGACATACATTATTAAGAGGAGCTCGTCTTCAGATGATTCTTTCATTGCATCATATCATACAGAAAGTGTTTAACACTAATGATTTGTGCAATCATAGCTGCAGTCTATGGTTGGCATAGCATGTGTGGTTTCGAAGGAAAGCTTAAAAGAGTGCGGTTCTTTCCCTAGTACCTGATTTTAAATTATGCCAAGCTAAAACAACTAAAACCAATCATCTAAAGCATTTGGAAGATTTGATTTAAACGCTGGGATTTTGACTCACATCTGAACTTCACAGATTCCCAGCTGGTTCTGCACTACCATGGCTCATATGCAAACGGATATTAATCACACTGTAAAACATGAATATATTACTTGATCTTCACAGCTACATGGTTCAGTCCATCCTAGAAGATGTGGTTCAGATGATCTTCAGCTTCCTCTCCACTATCATGCTTACTACCTCCCCCCATCTCGCTTCATCTTTCTCTGCCCTAACATCGCTTGCTCCCTTGGTTATTAAAAAGGTTGCTGACTAAACAACTCTGAACTCCAGCTCATTTGCATCTCTTACTCGGGCAGTTAGACCTTTGAATATAAATTCCATTTGTGATAGTAGTAACAGCTTTGACCAGGTGTGGGGGCATTTACAGCACCAAATCACCCCTTTAGATTGTTATTTCCATCTTCTTTTTCTTCTTTTTGAGAGAGAGAGAGAAAGTGAAAGAAAAGAGAGAAGAAAGAAAGAGCAGGAGACCTCACACTTCATCTGATATCCATTTTTCCAACAAACCCACTGCACTAAGAGCTATCTCTGATCTTTGCATCCTTTGCATCTGTGGGTGGACAACAACAACATTATGGCATTTGTAGGATTTATAAGTGCTTTGATGTACACTCTGGCATTGACCTCAGGGATAAACATATCAAGCTCACCGTTTCTGTAGGCTACACCTGAATGTGCCAGGGTGGAACAGATGATTTTCTCAGAAGAGCACTCCACTGTGCAAAGTGCAACTAATGGCAAATGCCCTGTCTTACTCTCTAATGCATTACTAAACACAGCGTAAAGCAAAAAAAAAACATGGTGCTCAATGCAAACTGTTATGTGCGACTGGAGAAAACTATGTCTGGCTCACTCCTTTGCCGGGAAGCATTGCTATGTCCGACCCCGGGCTGGAACGGGGGGCCTCTCTCTCTCTGTAATGCACTCCTGCGTGACACCGCAGGGCAAAAACGTGCCACACCCGCCCATCCACTCTCTGCACTTACAGGGCAGTCCTGCTGCAATAATTCATTCAAATGTGCCCCACTGCAGACGTGCAGGACCTTAAGTGACTGCCTAGGAGCTCTCAGTCTTATCATGGCGTGGCAGAAGCTCCCAGAGGTTAGCCCTGGCACGCTCTCTCTCTCTTTCCATCTCTCTCTCTCTCTCTCTCACTCTTTCCATCTCTCTCTCTATCACTCTCTTTTTGTTCAGTTCGCACTCCACCAAGGGTGTTACCTCTGCTGTCGAGAGGGAAACCCAAAATACAGTCACGTTTCAGACCTTACTCTCTGTCTCCCTCTCTTTCTCTCTCACTCGCACACTCACTTTCTCTCATTTAAAAACTCAGCACGAACAGCCGCCAAGGCAACATGGTCCAGCAATCAAGAACAAACAAAACAAAACAAAACAGTGTGACTTTCTAAAGTTGGATGCCCTTGAAAGTGTGAGATGGTGCTCTCTGGCAGGGAATGCCGCACGGAGGTGCAGCAGGGAACGATAGGCACAGGCACTTTTGAGGAATCGTGGCACGATTCAAGACTGAGCTGAAGAAGACACATCAAACCTGGCAGATAGAGTAAAGCTAAGGTTGAGCTAGGGGAATGCATAAGGGCCAACACCTTAAGTGACTGAAGAAGAGTTAGTGATTTATGACCATTATGCTCGGGCAATAAGCTCATGCCTGATGCTCCCACAGAAGAGCTACAGTTGACTGGAGAGAGGAGAGAGAGAGAGAGAGAGAAGAGAAGAGAAAGGTGGGAGGAGAGAGAGGGGGAGTGAGAGAGAGGGGGGAGAGTGTAAGAGAGAAAGAGGGGGTGTGAGAAAGATCGAGGAGGAGAGAGAGAAAGAAATAGATGTGAGAAGAGCCAGTGAGAAAAGAGGCGAGCGGTCATGGCATGTCAGCCTATGGGGAGCGGAGAGCCGAGTCAGAGAGGGAGATGAGTAGACCTGTGTGTGAGCGTGAGCGCGAGTCTGAGGACTTCAGTGGGTGCCTGGTGGCGCGTGCATGCTCAGCTCTGCTCCGCACAAAAAAGATGACAAGAGTTTCAGAGCTTGGCACCAGCCCCTACTCTCACTGTATGTGAGAGCTCCGACAGGAACGCTGCCGGCTTTGCAACACAGCCACCTTAGTCATTTAAAAGAGGCATGTGGGTGGGGTCGGGTGGGCGGCATCTTCAGAGAGGGACGGGGAAATCCTCTAATTGGTTACGCTTGATGAAGGGAGGCCGCTGGGAAGGGCGAGGCAAGACGTAAGGATGTGCAAAAGGGAGGACTGGGAGAAGATGAAGAGAGGGAGGAGGAGGAGGAGAGGAGAAGGGGAGAGGAGCTACGAACACAGAGGATCACAGGAACGAGATACAGATGGAAGTGTTGTCTGTGTGTCTCCACGGCGCACCTAAAGCTTAGTCCCACATAAATGCACACAGCGTGAAGGCCCACTGGACATTCTCGAAAGCCCAGCACAGGGTCTGAGTGTTTGCTTTGTGTGTGTATGTGTGTCTCTCTGTGTGTGTTTATGTATTTGCTTCCTGTATATGTGCTCCTGCAGCACAGAAGTACTATAGAAACCTTCAACAGAAGAGTAATGGTAGCTCTAGCAAAAATCTAAAAAAAAAAGAACAATCCAGCATTACCAAAAGCTTTCCAGTGTACTTATAGTTCTTTAAGCTGTGACTATTAAGGTAAAGTTGTGTTGTGCAGGTATTCTGACCTTTAATGCATAGCATGACTGGCAGAAAGGAATAACAGGTGTGGTTATCTGCCCTTTGTAGACAGTATGAAAGTAATATTACATTTACTGATCTCCAAGAAACTTGGAGGGGAACATTAGGGGCATTAAAAACTCCTTGAATCCTTGAATTTTACATGTCATTAGCATTTATATCATAAGGGCTAACATAAATTACAGTGGTGGTGGTGGTGCATCCAAAGGGCATCTGACTCAAAGCATCACCTGTGCTCCTGGGAAAGCTAAGAACAGATCGCTGACAGGTATGGCGGTTGGGTGGGGAGGTCAAAGACGAGCTGTACCCCTGCTGCTTGAAATCTGTCTTCCCCCACAGCTTCTCCAGAGCTGCCTCAGTGAGCTCCGGTGATCCCAGGGAGCCGCAGCGCCAGTCCCACAGCACACCACTGGCATCCCTGATAGCTTTGTGGTTCAGGCTCGAGGTGAGCGCCCGCCGGGACACACTCCGCCATCAAAACTGGCAACCGCTCCTGAGCCACTCTGCCGAACGGAGATAGCGTGTTTGTTAGCAAATGAGGAGCTTGACTAATCCTGTGTGCCAATGTACCACTTGATGCTGGATTTGTGAGCAGTGCTACATAGCTCTTACACAAGGCAGTTGCCCTCTCGCCTGACAAAATGATGTGGGTTGTTTGCCAGTGGGAAGTCACATCAGTCGAAACCCCCGCTGATAAAGACTGTTAAGGACAGAGTCACCTCTGAAGAAAAAAGTGGATTTCTGACAGAACCTCAAGGAGTGTTTGTTGTATGTGTGTGTTTGTGTGTGTGTGTGTTTGTGTGTGTGTTTGTGTGTGTGTTTGTGAGAGTGGGATGGTAATGTGTACTATAATGCGTGCCCTCTGGATTTTCATTCTTGCTTTTGTGTAACCGTCATATCTCCCAGGCGAGAGCGAGCAGAAAACATAATTATAGCCCTGCTCTCTAGTGACGGGGCAACATTAATCTGTCCATTCACCCAGTGTGCAACGTGTCAAGCCCCAAACAGTCCACTTCACACAATAGTAAGCATTGCGCCTCGGAAAAAAAAAGATTGTGCCTGTGGAATATTTCACCATGTAACCACTTTCAAAAATGATACACACATACACACTAACAAATGACCTTTCCAGGCTTACTGGATTGAGAGTTAGTGTATGCATTAGAAAAGGGGTGGCTTAGTAACAATAAAAAAACGTGGGGGATCTTTTAAAGGGAAAACCCAGCTATGTGCTGCTCATTAAAAGATTTAAAAGGCAACTAAGGACTTCTTTGGGATGAGGCAATGGGAGCGCAAGCCAGCACACTCCGGGCTGTGTGTTCTCACCCGAGTCGACTGCTCAACTGTGAAAAATGCCAAAGGTTAGGGGCAAGTCAGAGCTTCGGCAAGACGAGTGAGACCAAAAAAAAAAACATGGAAAAAGCAGCATTATCACCCCATTATTCTATTTCTGTTCCTAATTAATCAGCTCTGCAGAGTTTTTGCCGGCTGTGTCTCTTGCCACCGCGCCACTGTTTACATTTTATTAGACACCAAAGTATTTTTATAGTTTACTTCCAATTAGATTCCATCACAGTCAGCTCAGTTTAAAATAAAGCAAATGAAAAGCAAACTGTGGGAGAGAGGGAATGGAGATGAGTAAGAAAAAAAAGTATGACTTCCCGCAGACAGGAATCATTTGAAAAGACTATTATATTTTTTCCATGGTGCAGTGTTTGCAGACTGGATTAAGGTGGGGTAGCCCTGAGGTGTGGTGAGAGGCTGTCTGCCTGTGCTCCGTAAGGCATCATTACATGGAGACTATGGGTGAGAACCACCTGCTATGGCCACAATACCTGAAAAATAATTATCTTCATCCATGACAGTTCTCCCATTCTGTCTGACTCTCTCACTCTCTCTCTTTATTTCTCTCTCTTTTCCTCACTCGCCATCTTTCTGACTCTCTTTCCCTCTGTCTCTCTCTCTCTCTCTGTGTCTCTCTTTCTCTCCCTGCCTTTGTCTCTATCTCTCAAATTCAAATTCAAGTATGCTTTATTAGCATGACAATTATAAAGCCATACAAGATAAACAAACAAAAACACATTTTCTGTAAATGTACATTGTAAGAAAACATTGTAAGTCTTTTTCTCTCTCTTGTCTTTATCACACACACATACACACAAACACAAATAAAAATAGATAAACACACACACACACACACACACACACACACACACACCACACTCACAAATATGCACAGAAATAACAGACACAAATATATCACTCTACTGCTGCTTTGATCACCCTCTGTGAGTATTTCCCCAGATGATCTCCACAGGCTCATTAACCCAATCCTTCCAACACTGGGCAAAGGCAGAGAGAAAGGCAGGCAGCCAGATCGAGGGAGAGGGCTCCAAGATTACCACTGTAGTGCAGATGTTATCTCATATTCCAGCTGCTAAAGCACCCCATAAACACCCAGATCTCCAGCATCCGGACAAATCCTTCCAGGTTTGCTAATTATAGTAGAACTAATTATTCCACACGTTTCACAGCTACAGTGGGCATCAATTCAGACCTTGACTATACTGATATGTTCTCTAGAAATTACTGGATATTTACTGTTACAAAACAAATATGATTCACATGCAACAAGAAAGTGCAACTTTTAAAGAAATGCTCTCCTTTCCAAGTACAATACATGGTGCATACCAGTTGATGATGATTTTTTACCCTGCTGCTGAATAATATAAATGAAAGAAAAAGAAAATTGAGTTCTACCACTTCATGAGTGATATGATATGACACTGATATATGACCATATACAAATTAGGATATAATGTGTAAAGTTAACACAGAAGGATCATGTTTGGGTTCCTCACAGCCAAGACTGACAGTTGGTCCACAGATGGGTCAAGATGTGCACAACCAGCAAACACAGTCAGTAGAAGACAATAGTGGACACACTATTGGTGAATCTGAAATGGCAAGTAATGGACTTGTCTTTATATGGACCAAATATGCTAGCAATAGTACTTGTGCTAGGCTTAGCCAGTCTGTGTCCTCCGTGGAATACACGTGAATTATATCTCAGTTGGAGCAAAGCTATTAAACCGTTAAAGCACAACCAACTTCCTTGCTCCTGTGCACCTGATAGGGCACACAATATTTACTGATGGAAATGCATCTCAAGTCACAGACACCAAAGTCACTAAAGACATCTGCTGGCTGAATAATGCATTGTAATGTTCCAGAAATGGCAGCTGCATGGTTGAGGGTGGCAACGGATGAGCGATGTGTGAAGCAGCCATGTGGAAAGTACCCAGTGTGGCTGCGAGGGGTGTAGGGCTCGTGCCAGTCCGGTGCCACTTGTGCCTGTGTGTCTCTCCAGATGCCACACAGGATGAGCCCAGTGCCCTCAGGGCTACTACCGACCTGCTCCATCATTCATCAGGACACCAGCATCCCAGCATCCATCTCAGCAGAACAAGCCCCAAAGTCAAATCCAGCAATTTGTCTAGAAGTCTTATCCTCCCCCCCCCCCCCCCCCCCCCCCCCCCCCCCCCCCTCTCTATCTCTCTCATGGTTTCTGTTCTTCTCTCAGGCCTTCAACCCCTTCAACGATCTCTACAGCATCTGGACCCTCCTGAATCATAAATCTGTTTCCCCTAAGGAATGCACCCTATTGCAGGTTTGTGATGTTGCCAAGTGATGGGCCGTACAGCAATGAAAAAGGCCAAAAAAATATATGTATATATCCATTTGCAACAAGACTGTTTACCAAAAGCTGAACTAATCACAATCTTAAATTCTATCTTAAATTCTATCTGCTTTCTCTCATGAATAAACGCTGAATCAACACAATTGTATGTGTACAATCTGCATCATGCCATAATAGCATCATTCAATCTCCTGAAATAAACTAGCTATTTTTAAACACAGTCCACCGCATGGGAGGGAACTGTGGCCATGCATCAGATACTTCGCTGGAGAGTTTCTTTGGGGATACGTTGGTTGTGTATTCATTCAGCATGTGACCAAAATTAGACTTCTTCTTTATTTATACATCCGTTCTCCACAAAAGCACCCTTGCCAAGCCCTAAACACCCGGAACACCAGTGATGTGAAGCCGTGATGAAACCTGACATCTCTGGTTTCTCGTCTGTCTCTCCTCGTACATATGAGGCTGAGAGACAATACAGGGAATAAATGGGTAGAGAAACTTCTTCCAAAACTCCACCCGATGCATAATTGATGCAGTGCACTGAACTTGCCACAAATGTGCTGCTATTCTCCTGTGTTTGCACACGCACTCACCACCACCCACCCCAACCCTGCACCCCCCATCGTATTGCTTCCAAAAGCCTCTCTTGCTGTTTCAAGACCAGACAAGATAAGATTTCATTCTTTCTAAAGAATTGGTGTTCAGTCTCCCTCTTTAAAAAAAGCATCTCTGACATTATTTGTTTGCGTCTTCTCTCTCCCTCATATACCCTAATTTCTTAACAATACCACTGTTGTTACCATCCACTGTCTGGACTGGCACAGCAGTGACTGTGCATGAGGGTTGATCTCTGATGGGGAGTCTCGCAAGTTGAGTGGGCGAAAAGTAATTTATAATGAAACCGTGCACTAAAATGAAAACCATTCACACCGAATGTGGCTATAGGCAAATAGCGGGTGCACATATGATGGGTAATTTGGTTGAAATAAAGGTGTAGCAGAGCCACTGGGACAAAAGACACTTTCAGAATCATGGCCTAATGATGAATTCAAAGCCACCTGTCTTATTCCCACCTCTCTTGTCTACTAGTATCATTTTCTTTCTCTCACACCCATCTCTTTATACCTTCATTCGTGTCTCTTTCTTTTTCTCTCTCTCTCTCTCTCTCTCTCTTTCTCTCTCTCCCCCTCTCTGTTCTTTCCCTTTACCTGCACTTTCAATGAACCATCACTGCTTCCCCATCTGTGGCAATAACATATTTTCTTACGCTTTCCTCTTTAGTGCCGACAGCTCTCCAAGTGGAACACGACATCATGAGCTTAATGCTATGGGGAGGATGAACTTCAAATCCAATACTGACGCACTGTATACACAAAGGGATGGGAGAAAATTACAACCAGGACAAGTGTGCATATAAATTTTTTCTCTGCAACCAAAACACAAACCAATATGAGTCCGTAAATATGTGGGCGCTACAGCTGACTGATGCTTTGGAGGGGGGTAGAATGGGGGGGATTATCCCTAGTCCTGGACTAAATGAGTTTTTCAAATCTCTAATCAAAAAATGTAATTCCTCTATGAACTAGGCATAATACCTGCCTGTGGAGCCACACCACTGCTGGCTTCATACGCTACAAACAGTGCAAAAAAAATCAAGTTATTTGAGTGGAACTAGGGGAGCAAAACAGGCCAGGCTTGCTGAGAGCGCGACTGCACACTCAGTGATCTGCAGGTGTTAGTGCAACGGGGAAATTAAAGGCCCATTTGTCCAGTGGACCTGGAAGCCTCTATCAGATTGGCGCCGAGAGGGGGGACAATGAGTGTGTCTCACGGCAAGGCTTTCACCAGCTGTGCCTCAGATACCCTTTCTGTCCTTCTGTCTATTGTTCTCGTGCTCGCTTGAGGAGGTAGGAACCAACTGCAACTGCAATGTGGGGAAGCAGAGGAACTCCTAAGACACACATTTAAACACATTCACACACACACACACACACACACACACACACACACACTTAGACAAGTCTGACGTTCTGTTCTTCTAGTTAGGTCCTCCTACTCCATTACAATAATTATCGAGAGGCCATAAAGAGAAGGCTCTTCCCCCTCACCGACTGTGTCAATAACAGTCTCTATTCACCCCCCACCTACAGTAGCCACCCACCATCTCCTCATCCTCCTCTTTCTCCTCCTCCTCCACTAATTGGCTGGGGAGGAAAGCCGAGACTGATCGCTGTTTTCAGCAGGCAGGGAGCAGCAGGTGAGTCAGCCGCCGCCAGGTGTTCTTTGTGGCATGCCTCCCCACTGGAGACGGACGGCAGGCAGGGTGTTGCCATCTCCCTGTGGAGGTCAACCCACAGCTGAGCCGAATTACACAGCGAGGTCCCATTCAGGCCTTGGGCCCCCACCTGTCTAAAAATAGAACAAAGCCTCCACACCCTGTGCTCACAGATGCAACTGATCTAACTCATAAACCCTCCCCAAAAGTCTGGAAAGTAGTGCATAAATATAAAATGGTATGTATGTACTGTATGTATGTATAAAGCCTACTGTGTGTGTGTGTGTGTGTGTGTGTGTGTGCGTGTTTGTGTGTTTGTATGTCAGTAGCCTATTGACAGAAAGGGTAGTTTATATTCATATGTCTGTATTGACAGATTGCACTTTTTTGGCAGCAACTAGGGGTCTGCCAGGGGACACAAATGAAGTGACACTTTCAAATAAGGATGGATGTTTTTGGGAAAGTAGCCTAGTTGTCCTCATTTTTAAAGTGCTGATTTGTCAGTTCTTCCTGGCTAGACGATAGCAATTGTGCCAAGTGTAAAGTGCTCGAGGAAATGTAGCTCCTTAAAAACCAGCGACCTTGGCATCGGTACTGATGCATGTTTATATGTTTGGACATAGTGCACATCTGCAAAAATACCTGCAGTCATTCTTCCCAAGAGACACACAATTTCCTATGTCAAAATGCAGGTAGTGCTGAAGACCCATTCTTAGAAACAAACAGTAACAAAAAAAGTTCTTTTGGTCTATTTTTGTCTTTCTCCAGGAGCCTAAAAGCAAGAACTGACAGGACAGTTAAAGTCTAGCCTCTAATACCAGGAGACCTATAAAAATGAAGTGTGTGGGCGTCCCAGGCGTTCATCTAACATAAATCACCAATAATCTGTCCACCGCCTTTATTACATCTCAGTCTCACTCTGTCCTCGGAGAGATTAGTCCCACCCAAACAACTCGTAGACATCAAAGCCAAACATTAGTGGGTGGAAATCCTCGAATGGCAGCGGAATGAGCAGCACAGCAGAGCAGAGCCACGGCAATGAGAGTCCAGGATTTAGAAAAAAAAATCAATGGGGGTAAGGGGGTGGGGGGATTGAAAAAAATCTGTTATTCCTCCAACAAATGCAAAAACCTGCATAAGTCAACACTTCAGGGATGAAAGGGGAACGCCAGCCACTTAGGGGATAGCTGTCGCCATGTTGCCCTGGTGGGCTTTGCGTTAGCAAACTTGCCGAGATGTGTGATGGAAAAACAAACAGAGCGACGAGAGACGTGCGGAGATCTCTGCAAAACCTTCATTCATCCCCATAAAAAAGACCCACAATACACTCTGACAGCCGGTAAAAACATGCGGAACAATGACACGGGCGGAGCCAGCATGGCTGATATTGGCTTCTGTCGCAAATGCTTTGCCATCATTTCCATACACAGAGATGGTGAATGAATTATGAATGATGATGATGATGAGGCCATAATGATAATGGTTATGATGGTAATCTAAAAAGTGATTCAGGTGTGGCAGTTCACGCCAGCTTTATGATGATAGAAGTGCGAAGTAATTTTTATGTGCCTAAAACACACACACACACACACACAGTGTCAAGGCTCAAAGAATATTGAGGTGCCATAGAAACAGACCAAAACCAACATACACACACCGAATGCGTACACATGTTACACACAGTCGCACAATGTTATTTTTCAGCCACTCGATATTTGGAGACATTTCAGAGGAGCTGAGTGGGATGGAGGAAATTTAAAAAAAAAGAAAAGAAGAAAAAAAAAGATTCCAACATGTTCCAGCTTTGCGCCTCTATTCCAAATCCTTCCGCAACAAGACATGGCTGAAAACACAGACTGCTACTAGTTGTGTGCCCAGTAGACGGAGAAACAGATCTGGGGGAGCCTTCGTCAACTAAATCAAGGGCTAAACAGGAGTGACACTAATATTACTTTAGGTCATACATCTAAAGGGTATTTGAAATTGTTATGCAGCCTATTTCAATATCCTTAGAGTAAGCACCCTCTGCCTATGAGAGTGAGCTTACACTTTACAAACTCTACAACACAAATTCTGCTGTCCATACTGTAGATTTCTACCAAAATTTTACCTAACCAAAGTTATAGTGTAGTTAAAGTACTGTAAGTTTAGGACAGTGAATACACAGTAGTTAAGATTTAAGATCGGTCCTGTGTTCATGGATTACAGTATCCAGCAAAAGGAAAATCTTTCATGGCAGTGCTTGCTCCAGAGAATAAGACTGGACTACACTGAATACAGTACACTGGTGTTGCCTAACAAAGTGATACTGCAAGTGGATGGAAAACATGAGAAGTCATATGGAATTTCAAACATGAATCAAGAGAAAAAAACCTGTTGCCATTAACATACAGACACAGTACAGACATTAAAGATAAATATTATGTGTAATGTAACAGTAACAGAGAGTTCAGGTACTTAATTATGATGTATACCATGCTATACCATTGTATAGTCCCTGATCTAGTACAGCTGAGACAGTCTAACAACACCCCTCAGCTGAGCTATTTTCATGCTATGCTATGCCCCCCCCCACCCCCCTGCAGGGCATACTGTATTGCTCAAATCAGTAGCCTTAACCTCCCTCCCGGCATCTTGAAAGACGTGCCAGTAAATAACCCATACACACAAGCACAATTCCATTAAAAGAAGTAATTGCAGAGGGAACATATTTGGCTTTGTATCTTTGTGTGAACCTTTTGTGCGGAGGATGTGTACTGTAGGATGACTGCACCATTCTGGAGAGATGTATAATTAGGCTACTAATTTTGAAAGCTTAAGCTTACATTTGCTTTTGCAATGATGTGAAATAATTGTTTAAGTCCATATAACATTATTTATTAATCATTATTTGGCATGAGCCATTGGTTAATGTCTAAAAACAGGAGTGTATGGTTTGTCAGTGAACATGTTTCATGGTAAAAGTAGTGCAAGGAGCATTAAAATTAAGTGCATCTGCAGAGAGAAGGCTCTCCTGGTCTCATTCACTTTCATGAAAATGCATTTCAAGAAACACAGAGTAAATGACTATGTGATGAGCTTGCTCTGCAAATAACGTTCAGCTTTTTCAGTTAAGTGGGTTGAACTGGGGAGGGATCATGCAACATTTACTTTAGCAGTCAAGGCCATGCACCCAAAAGTAAACATAATGAAGGTATGTGAGATGAGGATTAGAGTCACATTTAGGCTACATGAAAGGTTCTAGCTGTGGAGGCTCTAGAAGTTGAGGAGGGATGGGTAATGCTTCCGATTACAGCCCATACTGTGTAAGGAGTAGGTACGAATGGCATAACAAAAAGTATCACAGGATAAATTATAGAGTACTCACAGTAAAAGTATGCTGGAATAACACAAACCACATAAAAGCTATCAGCTTTATCTGTCAAACATTGCCCTGTCCAATACAAGCATTATTTTGCACCCTGACTAATTAACAACATACCGATAGTTTACAACATACCAATAGGTTATGTTTATGTTATGCAATTTTGATTAATCAATGAACTGCCTAATCATTATATATACTTTCAATTAAATTTTAAGTGTGATATTCCCATGCGTTCTAATGGAACTCTAAAGTCTAAAGTCTAAAGTCTCATCAGTAACAGTCTGGAACAAAGTCAAAACTACTTCCATGGTGTTTGTGTTATTGCATACTTGTGCAGTAAGCACTCTACAATTTATCCTGTGATATGTCTCCCTTCTTTTCTTTTTTGTATGCTGTTCTTACCTACTTCTTACCCAGTCTTTCATGGGCTGTAATCTAAAGCAGTACAGAGGAAGGTTATCTGGTGAGAATGTTTGAAGGTTAAGGGCCATTCCTGGGTCAACAGGGTTCACACAACACCTGCTATGAATGTGCATGCTTTGCTTCGAAACCAGGTTTGCCTCAGAATCAAAAACAGTATAAATATAGGGTAAAATGTGTGCTAAATAGAGTGTGGGTATTGGGCAGGCTTACTTCAGATAGCTTCTCAGAAAGGTGACTACCCTGCAGTGATGCAAATTGCAGCTGTGATTATAGATCTTTGTTAAATTGCCTAAAGTTTGGTAGAGCACTGAGAAAACCTCAGATTAGGCTCACCAAGACCGGTAGGTCAAAAACCATCACATGAATCGCATGAATATGTTGAAATGGTTTGGACTGTATGTCTGGTTACAACTTCTGAAAAAAATCTACTACACAAAAAACTGTAAACAAGTTATTTAAAATAACAATAAAATGTCTAGAGCTGGTCTATTACCATCCGGTGTGTATGAAAGGATTCAACATGGCAGAAATAAACAGTAAAAAAGACTACACAACATCAGCCTGGTTGGGTGGTGGTGTTAGTGGTGGTGAGGATCACTGGAGTGATGACAGGCAGCCAATCTCTCAGTGTGTCCCGCGGAGGGGTAGGGTGGGGGTGGTAAAGATGGAGACAGAGAAAGGAGGGGGTGGTAAAGATAGAGAGAGAGAGAGAGAGAGAGAGAGGGAGAGAGAGAGAGAGAGAAAGTGAGACAGAGAGATGGATATGATGGAGAGGAGAGGATATGGAGAACATTTTCACCCGACACTGCCACCCCCTCGTCTGTGGTCTCGCACCACTGGAGAGAGAAGAGTTTTACTCATGGGGAATATCTGTCTGACACAGCACTATAAAAACCCCATAAAAGATATAGCTGCACTTCTAAAGACCAGCTTTAATATTTATGATAACGTGCATTGTATTGTCTTCATTCTCAGTTACCAAAAGCCACCATAAAGCCCGATATGAGATCTTGTAGATATGTAGACGTGGGAGAAGAGGAGAGTATTCTGTAGTTTGCCGTCCTTATTCCACAGCTCAAGGTCAGGAGTATAACACAGCAGGTAAATTTCACTCAAATGCGTATGTGGGCTTCAGGTCACCGTGGTGGCTTTCTGGTCCTATTTAGCTGTAGAATAAACGGAAGGATTGTCTCAATTGAATCATTTGACTGCTACACAAATGATACTTAAGTACACCGAGACCCCTCCTAGAAAGGCTTTCTGCAAAGTTCAGCCTTTTTTCTCTATTTTGAGAGTCAAGCTGTGCTTTAAAGAGAGCTATATCCAGACTATCCAGGCATGTTTGTCTTAATAAAGGCCAGCCGGCTAAACTGTGCATACATCAACTTAGCAGCATGAGACCAAATAGACTCTATGGAGAACTAATTGAAGTAAGTTTTTTTGGGGGAGGTGGGGGGTGGGTGACATTAAAATGGAAATGCTTCCCATTGAAGACCATTAGTAAAGAAGCCCTGCTGCATTTAGACGAGAGAAAGCCAGGGGGACAGAGTCAAGTGAGATTGTATGCTGGGGCATTAGGCTTACCCTATTAAAGCAGGGGAGCATTAAAAGTTCATAGGAATAAAATCACTTTGTGCGCAGTCAGCTTTTTGCCCCAAAGGAAACTATAAACATACATTTGCTCTCTCTCTCTCTCTCCCTCTCTCTCTCTCTATTTCTTACACACACACACACACACACACACACACAGCTGCACACTCATCCACATACCCACACATGGCTTACATGCACATATAATCAAATGAACATGCAAATGCTATAGAGACAGACAGACAGACAGACAGACAGACACACACACACACACACACACACACTACTCTGACTGAGAGCTGCAGCTCTTGCCATCTCCTGGTCTGCAGTGTGTAATGTATGAGGTGTAATGTCAGTAACGATCGGCCTGCGGAGGCGGTCAGCTCTGTGGAGGCAGAGGGGTGTAGGAGGTGAGACAAAGTGCCGTGACATTTCAGACACAAAGCTCCCTCACACACTTGCAATTAATCACTGCCCTGACCTGCAGAGACCATACCAGACACCACACGAATAAAAAAAAAAAAAAAAAAACCACGGAGCTGTGCATCTGGCCAGGACACCAGCTGTCAGTCTCTGCCATCAAGGGGAGGCTTCATTAGAGATGGAGTCTGGGAAAGAGCGCTGGGGTTAATCTATTATTCATGCTAACATAACAGAATGGGGGACTAAGTGGCCTACCATATTGGAGCAACTATGAGCACTTGAGGACACACACAAGGCTCATGAGGTGGAGGAGTAATGACATTCCAGGTGTCATATTCGAGAGAGAGAGAGGGGGGGGGGGGGGGGGGTTTGGCTGGTCCTCTTTGGTGAGCAGTGCTTGCAGTCATGGAAGCTGCTTTTTTGGTTGTTTGTCTTGTGCTCTCATGCATTGCACAAGGTTAATTGTCGAGGCGACCCCTCCAAAACAAACATCACAAAAAAACACACTCACAGATATTGGCTGTCAGTGTGTGTGTATATGTGTGTATGTGTAAGCATGTGTGTGTCTGTCCAGTATCCCTGGCTTAGGAGTAATTTCATATCTGGACATTTCATGGCTCTGTGACACTGAAAAAGATTATCAAAATGTCACTCTCCTGGGATTTGTTGGAAACAAACAGCCTCTGGGCTCATGTGATACCTGCTGCTGGCACATCCTAAAACATGAATATAGCCCATAGGAATGTAAATCACTCTCAGACTTCATCTCTGGGTTGTGGGATAAGCTGAGGTGAATGTGCTACCTGTCCTAGTTTGAGAAGTCACTATAATGCTATCAGTGCTATTATATTCCATCAGTTTAGATGGAATAGTGATAAACCTGCCTTCATCGCAGCAATTCTCCCAAACAGCTCCCCTGTTTTAATGGCCTTTTGTGTGTTTCCATTCGCCTTTCCCCGGGAACAATAAGCCGCCGCCTTCCTGCCTAAAGCCGCCATCCTTAATCAGAGTGACGAGGAAATCGACAACACGTCAGGACACTAATACAATCTCAGGTGGGAGCCCAGGCAGACGGGAGCCCCCACCGGTTTAATAAACAGGAGGAGGAGTGATTGAAACGCACCTCACAGGTCTTGAGTCATTTTAAAAATAGGCAAGTGGGGAAGATGGCAAAATGGAGCTGGAACAAAAAGCAGCCACTCCGTAACTGACTGATGTCGGCGCTTTATGATTTTTTATGACTGTTATTGTTGTGATGATTACTGCCTGAGCAGGCGCTGCCCGGCCATGTAATTTAATAGCGTGCGATTTTATGCGATGATAAATGAGTTTAATGACTGAAGCAGTATGTGTTCAAGTGAGAATTAATTTTGTGGCAGGCCTCATAAAATTACATTTGTTGATGTGGAATTAATTGAAACGCCACTACAGATGGGCATCAGGCTGGAGTTCAAAATATGAGTGACACAGAGAAGACTTTCAAAAGAAATGAGGCTTGTCATTTGTTGACAGACTGACACGCTGCATAAAACAAGGGACGGTAATGAGTGACCAGGGGTGCAATTCCACCATTCCTCAGATCAATCATCTTGATCCATGCACAAATAGTCCCCTAACAGACAGACTGCGGTCACGTACATCAAGGGCAAAGCATTGGCATTGTAAGCTGAAAACAAGCCTCCACACCCCCTCCCACCACAAAACACCACCACCTTCCATTGGCTCCTCCACTGCAATCCCATTCTTTAAAACCAAACCACCATTAATTAGTCGGCAAGAAAAAAAATGTGCTGGATCGTCATTGCATTTAACCACTTATCAAAGGACAGGGAGACTCATTCTGGGTTGCACTAAGAGCCCTTTGTGTTTAAGAAGAAAGAGTAATGCAGAAATTAGCTTATTTCAGCAAAGCCCTTGCGTTTATTCAATTATCTCCGACAAATATAATGAGGGGATTCATTTTTCCTCAGATGCGACTAAGGCGGTCTGCCACCCACGGCTTTGCCGCGTCGCGCACCGCTTCCTTCACGCTGCGCTCTTGCCGTCTTTTCTCCTGCCTTTCTTTCTATGTGTCCCATCTTTCTTTGTCTTTTAGTGTGATGATCATCGGCCTTTAGGGGCGTTTGTTGTCGCCGCAGATGAAAGGAGCCATGCGGATGGCGCAGATGTCTACCGGCCTCCACCGGAGCCACCGTAACCGCTTGTGCCAACGTGCATGCCCCGTTCACACCTGTGCTCTCCACTTTGGCTACACATTCTTACTGTAGGTAAGGGGTACAGCAGGCCCATAGAAACATGCAACTCAGTCACTTCAGAATGCCTCCTAAAAACAGACGGATGACCTCCCTATGCTAATACTTTTCACAAGGTTAGCATCTTTTGAGAGCATGGTTATGCTGCTTATGATGTAGACCAAGACATAGCCAAGAAAGACCTAAGAATGTCACACTAATATTATTTATCTATAAATCCTGGCTTAGATTTGGGGCAAAAAATGAAAATGAATAGGCTACTTTGTCAAGGATCACTTTTCAGAAGTCACACCATGCACAGGATAAGCAGCTATAAATGTAAGGCTATGCTAGGGTAACCAGGCGTCCTTTTTGCCCAGACATTACCTTTTTTAAGATCTAAAAATATATTTGGAAAATTATCCGAGATTTGTTCCACTGCCTTAAATATAAGTCAATACACTTACATTAGTCACAAACTAATCACACCCTTAACCTTAGGCTTCTGTTTGCTTTGCATCATGGAGAAGTGAGTATGAAGGGTTGTGGTGAAGTATGGTCTGATGATAGATATGATGGCTACTATCATTGATTGAAAACATTCTTTTTTAATTGGTCAGTCTGGACCTCAGCACCATGAGTGCCTTGTTTACAGTACCGTACAGTAGACAAATCATATGTACGCCAGAGCCCTACTACATGGCATCTCTGGAGCGATGCCTAAACATAATGTATGTTCACGAAAGAATTAAGAAAGAAATATTTTCATCTTGGTTGTGACTTATGCGAGTCCTGTAAGCCGTCATGGCATTACTGTTTAATATAGGGACATACAAAAACATTTAAAATGTCAAAGAGTTTAAGTAGCCTTTTGAGGCAGTGTTCTTTCTGGCATGTCAAGAGTTGTTAAGAGACAACAAAGCTCATTCTCATGGAGTCACCATGCCATTGGTGTTTTTGTGCATGCGAGATCTCTCCACACACACTCTGAGGTGCACTCTTTTTCACAGACTCAAGTCTGGTCACCTTACTGTAGGTTATGCATCAAAATGGCTGAAAATAAATAGCCTATGGCTAAGAACTTAGAAGTGAAAGGAAACAGCCACTTCCCATTTCACATGTAAATAAATATTTAAATTGACTTTAGTACACAACCACATAAAGTTATGTAATTTAGTGTCTTTAGTGTCGAAGTGATTCACTGCAATGATACCACTGTGCCTGCACTTCTTGATATACGTTACCCTAAGAAATGGCAGGCAAAAAAGCAATGTAAGCACAATGCAAGATTTACATGCATCAGAATACAACAGGACTTGGAAGGCTTCTCTCTTTCCTTGAAGCCTGCTTGCCATTCACATTGAACCCTCTGGAATGAAAAAAAGAAGATTGCCTTTTCAAGTCAGCCAAAAATATAAATTAGGCAAATCTCCGCTGCTTATTCCGGGAGATCCAGCATGTGGGTTAGAGCTCCTCCTGCACAGATGCTGGGTTTTAGGCGCGCTTGTTTGAGAAGCAAATAGGGGAAATAAATAAAAAAGCGATGCTCATAAAAATACATGGAGTCTCCTCCCTGCAGCAAGGAGCTTCAGGCAACGAACAGGTGGCCAATTAACCACAAGATGTGTGCGGGAGGGGAATGAGTAAATAGCAGGCAATTAGCCTGATCACTCGCCACACAGACACCTGGTGTCCTCTGCGAACCTGTTTTGTCAGGGAATGAAAGTGAGCGATGTTGGCAGACAACGAGGTAAAGTTGCACATGGTGGATTGCACGTGGGGGACAGCTTTGGGATGGTCAGGAAAGTGAGGTATTTTAGTCAACCAAACAAACAAACCGCAGGGCCCAGTTTTCTGGGCTATTTGGTCATTGCATTTGTGCCGCATTAATAGCGTGCCATTCTGGGTTGAAATCATATTCATAAGAGGCACCATCAAAAACACTGCCTGACGTTAAACGTCTGAGACTAAAAGGCAAGCAGGCTGGATTTGGGGTGACAAATTGATATGTCGATTCTGAACAGGCGCTTCTGTGGACGCCCGAGTGATGGGAGCCTGGAGTAGATAGGTGTCGCCTCTCGACTTGTGTGTCTGTGGTGGAGTGATAAGCCAAACTCTCACGGTGCCACCTCCATGCCAACTCTACAAAGGAGAGAAGGCAGGCTGGAGGCAGAATGCAATATTTTTCAGAGGAGGCCTGAAACCATATGTGGAAATAAGCATCTGCTCTGAGCATGGCAAAAGTGACAGTCACCTCAGCGAGGCTTTCATGGCCAACAGCCAAAGCTATTAGCTTCAGTTCCTCCATCATGTAGCTGCCTAAACACACTCCCTTTCACCGAGCCATATGTTTGTCCATGAGGAGCAAATGGCGGATAAAATACAGGTTAAGAGTCATCAACAAAATTGATGAGAAATGTGGAAAAAATGATAATGAGAACTCTCAAAACCTTGAGAGAGAGGGTTCGTGCAATTAAAGGAGAGGACACTATCACCTACCCAATGCTATGCACTACAAAGTCCCACCTGCTGAGAAAGAAGATTGTCACCTGCGGGTACAAGGTAGTGATACATGGGGATCAAATAAGGTGACAATTCCACATAAGACATTTTTTTCCTTGACATTAAAGCCAGACCCACCAAGCATTATTACATTACGTTGATAACGTTTCAGTCTTTGATGTTTGCTGAGAATGCACCGCAGCAACACTGTACGATGACTCATATGAGCCGTTGGCACGTTATGAAAGTTAACTCCTTTGTGGGCATGATTAAACACTAGTTTGGAGGGCCAGCCAATCCACTGATGCACGATTTTTTGAAAGGGAGACAGCCGTTGTGATGACTAATCCTACACAGATGGCAGTGAGAGGAGCAGCATATAACGTGCCATATGTAGGCTAACATTCTGGGCTGAGGAGCATCACCTAGGAGAAACCTTTTTTTTCTGCTTTGATATCGACACGTCTTCTTTTTTTTTAATGGTCAAGGTTGAAGAGTGTTAACTGGGTTGGAGGATGGGGAGAGAGGGGGCTATGTGGATAAGAGAATTTAATTTGGCCAAGTCATTTGTTGAGTGGCTGATGAAACTTCTAGAAAAGAGTGAGAGAGCGAGTGAAAGAGTTCCAAGGCAAAATGACAGATTTCAAATGAAAAGAGCGGAAAGACAGAGAAAAAGGAGGTGCGCTTGACTGATTTGTAAATAAACAGGTGTAAACGCAAACACTCTTTTAGCACGATGCCTGTCTCAGTATTGTACAAACAAGGCAACAAGTTCTCCTTGAAGCCTCTTGAGTACGGCATACTAACAAACTCAAATGTCTGTTCGTTCCCTTAGTGTCTCCTCTGTTTCCCAAAATGACATAAACTCCTGCAGTAAATGTCTGTGGCTGTGACACATGCTACCGAAAACAGCATGACGCAAGGCAGATTCGAATGTGATATGCCTTCCTAAATGCACATGCATGCGCGACGCACCGGTGTGATAAGGCTGTCAGCGCCGTGCTCCAAACAGAGTGAGGCTCTTTTTCACACGGTGGGAGATAACAGCAGTGCACGCGACAGGCTGTGACCTGTGGCTGCTCAGCCAGAGCTGATAAATAAATGCACATGGAAATCACTCAGTGAAAGAGGTTACCACACTCATCATGAGCACGGCAAGGGGCCGCTGTGTGCGATGCTGTGTGGTGTTTGTGTGTGTGTGTGTGTGTAATAATATTCCTGCGCTGTGGGATTCCTTCATTGTAAACCTGAAGCCATTTTTGTGACGAAGTGTGTAATGTTTCCTTTTGTGTAGGTGTGTGTGTGTGTGTGGTTGGGGTATGTGCGCACGTGTGTCAAAAAGTCATTTCAAATTACACATTCAATACACAAGTAAGCAAGAGCGTCTGGGGCAGCCCCACCTGGAGTCTTCCCCACGCCCACTTAGGAAGCCTAACGATGAGGAGAGGCTGGGAATCCTCCTCGGCATTGCCCATTAGGATCCGTCACGGTATCATTTTCCCGCTCAAATCACTGTCCCTGGTCAGAGCAGATGTCAGTGGCATGATGAAGAGCTGCGCTGGAATGCGCCACGAGGGAATACCAGCCTGTCAGCTCTCACACCGCTCCCATCCCTCAGACGGCCATTATGAGAGCCGGTGAGGACCAATCCATTAAGGGTGTCAGAGAGAGTGTGTCTTGAATGGAGCTGAAGAGCCCATGCCAGGCTTATAGAGTGAGCCAGGTGCTGTTTGGATGGTGTGATTATGTGTGTGTATGTGTGTGTATGTGTGTGTGTGTGTGTAGAGAGAGGGGAAGAGAGCATGTGTGAGTAAGGGGTGTCGGAGTGGGGTGTGATGTGGAAAGGTGAATAGAGTCCGAAAAGCCTTGGGGGAACTGAGGAAGCTGTCTGGTCGCTGGTTAAACTAATTTTGACTCCCTGGTTATATCCCACGCCAGCAGTTGTCGACACAGCAGCACTGTAAAGATTCAGCGGCGCATGGGGACTGTCGTTATGATACCATACTTAACCACATTAAATGATTGTCTTTTTTGTCCCCTGTGTTGTTTTTTTTTCACCTTTTTTCTTCCTGTGTTTTGTCTCTTCACATATTTTCCCTGAGAGCATTGCCTAATGACTAGGGCCCCCGGTCATGCAAAGAGAGAATGAGTTTACTAATCTTTCAGAGCCCGGGATATTTGCAGCCTCATTAACAGCTGTGAGGGTGGCTGAATTTTTGGAGTGACCCATTTGCATGTCATCAATGCAGAACTCCTGTGATTGCAGAGAGATATGGGCCGAGATCACTTCTCCCCTACAAGCCCTAATGAGACTGGGCTTCTGCTCTATGGAGGCCAAGCAGTCCACGCTCGCCGATCTCCACTGGATGTGTCTGTTTGGCAAGACAGTCGTGTTTCAAAGCAGTTCTAGCAGAGGTTATATCATGTCGATGTAATTTATATTGACAGATGACTGTGTTAGAAGCTAGAAACTATTTGTTTGTGTTAAGAAATGGACAATGTTTAATGGGCCCTATTGTTGTGCACACAAACACACACACACACACACACACACACATATATATAATATAAAACCTAGTCAATATAACCCATGCAATTACTCTAGCTGTAGCAGCAGGAGATTGGCCTCTGTGAGCAGAATGCATTGAACAACTTCTCTTTATATCTCTGTCTTCCTCTCAAGCAGCAGATACAGACACACACACACACACACACACACCAAACCACACACAAAGGAAGCATCACATGCCTCTTATCACAAAAATGGCTCCATGTTTACGAACAAGCACTGGCAGAGGTTGTCGGCGTGATGCGTTCTCGCTTCACCTTCTCGCACCAGAGTGTTATTTTTAGCTCCTTCAGAGAGCTCTTGATAAAGGCTCATATGAAAGATTAATCCTGCAGCTCCAAACTGCAGGTGCCTAAGAGGCCGAGGAGGAAAGGCAGCGGGGCGAAGGGGAGACCCAAAAGCATGATAATTACCCAGAGTGCTTGTGGGACCCACCTCACGAACACCGTGCAGTGAGTACTTTTGGTATGGCTCTTATGAATACTGCATACACTGACATATTGCAAACGACAGGTTCAGCCATATTCAATGAGGGCAGGTTGCAAGAGGTGTGTACAAATAGGTGATTTACAAATAGCCTGCTGGAGCTACAGTACAGCCCGAGTCGTGTGGTTTACTGTTTAGTGTTAATGAGAACCTGTGTGGGTTTACTATGCATGGAATGTATTTAATGGCTCCTGAGAAGCGCTCTATATTACGTATTCTTGTAGAGTTGCTGGATAAGGAGTTCAAAACAGGGGCAAGAGATTTTAAGCCAGTATAATCACTTGGTTGTGGTTGTGTTTATCGTTGACTCAAAGAGCCCCACAGCATTCCCACACGGACAGCATTTGTCACACAGTAAAATATCTGACAGAAGGGTAGGAAAAGCCTGAAATAAAACCTGCTGAAACTATACATTATGCCAACCTTTCGCCATTTCTCTTTTTTCTTCTGCGTATGGCATTCCAGTGTGACAACTTTGAATTGCTAACTCTCCATTTTTTCCCAAAGCTTGACAGATAATTAGTCACAGAAGTGCTGGGGACCACACCATGTCACGGAAAGAGAAATCTGAATTTACTTTGTTCTGAGGCACCTTAATTTCTCAGTGCAGCTCCTGTAAGGTATTTTCAGTAAAATTAAATTTTAATGATTATTAACATAATGAAAATGATCTTGCTTCCCAGGGAATGAAGCCAATTGACGAAGGTGTGTGCGGTTCATTATCCTGCTGGCTGCAAAGTAATCGCACAGGGATGGAGGAGAAAGAGAGAGAAAGAGAGAGAGAGAGAGAGAGAGAGAGAGAGAAGAGGTAGAAGGTTCACCAGTAGACCACTGCATTAAGAATCCTAACAAGGGATGCTGCCAATCTGTCTTTCTTTTTTCTAGGAGCCGACCGTCATTCCAAGAGCTGAATGTAACGACTTGCCATTTTTGGGCGGTGGCTCAAGTAAAGAGGAACACTGTCAAAGATCTTTCATGTGAGAGGAGAATGATGGAGGATTTAGTGAGGGGGAAAACAAGACAAAGTAGTATTAGTGATTAAATGGTTTACTCTATGAATGTGCACATTGTGTACACACGTGTCATGTGAGTGAATTAACCAATACGTTTAATCCATCATTTAGACACCTTTAAACAAAGGTGAAAAAGAGGAGAGAACCTCACATAGTAATGATACAATGCACATCCTATGTTCGTTCATCCATCAATCAATCCATTCATTAATTCCTGCTTGATGATGGTATTGATTTCCCCTCATTGTGAACTGCCTTACGCTTACTCTAATTAACAGTGGGCTCTAATAAAGCTCCTCGCAGGTTGACAATAATCCTTCAGGTGAACAGATGTTGACGAGAGGACTGCAAGACTGAAAGAACTCCTGTTGGAGAACCAAAATGTGTGCAGTGCCTTTGCCTTTGATGTATTATACAGTATAAGTATGTCCATGTGCAGAGACGTCAAAGACAAATAATCTGAAGGGATGAAAGAACATTTTGAAGAATTGAAGAAGAAATAGAAGAAGAAAGAAGAAAGAAGAAATATTTTGGAGTACTTACGCCTGCCACTCCAGAGTGTGCATTTTTCTCTCACTGACACCATGGAATGTCAAGATATTTTAAAAGTAAATACAGATTCAACTCAAGTCAAAGACTACAACAAAGGCCTCTGATAATCTCTAAGGCTTCTTCTACATGGAGCATATGGCACATGAAACTTGAAATCAAACAAGGTCTTTCAAAGACACTTTCAAAACATGAGTAGGCTGCATTTATGCTTCTTCCACTGGAAAAAATAAGACAAATTCACAGCATTTTTTTTACATACTTTCATGCTTTTTTACATACTGTACACAGCCGGGTACAGTAAATAGCATGAACACAGTAAATATAATGAGTGTTCTGCTGGTGTAGAATAAATAACGTTGGCCTGAAAAGTTTCTTGCCCAACTGTTCATTGTGAACCGAGGTCTATTATGTAAGTCCTATATCTCAGTGGGTGGTGTCAAGCCTACTTTATTCGGCTGCTTTGTTTCACATCTGAAAAGAATCTCAGTCGTTGCCTGGAGATCACTGCCAGACAAGGCACAATAGATACTGTAAAACCTAAGTACATGCCTACTCAGATTAAAAAAAGAAATGTAATGATTTTACATAAATGGGCCACACACAGAGAGAACACTTTCATTGTGACGCTAAGAGAATAAAGAAACATTAGCAACCAGTCTGATTTCACAGGGTGCTACTGAACGCCAGTGAAACCCAAAGCAACCTCTAGCACGTAAGTGAAAAGAGCAGCATTGATTGATATTGATATTTTCAAACATGCTCCCAAATGGACCTCCACATCTGATTAAATTACATTAACGACCTGCCATGGATTTTCTCTCTCTCTCTCTCTCTCTCTCTCTCTCTCTCTCTCTCTACCATGACTGAACTTGGAGACACACCAGTGGCTCCCTGAGAATTGAGTTCATGTAAACACCCTGAGTGCAGGTATTCCAGTCACAGTCATAAGTCCACAGTCCCCTCTCCTTAGCCTTTACATGTCGCTAACGCGCCCTTGCATCTGTGGCCCTTGCCTTTTTAAACCGTTAAAAACGTGCTTCCCTTCTTTTTCGACAGCATCCTAGAGCCATTACTCTATATCACCACCTCCAACCCCTAGCCCCATAAAAAGCTCCAAGAGGAGAGGGAGATGGGAAAAAAAAACTATTGGAGCGTTGAAGCCATCACTGAGACAATTAAGTTCTAACGGACTTTAATCACCTCCTGGACCTCATCTGTGCTCGGGCACTGCAGGGGAAAAAAATAAATCCCATCATCGCAGCTGTCCACTCCCCTTTCAGCCACGGTAAAGACAGGGGAGGGCACAGGCTTGCAGTTTATGGCCCTGTCGCTTGTGCTGTCTCAGGATAATGAGCCTGTCATGTCGGAATAACATGAAGGAACATTAACAATTGCAGGCATCTATTTACAGAAGGCTAACAACCACCCTGGCCTGCCAATGGTTTCAGGTACGTGGGGTGCAATAATCCCAAAGCCTGTGCCAAAGGACCACTAGCATGGGGCTGATAATGCACCGGCTGTAGGAGCGGCTATTGAAAGAGCTGCCTTTGGATGACTGGTGAATTGCACTCGTCAGTACTTGAAAACACATTGTGTTAAAACTCAGCCTTCTGGAATTCAATGCTTAGTTAATTTATTCAATCGACTGGAAGCAGCTGTTGTCCACCCTATGCTTTTACAAGAGAAGAATTGCCCAACCCACAGAATCTGCCATGTTCATTTCAAAGCAGTTCTGCTCAAATTAAAACAAAGCAACAACAAGGCTGATGCCCTTACAGATAAAAGTCTATAGACTGAAAAACTTTCATAGCATATTTGTTTGAATTTTAAAATTTCATTTCATTTACAGGAAACACATTGTAGTTATTACTAGGGAGCCAATAACCCTTGTAAAAATTCAACCCTAAAAAATGTTCCTTCATATTTCATACAGTAGCATATCTGAGTGAAAAGCACAGAGTGAAAGCTGCCATCATTGTTAATAAATGGCTCTGCTACACAGCAGACTTGCCGGATGAACAGAAGCAACAATTAATTGACTCTACATGAAGTTACAACTCATCATCGGATAACATGGCCAAATGGGAGTTAATGGTCTGCTCCTTATGACATTAGAGGTTGTAAATGGCTTCTGAGGTATTTCCTCCAGTATTAATCCTTCTGTATCAAATGTCTTTTAGATCGGATTTGGGAATTTGTTGCAAGTTTTCCATTGAATTAAATGGATCTGGGAGCATAATGCTAATACCACCAAGAAATGAGAGTGTAATTAAAGCTCCGACTGCAAATGTGGTTGAAGACCAGAGGGAAATGCAGGTCTCCAAGGACAGGCCTGTGATAAATGAGAGGGTTTAATCCAACAAATGCTGGGGATATTACTTCAGGGAGCTGGGTGTTTGTACAATGTTGTCTGCAGTATCAACCGTAATTAACTCAAAAATGAAGATGGACATCCTATCACAGTCTTTATCACAGTCTACAGATATAGATATAAATATATAGATATGTTTATCAGCCGAGTGAAAACTATTTTTTTGTAAAGTGATAAATTGTATTGTGTTGTTTGCTGAAATCTGCAAAGCTGTGTAATGTGTGGGTTGCTGCAGCCATCCCCCCAAGCAGTTTCTCTAACAAAACAAATAAAAAAAATCCAATGGTCCAATCAACCATTTAACACAATCGATAGCAAGATCCCATCAGTCAATATCTAGAGATATTACAGATATCACATTGAAGCAGTCTGACAATTTCTGAAAGTGTCTGAGAATTCCATCTGCTGGTTAATATTTTGTAATACTTTCAAAACAAGCCTAATTATGAGTAATTGCCTCATTAAAGGAACCAAACCTTTTTACAGCAATTAAAAAGTCATTAAACCAGTAATATACATTGAGTGTACAAAAATTCAATACCGCAGCAGATTGATCTATTTTCTGTCAAGAGCATTCAAGGACCTTACTATGTGCTAGTGGACATAATGGTCACATTTGACACACCAAAACTTGCTCCACAGGGCACACCAGCCAATACACACACACACAGAGACAAAGACACACACACACACACACACACACACACACATTTTGTTTCATTTGTTTCTAAACCCTAAGTAAACAAACATAAAATGTGCTGTTAGTCAATAGAAACTGTACATTATTGGTGAAATGTAAACTATATGGCTATATGGCATAAACAGATGTAGGAACAATATATTTGACATATGATGAAGGCTTGAAACGACAAACCAATGAACCTGCTTAAAATTTGTGGTCAGTTAAATAGCTACTGTATTGTAGTCCTGTCAGGAGACCTTTGGGATAAAACCTGTCAAGCATAGTAAGCACACACTGAGGTGTCTCTTCTCATTCATCACATGACTAACAAAGCAGCCATTCTTGCAAAAATGATCTGGATATCAGCCAAAAATAAACAACAACAGTCAATGTGTCCATCAAGGTCAACCTGGTTGTATCAACGGCAACATCCATCGAACTCCACTAAATTGATTATACTCAACTTGGAAATGTGCCAACACACCTTACCCAATCAACACCAATGCTAAAGTAATTCTTTTTCCCTTCTCCCATTCTTCACCTTCTCTCTCTCTCTCTCTCTCTCTCTCTCTCTTTCATTTGAATCACATTACCAGTCTATTCACCTCCACGCTAATTTCACTTGCTGCCACCACCCAGGCACCATGTAATGATTGCACCACTGTCGTGTCCAGGACTCCGCCAATCACTCACAGCGGGTCTCGCTGGGCGAGCCCAGTGTGTGTTTGTGGTGCGGCTTTATGAAATATCAACAGGGAGGACACGCTGACAGTCCGGCGGCGTGCAAGGATAGAAACACCCCCGATTGGAGAGTTATTTGTTATCCATTAACATAGGCCCATACAGCTGTTGCTGGGGACCACACACACACAGGCACCCACACAGACACACACACACCTACACACCCACCACCCTCCTTGTCCGCTCTGGCTGTACACAATAGCAGCCCTTTCCGCATGATTAAGTGAGAGAGTTTACAAACGGAAAGAAGAGAAATGTCCATGGATCTGACTTTCATTTCCATTGATTGCTTTTATCTCAGGCCTATTGATTGTGCATTACCAATGTTAGTTTTTTTTATTGCCCAAAGTGAGCCATGTGGCTACATGGGAATGCACTGAAATCATACATGATGGATTATTGTGACACACTGTCTTCAAAATACAGGAAAACAATTACTGTAAGAAAAACAATCAAGACACATATTGCACATATAACACACAGAATGCCTTATTGTTCTTACTGAAAATGAAATGGCACGCAACGCAAAGAATTGTCAAACAATGGCTGTCAATGACAAGTTCTTTGTACATCTGAACCCAGTTGTGTGAGGTGAGTGTATGTGTGTTTGTGTGTGTTTTGTTTATAATTCAGCTGAAATCCACACTTCTTAGCCCCAGGCTACATAACACACAAACAGCTGCTAATACTTGCTGCTGGACAAAAAGGAAAGTGAGACACCAGCATCAAAGAGACACCGGCTGCACTAAACATCTGTCACTACAGCCTGGAGGCTCCGACAGCTGCACCAATCAGGTCTATAGATGCACACATAAATCACCCTCATGAGCCTGAAGAACATAGGCTAGTGCTGTTATCTCAGGTCATTTGGATTAGTGCACAGCATTTACATTAGGAGTCTAGTATACTGTATGTAGGACATTTGAGTATGTTGAGTGTAATCAAATGCGCTTGAACATGATGTTTATGTCTCCATTTTCTGCACAGGCTGTGCAAAACCACACACCAGCAGAGAGCGAGGAAAAGTAGAACATTGCATCTTTAAAGCATAGTTTAAATTCCTAAGTGCAGTGGTTAACCTAGAGTGCTATTAAAATAGGTAGAGAACTAGTAATAGCGATGGCTTTTATTAATACGGTAGCTTATTCCTGAAAACCTTAAACCTGGACTTTCAATGCCAGCCCACAGCCCTCAAGGTCAATATGTTCTACTTCAGAAATGACCCCTCAAGTTAAAACAGGATCAAATTAATACGGTCCCCTACGACCCAAAAGGGAAGATTTTCAATATGATACTTTCTCTCTTTACAAAGGTCTGTGCCTCTCTGCCACTCCACTACCACACACAAACACTAGCAAATATGTAAGCAAACAGAATAGTGTAAAACATCTAACAAAGCACTGAATTATAAATACATTACATAAGTACGCTATGAGTGTCATCTACAGTAAAGGTGGTTAATACAAGATTATTTAATACTACAAATTACAAGTGTCATGTTTTGATGATGAATTGGTTGTCAGAATATCTACTTAGATTTCTTACAACAAAGGTAAAATTTCTGCTGAATTTCAATTTCTGCTGAAATTGCTTCACTTTTCTGAACAGTAAGGAAAAAAGAACTTTCCTGACCTCCTTTTCACTGAACACAGATTAAGCCTGATAGTGTTTATTCATTCCGACTGAGTAGCACCTGGCCTTGGTTTTTCTAAAGCATCCGTTTCCCATTTTACTGCCCCGCCTTGTCTGTCAGGCCATCAACGGTGCTTTCTCCCTGGCCCATCAAACCGCCCTCAACCCTCTGATCCCCCAAGAATCTCCCTGTCTGGTCTGATTGAGCTCCGGCAGCACTGAGTCAAGATTGACGAGGCATGACTGCTGCTCCCCCTGCTTCACAAAGATCCGACCCGCCTTGCGCACGTCTGCGCTGTTTTCTCTGTTTTATGTGTGTGTTTAGTGTGTGTGTGTGTGTGCGTGTGTGTGCATATGTTTGAGAATGGGGACGGGTGGCACCAATCTGTCCATGGGAATGATACATCTATTGTCAGCCCATCCTGAGATATCACACCTGCTGACCACTGCTCTAACCTCAATATGGTCTTATCTCATTGTGAGGGTGTCCTTCTCCGACACACATAACCACCTCCATGGCCAGCCAAAGATAAGATGAAATCCTGGGTTGGAGGCAAACACACAAACATTAAAGTTGCTGACCTGGGGAAAGCAATAGAAGTCCCAACCCTTCAACGCTGACATAATTACTGACAGTAGAACATACGGAGGCAGTGAGCACCAGCATTGGACAGGTTGTTTTTTAACAGGATGTACACTATTCCCCAATGTGTTTGTGTCCATCTTTGCGGTGGCTGTATGTGTTGTGTAATTGTTTGCGTTCGCTTGCACTCCATTGCCGCGCCATTCAAGGTCCCAAATGTGCAGCACCCCCCCAAATCCCCAAGTCCTAAAGTAAGCAAAGGGCCCCCCTTAGAATTTCCTCACCACTGCACTGGCACAGCTTGGTTCACCATAACAGTTTATTTACATCACTTAGCAGTTGCACAAGTTGAAACAAAACAGAACATGGTCTTATCTTAAGCAGATTATTGTATGATGCAACTTCCCTGAAAAATCCCTGATGTCAAAACGAGTAATGGCTGTCTTGCAGTAGAAAGAAGTAATATATTTGTGCTTTAATAATGAGCTCAGAGACAGGGTGATGCTTCTGTGTGTGGGTGTGTCCACTAACTGATGTCATATTTAATACTATATTTTGCTGATATATGCAGCACATAATGTGTGTGTCAGTAGAAGAGTGGAAAATGTTTGAACGTTGTTTTCCAATTCTGGGCAGAAAAGACGGCAGGCAGAGTTAGATCTCCGTCAAATGGAGAGTTAGGCTATTGATCGGCATGTCTTGCAGGGGGTGGCTTGGGGGGTAAAGTACACAGAGCGCCGTCTGCATTAATGCACTGCTACTGGTTCTTGTTACAGCTGCCAGGCTCACACACACAGACACACACACACAGGGAGAAGCTGAAGATGGGTATGGGGAATAGACAGAGAAAGAGAGAGAGTTACATAGATGGATAGATCAATAGATCAATAGATACTTTATTTATCCTGTTGGAAATTCAGGCATGCCGTAGCATCCATGACATGATCACACATAGACACACCAAAAACAGAGAGAGAGAGAAAGAGGGGGGGGGGGGGGGGGAGAAACATACAGTGGTCAGAGCTACACTGTGAGTGAGTGAGCTGAGACATACCCAATGGCAAAATGCTTCACTCGGCCACCAGTATGTCCGGGCACGTGCTAAGAGATTAAACATGACGAGACAGGAGATTCAAAGTGACCTTCGTTTTGTTCGGAGCTGCCCAGAATGAGTCACTGGATGGGAAGGTTGGGACAAGGGGAGGACATGGAATACAAGACAATGGAGACCAGAGGGAGGAGCACAGAGAGACAGTAGTGAAGGACCGAGAGAGGAATAAAAAATAGGAAAAAGAGGAGGGTAGTAAAAGGATAAGCAGAAGGAATCAAGAGAAGGGCAGACAAGAAGTCCTCTGCCTACCACACAAGAATAATAAAGAATGACAAAAACATACAACAAAAAACTACCAGTCACTTAGGCTATGTTTGAATGTCAAAATAAAAAGATACAGTACGATCGGATGAGCTTCAGAAAACAAATGTGCTGCTGACATCTAACATATCTCCAGTATGGCACTGTCAGTCATATCACAGTGAAGACCCACAGACTTTGCCCGTTGGAAAACAAAAGTTTGCTGTCAAATGATCAGTGGCTTGCTGCAGCTGTAGTACAAGTTTCAACTAAAACGCTAATGCTAAAAATATACAAGTAAAACAAGCAGAAACGGAACTGCAGGCATAGTTTCTCTTACATAATATATGGTACGCTAAACAATATTCCCATCTGTGGCTCTGACCTCACATTATTTTGTAGATTAAATGAAGTGTGTTTTAATGGCCTTGTGGTTATATAACTGCAATCTCAGTACGTGACATGCCACAGTGACTGCCCAAGGATCATTGAATAGCCTACTGACCAACATAGTGCAAGCAGGTGTGAATGTTCCAATCTGCATGAGCGTAAATGTCGCATTACATCACTTTTCAGTAATCTTTGGTTCCAGTGTCTAAGACCTTGTCTCTGGTCTGAATAAAAATATAACACGTAAGCTGTTGAAATTTTGCGCCTCTTTACGTATGTGCGTACTGTTTTCAGAGCATTGTTCAAGCCAATACTATTTTTTGTCAGTCAATTCATTTCTAGTATCTAAACGCTATTTAAGCTATTTTAAGTGTTAGGAACATAGCTACACAGTCGTTAGACACTACACTACACTAATTTTTCACATCTCATTCACAACTTGGACAGAAGCAGATACGGGGAAAGATCACAGTTGAAAGGTTGGAGTTCAGATTGGCATCTGAGATCATCACCTCTGAGCTGGGAGTGTGCGTGCTCTGAGCACAACATAAACGCAGAGCATCACCTACAGTATAGTAATGTGTCACCTACAAAACATTAGACTTTCTATAATCTTTCACAATTCCAATATATGTGTCCAGTTCCAAATCCAGTCTATTCTTCATCCAGTCCCCTCTTCTTTTCCTCACTGAAAATCCCTATTGAGATCCCAAGAGCTTCCTCTGTCTCTCAGCACTGCACTGTGAGCATTTATATAAACAGTCAAATATTTACTGGGAGAAAGCCGATGAGTCTCGTTTCTTTTTAATTAACAACACCGTCCTTACCTCCCTGTCCCCACCCATCTACCTCAGAGCTGCCGTCTGAGATGAACCTTGTTTGGATTGATTCTGGCGCACCCTGCAGCTGGGAGCCAATGGCCCAGTGGCCCAGTGCCTGTGTGGGCCTCAGTGGAACACAGCACCGGGCCCGCTGACGGCGGTTGTTACGCCCGCTCCCCACGAGCAGAGAAAGTGAAAGGAGAACGTAGCCAAGAAGACGGCGATGTGAGTGATGCGCTTCATCTTGGGGGGGGTATGATGTGACTTATCTAGAAGATATTGCTCTGAATGCGGCCATTAAGTGTGCACTGTGAATGGGATGAGTCACAAAGATATATTGTTATAGGCTGATCACGATTTTCTAATCTCATGAATAGTTAATATTGCTGAATCACAAAGTCAAATGGAATCATTACTTTCTCTGCCTGATCAAAGTACAGCTGCAAAACGATTGCATAAAGATGCTTTGGGGATATGTGCATGCCTAAACAAAAATACTTCAGTTACATTTCTTTGCAAGTTTCCACCAACTGCAAATGCTTGCACAGGCTTCACCCAGACGGCTAAGACAGCTTGTTGCTAGTTTGACGACTCGGTGTCAACAAAGATTGAGTCAAGCACCGGGAGTGATGGTACCAGCCTGAGAGGCAAGTCATCCATGAGCATGTTGGACTGCACCTTTGGCTACAGGGTGGAGAAAGCACTCTTCACCTCACTCGATCCCTTTCACCCGCTTTACAGAACCAGAGCTTGGCATGTTGTACTTGTACTGTTAAGCACTTAGAGCAGCAGGAAGGAGAATCCTCCTCGGACCGAAGAACTGTCGGAGGCATTTGCAGGCATAGTTAGGAGGACACCACAGGGCTTTTTAAATCGGTTGGCCTGCCAGCAAGTCTGAGTCACCACAACACCATGACCGTCAGGGCAAGGAAAGGGGACGGCAGGGAGACAATTTGGACCGAGCTTTGCCTTAAAGTATAGGGCAGCTCCTGAGAGCGAGCATGTGTTTACTCAGAAACAAATTGGCTCCTCTGTTTCTGTGGGTCAGAAATTGCACTGCCTGATTTCTAGAAATTAAAAAATAAAAAATATAAGAATGTTCAGCTGAGTTTAATGTGTTTTTAATGAGATTTAATAAATGTATTTATTGCTTTAAATGAGGCAAATCTCTGACTGTAGTTGATCTAAGTTGCACAGACACAGCTTGACATTATCTCAAAGCTTCAGTGTTAGGGGGGATTGGCTTTAGACCTATTATTTCCAATTTCAGTTTAACCCTCTTAAGTGAGACATAAAAGTATACACTGATTTGACTGAAACAGTGACCGAAACTTTGCCTCGTTAGTGAAGAATCTCAGAGTCCAACTGAATGCCAAGGGTACATCTGTTATTTTCTGGTTGCTAGTGTGTAGATTCAAGCACATTCCTAAGATCTTACGGCACAAACATTACAAACTGTATATGAAACTGTTGTGGGACAATTATTGGTGTGTAAACTAAAACATTTAGCTGCATATCTGGTACGCACACATTAACCTGATGATTGCGGTTCATTTTAATATCTTCAAGCTTTAATATGTTCATAAACACACACACTTACATACACACACACAAATATGAGTGCAAAAACACAAACAATACTATACTAGTACTATCCAGTCACTACACCAAATTTTTCAATGTAAACTTTCAGTATTTCACGACTAAGGTATATTCTCTTTTTTTCCCCTTATGCAATATAAATGAACTGTCACCATGCTATCCAACACAGTGGCAAGGCATAAGGCCAAGGTATAGAAGAAATACCAAAGAGAAGGAGCACCACAAACACACCCCTTTATCTAAAGTCTGCCAGCTTATAACATATACTCCATTACGGAATCCTAAAGAATTGTTCATGCTATTGAAACTTATGTTTTGTTTATATGTGATAACTGTCTTCAGCAAAAGCTGATGTGCATCCATTAATTTAATTTAACTTCAGTCCGTGGGGTTTATGAAAATGGGGCATTTTTAAACTTTGCCACCCACCCACACTACCTTGAGGCAACACAGGTCAGTCCTGTCATACAACGACTGCTTGCACCCTGCGCACACAGAGAACTAGTTATGAGTCAACGGTACAAGCCTCCCCCCCACACACACGCATACACGCAGTTTCACAAACACACAGAGACACACCAGAATCTTTGACCTCTGTGTGTGAGTGTGTGTGTGTGTGTGTGTGTGTGTGAAAGAAAGAGAGAGAGAGAGAGAGAGAGAGAGAGAGAGAGAGAGAGAGAACCCACACACTTTCAAATAAAATGTAATTAGCATGGACCAGCTTCCACATTTGCAACTCTAAAATGTACAACTTATTCATGTGCTGAATAGTGTGACCACAACAGCAAATGTAGGCAAATGTCTTGTTGTAATGTATACAAACACAGACAATGCCATAAAAATTTCCCCTTGGGGATCAATAAAGTATCTATCTATCTATCTAAGAGGAGACACACAGACCAGACGATGACAAGGTCATGAAAAAATGCGTCAGTTACACTAATGAATCTGCTGGGCGACCACGTGGACTCTTTGTGAGCAAGGAGGCATCAGTGAAAAACACTTTTCCCCGCAGGAATTCCAATACATGTGGCAAGTATTGATCAAGAGTGACCTTGTCTCCTTAAGGAGAGAGTGCACCAGCCTTGGCCTCCACATCCTTACAGTTATTGAACAACAGTTTCCTCATTTCATCTTTTACATGCCTGCATACATGGGTGAAGCAAACGATTTAGCAAAAGAATGTTATCAGCAAACGACAGAAACTTTTAAAGCATGGTGGCAGATCTGAAGGAATAGCAAAACCTTTGGATTTCTGAGAAAAAAATCTATTCTAGATTTTCTGAGACTGACAAACTACTCATTGCATTTTAAAACTAAAACAGTTTTTTTTATGCTACTAATTACACATCTTTCATTACCATTCCAAAATATAACAGGTGATCTGAAAGTTAAGAAATGTGCATACTCAACAAAGATATTGAAACAAACGCATGAATATCAAAGGACCTAGATACTCATTTAAAAATGCCTGATGAATATCTACAGGCTGAAATAAATAGGCAGTCAAACGACAACAAAACACTCACAAATGTATGATGATTGTTCCTTTTTAGAAATCTTGCTTTTAATCACACAAATCAGGCACACCAAATTCATTAAAGCAAATTGTACATGTACCTGTGATTACTCTGTGGCCAACAATGAATGTTTCCCAACACTAACTTATTTTCACCCTGTCTTAAAAAAGCTTAACTGAGCTTTTCTCACAATAACATGTGTTCTTTTGTTTTTGTCATTTTTATTTCTTGAGTCTATACTAAAACCAATTTCTAAAAGCAAATAGGCATTGCAATCATTCACAGTGCCAAACACATTCCTAATCACGTGCACCAGCTAACTACCACAGCTTCCAGCGCTGTGCCCAGTGAATTGATGAAAGGCTTCTTACAGGGAGAAAAACCTCCAGGCTTAATTTCAAGGATCACACTCTAAATTGTAATGAATTAATTCTGAAGCAAATAGCTTACTTAACTACTTCAGCATCCAGTTGTAGAAATTAGATTAGATTGCTCTGACAGAGCCTGGGGCAAAAGCTGTCTGGACACGGAAATATCTAGCATAAAGAGAGCACAATATTGCATTAGCTTTCTTAATTTGTACTATTTAAACCAAAATCAAATAGCAAAAAAAGACGTTTAACTTGTGTGAACCACAAGGGTAAAGTGTGTGAACCACGCCATGACAAAAAAATACTGGAGTTCAATCTTGTTTAAGAGTCACTGATGATCTCAGAATAGCACTGAAAACTTTTCAAGACGCGACATCCTCGATGGAATTCTCTTTCCATTGAAAGAACAGACACGTAGGCAGCTAGTGACATAGCATAGCCTTCTCACCAAAGCTCAAATGAACTCGAACAAGGAGCCAGGTCAGCAAAAGACCACTGTGCAAAGGCAGGCGATCCAGCATGCTTGCAAACGTCAACAATAAAAGATGCAAAAACTGATAATGCAAATAGGATTTTAGTTGTTTGTTTGGCTGTTTTTTTTTAAGTAAGCATTCATGCCACAAAAAAATACACAGTTCTCACATGCAGGTCCAAGTTACGTGGAAATTTAGGCAACAAAGATCATCTTACAGAGCATCTTTTATTGTTTCAATGTTGCTCAAAGTAGCTGTACTTACCTGTAAGCGGGTCATAGGAACCATCTAGTTCTCTGGAATCTGACAGGCTTTGGTCTCTATCTTTCGCCTTCATATCTAAATAATATTTCAGGAATTAGATTTGAAACAAATAATACAGTCGTAGGCTGGCGCGTTTTCCCGCTTGCCGGTAACTAAGCTACTCACTGTAAATTAGCGATGTGTTAAAAGATACCGAAAAAGTGTAATATGAGGGTCTTTCTCAGTCCGCTTTTCTTGTCAATGGACGCGAAGAGTGAGGTCGGCTAGGAAGTCCTTCGCTGAGGATAGGCTGATATAGACGCTGTCGCTGAAATCGTAACACCCGACTTGTTACTCAGCAGCACTCATGAATATGAACACAAGATTCTTCGGTACGGTGTGAATACTTCTGGCAACTCCGCAATGATGTTTTACTGTCATCTGTATCGCCGGGTTTGTCCAGAGACTGAGCTGCGCGCGTTGTTCTGTTGAACTCACCTCAAGTGACAGGTGCGCACCGCGAGCTTCCGAAATGAATAGGGTGCAATGGCATTTCTACAAATAAGCAGACATTATTCAAATTGCCCAAGCAAGATTTGTACTGAAACAAACTTGATTTGAGATGGTTTGAAAGAGCTTGCATCTAAAATAGCACATTGCTTATTCTGTGCTCTCACGTCTCACTGTCAAGACTAAATACATCACCACTGTTGAGGGTTCTCCGTCTGAAATGATAATACAACAAACAATGGGATATGTTGATTTGTTACTGTTTTCTTCAATGGGTTGTTTTAATAGTTTTTTATAGACCTATAGAAAGAATACATTTGCTAACTGTATCCAATAGGTCATGAAATGCTGCTTTCTTTAACAACAGCATAGCTAATTGTGTGTTCATTTAGATGAATTCCACTATGATGCCAAACTGGCTATCACAGAAATGTATTAAAGAAGCATTAATTCTGGTGTACAAATAGTTGACTACCTTTTTGAAATGCATACAACCCCTTCCCAGCATTTCACAGACCCTTATTAACATTACCAGGTATTGATTTTTTTTTTTTTTGTGGTATCTTACCATCCACCTGAACTGCCACTATCCTTAGTGGGGACACTTGTTTATCCACCCTATGCAATCTAAATAAAACTGGAGATCGTACCTAAAGGAATTAGGCTATCTATCCCTTACTTTAAGGGCTAATAGACTAAGTGCAAAATAACTAAATAACTCAAGGTATTTCACTTGTATTTTCTTTTCTGAGGGTGCACGATGCTATATCCAAAAAGAAACTAATAGGATGCAGAGGGCAGAACTATGTGTGGTTTCTGTACTGGACATAAAAACAATACTTCAACCAAAGCCTGGACATTAAAGGGGAAGTTCACTGAACAAGTAATGAAGCCCTATTCCCGACTCATTGGCAAACGCTGTGTAAAAAATAAGAGAACAAATGGCTTATCTGTGTTCAAATGGTTTCCAGGGATATGTTGTTCACACTCTGTATTGTCCACATGATAACCTACATACAAATATATAAACCATTGGATTCTGTTTCCACGTCTACATCTGTTAGATATGGCACTAACCCAGTGGGATTAGGACTTATATAATGCAGAGGTGTATTTGTTCATGCTCTAAATGTTGTAGGTAAGCAGCTTGTGTTTTGAAATGAATAACATCAGATCCTACTGTAATTTGCACTGATTTTTTTCAAGATTAAACTCTGGGTCTGACAAACTAAGCTATTCTCTGTGGATCCATTACTCATAACAATCCAAATCAATTGACATTTGACCAATGGTGCCAATTTGGATATATAAAATATGAAAGAGATTGCTGAATGACCTCCCTTGCCCGACTACATATTTGACTGTGTCTGGTTTGAGACACCTTGTGCAAGGCATTACAAGTGACACTAAAACAGCTTTGGTATGAGTTAATTTCCATAGCAACAAGAACAATATATGCCAAGAATAACATGGACTTTTCTAAGAATAATTTCAAAACATCTTTGATGAATGTTTCTTTTTCGTATTCAAATTGTCATGTTAAACAATCCCTTTTCCTGGCTGTTTTATATAGGCATAATTAAAAGTAATATGCATGGGGTCTGATGTATTTTAGAGGTTGTGTTAAACACAGTGTACTTTGCTTGTGTTAAATGCAAAATATCTCCTAAAAGATATTTTTAGCAGATATCTTTTTAGGAGATACCTTTTCACACGGTTTAATCCAAATGCTGAAAAGAATAACATCATTACCACCACCACCACCCCCTTCCAGTCTAATAACAACAGAATATTTCACAGACACAGCTGATTGGATAATGATTGGATTTCGGTGTGAGGCAAATGCTAAAATAATAAGAAAAAGCCCAAGCAATCAATGGAGAGTGAAAAAGGCAGAAGGGCACCATTGCAGTGACTTCAGGGTAGGGAAGAGCAAAATTCACACTTTTGATATCACCTCATTTTAAGCTTAAGGCTGCTCAAATATGCTTTTGTTTGTGAGTATGATCAAGTAAGAGTAGAAACTTTAATCCCAGCATTTTTTTTTTCAAATGGATCTGATATAAGTGAATGCAACGTGACAGGCAGTAGACAAAAATACTTGTCTTTATTAAGCTAATGTAGGTCACTCTGATATTTTTCCAGTTGAGTGAGACTTGTATAGCTACCTGTAACAATATATAAATAAATTTTTTTACACTTTGAAGTCTCTGCTCAATGTAATTAGAGTGAACCTACAAAGAAATACTGGAATAGTAATAGACCTAAACTGAAGATATTTTTCACTATAAACTTTGGCAAAAGACATAAAGGTCAGATTACACTTTCATGTAAGTTAAAGCTAGGGTCTACGATTTTGAATATTTGTAATTATCATCAACTTTGTTTATATTGTGATTATGGTCCTGTGGACCAATCTTCACAATATGAATAATCAAAAAAACGAAAAAAAATCCATTCAGTCTATCAGCAGTAATCCAGCATAGAAATTGACCAATGTGAACAATCCGGGACGAATGGTTCTCATTTGCTCCTACTCTCCATCCAATCCCCTCGTCTCCCCTGCTCCTCGTCATCCCGCCTCCTCCCACCTTGTCCCCTCCCACTCCTCCTCCGTTTTTGATTACTCCCCTGTGATTAGCTTAGCAGCTAGGTGGGAGTAATCGTTGTACACTGAGGGGAGGTATTTGGTTTTGGGGGGGCGGGATGCTTTTTTCAAATCTGTTTCAGAGGTTCAAGTGATTTTCAGAAATGTACACCCTAGCTTTAACATGTCAGTCACACAGGATATATTTGTGTGTTTATTTGTTGGTTTGTTTTTTAAAGGTCTCATTCCATCGTATTTTCATTAATTTTGTGGTGGTCTCTTGTCTAAAATAATGTCATGAGAGTTGGTTTTGACAAAAAATATGCTGTGGTTGTCTTGTTTCAAGCTATTTTAGTTAGGTGAAAACGAGAGCAGGGATAGCTCGAGAGGATTCTTATGAATATTAATTACATGCAAATGTATCGCCTCTGATTGGTTAACAACACTGTGACGCTCCCTCTTGTGGGTCTGTCTGCAGGCAGCCTAACGTTTACTTGAGGGCAGGTTAACTGCATAGTTAACATAGCTAACATTTGTATGGCTTTTCCGATTTGCTCGTTTTTCTTGGCAGTTTTCTATCACAGGCGAATACAGACTACAGGGGTAGGAGAGCATTTTGAAGTTGAGCAAGTACAACTTGGGCTGACCTATGGTAATGTAAAAACATCAAGTCTTCAACGGTTTATTTAGGAAGGAGACCTTTAAGAAGGGACTAAATTAACTCTCTTATGAGGATTATTATAGAAGCTAGATAAATTTCTGTGAATTAGTGTGCAGGTGTCCAAACCCCACTATATTAAAAATCCTTATTGTGAAAGCTTGAGTTCAGAGGGGCATTCCGTTTCCTCTCTCAAGCTGTCCAGCTGACCTTCAAGACCTCCTAATGTATCATCTAATCGTGGTCCGTATGTGATCTATAGGAAAGTGTCCTTGCCAGAGACGTCTCCTCCTTAAGTATGGCGGTGTCACCAGTTGGCAGAGTAGGTGTCCACTGAAGCACTGGTTCCCCAGAGCTGCCGGAGCTTGTTAACATAAGACTGTCTTGGTCTGTGCCCTATTTAAGTGTTGAGCAGGAGGCAAGTCGATTGTCCTTGATTACATTCTTTGCATCTTTCATGAGTTTTCCGATGCATATATTGATATTTTATGCCTTTAGGTTCCAAAACCCAGCATCAGCCCTACAGTACATTATGCTGTTTGTGTGTGTGTGTGTGTGTGTGTGTGTGTGTGTGTGAACATGCTAGCAAATTTTAAATCATCCTGCATGGTTGGGTAACACTTTAGTTGCTTGCAGCCCATGAGATACTGTGTAAGGAGTAGGTAAGAATGGCATAACAGAGAGTACCACAGGATAAATTATACAGTATTTACTGCATTTAAAGGTATAGTTAAGTTTTTAACACTTTGAGCCCCTTCCACGGGTTGTCTAAAATGCAGTAAAGTAGTTGACACTGAAAGTTTGACAATTGCTCCTATCTCGGCTATTTGGGAAATGTAGAATCGCCTCTGACTGCTTCAAAATGGCTGGCGTTGGGCAATTGTTTCTATCCTTAAAAAAACCCTAAACATTTGTTTATATTGAACTCACAAAGTTATTATTGGTGTTCATGAATATTCTAACCCAAATATTGTAGCGAAATACAGTTTCTGTCATGTTTTATTTGCCATTTCGTAAGTCTCAGGTTTCTATTAGAAGACTCTTTGCTCCTTGATATCACGCTGCCAGAGACAACGGTAACAGGAGCTGTTTACATTGGATTGTAGTCTTTTTGCTTGGCACAGTAGTCCTGCTTCCTGATTTACCACAGTTTGTGACTGCACAAATTTTCCCCATATTTGCGATAACATTGCTTCAAATTTCTCTTCTTCTACGTGCCCGAAGTAAAGAAACTTTGTAGTCATCAAGTGGTCTGTGGTGTGCAAGGCTTTAGATTTAAATATGAAGCAGAAGTTTATGTGAGGTTGTTATGTATCTGAAAAAAAATGTTCTGAGATTTACAAAGTGCCAAATAAAACATGACATAAGCTTTATTTTGCTACAATAAATGTTTTGGAACATCAGCGAGAACCACTAACCACTTGGTAAGTAGCACTTTAAAAAAAAAAAAAAAAAAGTGTTTTAAGGACATAACAATTGCCCAATGCTAGCGATTTTGAACCAGGCAGAGGCGATTCTACAATTCCCAAATAGCCTAAGTGTTAAAAAGTGTTAAACTCTGAACTATAGGTCTACCTTTAATGTGTTCTGGAATAACACAAACCACATGAAAGCTATCTGCTTTAACTGTCCATCATTGCCCTGTCCAATACAGGAATTAATGTGGCCCCCAGGCTAATTAGGATAACCCTGTGTGCTGGTTACGCCATGTATTGTTGATTAATCAACTGCTATACCATTACATATGCCCCACTTTTAATTCGTGTGATATTTCCATGTTTTATGATGGACCAGATCTTCTCATTAATACTTTAAAGAGAAATTAAACTGATTGTATGTTGCTGTGCTATTTCAGCATACTTAGTAAGTAAATACTATATTATTTCTCTTTTTCTTTTTTCTTACCTCTTACCGGGTACTTCACAGGTTGTTATCTAAAGTGTTACTAATAGCTCTATAGTGTCAAGTCCACATAAAATAAAGGAATCTGTAAACGTATCCAGAATGGGCCAGGGCCTTTAACACAGCCAATCATGGTGACACTACTAGATAACCCATTTTTAATGTTCATGGCTGTTGTCATTACATTTTTGTAATGTAGAGTTGACTCTGGTGGTCGGACGTTACAAAAACCGAATGACACTTTTAAAAAAATGGAGTGTCATGTTCATCATAATTACATGCTATTACATGTTAATGATATGTGTCATGTTATGTTTATGACCGTATCCTGTCACTCCAACGATGACTACAATTAAAGTGTTACCAAAAGAACTAACATAAATCAACTTTCAGTCTCAGATTTGATTTGATTTACCTAGGTTTGTACAAATTTGAAACGGATGTTACAGGAGATGTTTACTCATTAAATATGGTTGTCATCTATTACAGTGGCTGTGATGTCTTCAGAAACTAAATAAAGAATATGATGGTTTGGTGACCTTAGATGAAGAGAAGTGACATGGTTTCTTTTGAGGCTGTACACCACAGAATAACTGGGCCACTGTCTATATCTGTTTTCATAATAACCAACAGCTTGGCTCTGTTGTTGGTACACATCTTTAAAGACAGCATTGTAATAGGAAATCATTGGCCACTATTACAGCATTTGAAACATCTTCAAAAACGTGTGCATTTTCTCTTGAAAGCAAGGCTGTCTAGAGGCTATTAAAACAAGAACATTTAGATGAGGCCTTTAATTATGATTATTGCATATTACATTTCCAAATGGCTGTTCTTATGATCTTATGCCAACAGATCCAGTGCAATAACTGCCAAACAGACCCATTCACAGCCAATTTCCATCCAAAGCGGTTTATTAGGCCCTTCAACTCTACTTTAATAGAATTGCTGTGCATCTTGGCACTGGTGTATCCTTGTGTTGTATTGTAGTGTTTGTCAATATACTGAGTGCTTCTGTATTCCTCACCAATGAACCATTGGAATGTAGGCCCAGGCTGCTGTGTGCCTGTGGCCCAATACTGCTCTCATTATCAAGCTCTGTCTTTCCCTACACGTCCTGTGACCTCAGCGGCTGTTACCGTAATCCAAGACGACTGTCCACCCTCTCTGTCCCACCTGATTGCTCGCATCTAATCTCGTCTCCTTTTTTTCCTTTTTGCCCATTTGGGGGCCGTTCACACGGACACGCTTTTTTAACCTCCAGGCACTCGATTTCAATTGTTTCCCTATGGAACGATGCATCTTTGAAAAAGTTCCACTGCTGCGATACGTTCGGCTTTTTTTGTGCTTGTGTCTCCTTCTAAAAACGCGAGGCTTCTAAAAATGCCAGGCGCTCAAAGTTGAAAATGGTTGAACTTTTGAGGTCTCGTTTTTATTTACAATTGGCATTGCTAGCAACGTTTACGTTCTTAACCGCTTTGCAAACGGCGAGTTTTTGGAATGGTTGCGATACAGTAGGCGCTTTTGGAGGTGAAAAACGCTTTCCGTGTGAACGGCCCCTTGGAATGTCCTAGGTCAGAGTTCCCATTCTACTACAAAGTCGTTAGGTAGAAAATTTGCCTTAGTTGGTATACGCTGTCGACCAACATTCAGACACTGCAAGTAAAGGCCTACATTCGGTTATGCACAGTAAGACTAGACAGAAGAAGTAAGAAAACTGCCTCAATGAGTCACTTCTTACCCACTACTAGTGTTTTGCCTTGCTGAGGAAGTAAAACCGAGAGAAAGATGTATTTAATGGCTACGGTGTGCAGTGTTCCTTATCCGACACTTCCGATTCACTTCCATTACATTGACCAGTCATTGTGTCAATAAACTCACTGAACCACTGGGGCTGGCACTGTTCAGCCTGTCCATACTGGCAACAGCAGGGGATGCAAAACACTTCCCTGGACTGCAGGGGCTAATCTGATTGCGCCTTTCATTTGATTTTTCAGCTGGCATCCGTTCAGATTCCCCCCAGAGGCTGTTGGGCGACTTGTGGAAGGGGGCTCTGCATTGACACTTGGCTATATGTTTCCCTCAGTAGCTGAATTCATTCCTGGGCACTGAAGCATCTGGTGATCATGCCATCCTTATAAATGGATATCCCGCTCACAAAGGATCACTGTTTGTCCTATGAGTGCAATGAAAGTCTCATAAAAATGAAAAGTGTAATAGTGGTTACTGTATAGCGTAAAACTGTCGAGAACGTTTTTACCCTTGTGCGCACTTACCCCACTCCTGGGCCTGATGAGCACGTGCCCTCAGTCCTTCATATATTCATTGGTGTTTATGAATGATGGACTCTCAAATGTGGTTATCTTCGCATCCGAAGCTGATTACAGCAAACCCCACAGCTCCCCACCTGTTTACCTCTCACGCAACCAGACGAAGGATCTCTGAACACTGTGAGAGATCCCTGCTGACACAAAACATAGCCAGATTGTCAGGGGCATTTGTCCAGTAGATGAGTGGAACATGGGGACATGGGGCATGAATTAACCTCACAGCCTGAGCGGCACTGGGAATTAATGATGCATCTCTTTAAGTTTATAGCCCTGCCGGACACAGACACGCAGAGAATAGCAAAACAATCCACATGCATGAATGAAACCCTCATGACCACATAACGACCTCTTTCCCCACACACGCACACACACACATTTATGTCCCTCCCCATCTATGTTGTGTTGTGTTGTGTGTGGACTGAGTGTGTGTCCCCTCAGCGACGCTGAAGGTGACTCCAGTGACTGGCCAGTAAATGACTGTGTTGATCCTGGCTGGGAGGAGACCCCAAGACAGTTTAATCAGTGCTGTTTCTAGAGGTAAAAATGAGGAAATGCTTGTTGTGTTAGTAGAATTTTTGTGGAAAATATAATAAATATAAAAATGTTGCATGAATACAACTTGTACAATTGTAAATATAATACAGTGTCATGTGCTGGCACATCACAATAGTTTGCAAACAGGCCAATTTTAAAAGGATCATGTTTATTTTTGTTGTAGTTGATACTGAACACAGCATGGCAGGTACTGCACTGGCAGTTTCAAAAGGGTTGACCTCTAAAGTTTAGGTTGAGTATTTTTCTTTATTTAGTGTTTGCGAGGAGCAGGCCAGCAACTCTAGTCTGTGACTACACTAAGCCCCCAGGCCCCTGTCAACCGTGTTTCACATGAAGGGTAACATATTGATTTCTCTCTTTCAAAGCCAACCACATTCTGTTATGTAAGTACACGGTGTGGATATTTTTCAAATCGTTTTGTAATGTTATTGTCTCTTTGTCCATATCACTTTACAGAAGAGCCATTCAATTTGTCCATGGGCACTGACATGCATTGTAAGTGAGCACACATTCGGTACCAATAAAATACATAAAAACACATGTAAATAGCCACATGTGTGATTCCAAAGACACTAAATGTGGTTGTAGGTCTAACCTAACTGTGGGGAGTAAGGATGTACCATGTATGGAGTAAAATTACATACACAAGCAGGAAATATATAAAAAATAGATTTATGAACATACCTTCTACAGCTCATTAATTACCAACAAATGTAACAATGTAATAATCTATAATGGAAAACGACTGAACAAGTCTAGTTCTTTGTGAACTATACCAGATTTGTGAAGCAGGAAAGCTGAGGCAGAACTAAGAGAAAGCAGTCAAACAGCACAGGCCATTAAACACTGGAGTAAGAGATGAGAGAGGGAGACTTGGCAGTCTGTGCTCTGCCATTAATCCTTAACTAAGTTCTTAATTATCTCCACCCCAGTGGCGCCCCCTCTGTCTGGTGAACCATTTTGCACCATCTGGGCTTGGAACTGCACCCTAAAAGAACGCCCACAGAAGAAGAGCAATGAGTTCGCAAGATGCTTCACAAAGATCCCTTCTCTTTTTTTTCAAAAGCTCAAGTCAGTCAATAAAAATTTCCAATAATGGGAAGTGACTGGAACACTACTCAGCCGGACTGCCGTCTTCAATCTCAACTGCCATAAGCACTTAAAATGTTTTCGAATGTTGAGCCTTAGACCAAAACCTCTTTCTTTTAGGTGGATAGTGTATGGCCACATCGCCATTTCCTGGACTGCACTGTAGAGGAAACTGTTGGTCTGGCATGTGTAGACAGCTGCTATAATGGTATCTCCCTCTGCAGCGATAAACTGCAAATAGCCTTTTTCTCTCCCCCACTCCTCACTCCACTCCTCCTCAACGCCCTGACTCCGAGAGCAGTACCTCAGCCGTGAGATTAGTGCAAAAGTGACACAATGTACCGTATCTATACAGTCTGTGGTCAGACAATTATAATCAACTGTGCCATTTGTTCCCAGGCATGCCGTGCCACCCTTGACAGGTAATTACAGACACCACATACGAAAGTAAGGATTAACTTGAGTCTTTCAAATCCCACCAGTCTGACCCTTATAAAGCCATTTGAGCACAACCAAGTAAACCACTTACTCATGAAATCTCCAAAATAAAATTCAAGCCACTGGCTTTATAAAAAGCAATAAAGTAATAGCAATAATCATACATTTATATAAACATTAATACAACTTTTAAACAAATCAAAATGTGCAGAGTGGGCATGTATTCGTACATTTGCTTTCATTTAGCATGAAGAGTCAACACACATTATTTGGAAAGCCGCAGCACTAGTTTACAAGGCCAAGATTGAGCACCCTAATTTACCGGTTTACTTTCTGACAGATTCAATAATGCTAGAAGAAAAAGTATTCAACAGCATCCCTGCAGGGTCCATGCATTTTAACGTGGATCATTATTTAAAAACACTTTATTAATTTGGTTAATGGCTACATCATGTTCTATGTCATGAAAACATCAACAAGATCTCCCCACAAATCTTGTTTTGAAGGGAATTAGTCACTGGGGTCTTCCACATGTGCTTTTTAATTATCAAATGATGCAATCTACTTAATGAGAACAATAAGCAGTGCTGGTACTAGCAGTAGGAGGAGAAGGAAGAAAAGAGAGAGCGTGAGAGGGTGTCTGTGGGAATGTGGAAGTGGTTTTGATTCAGAAATATTGGAGGCCAATGGTATAGAATGGTACAGAATAATGGAGGCCAATGGTAATGATTACACTGTAGCAGGGTAGACAGGTGGTGCTTGTTTCTGTCACTTGTAAGTAGTTCTGGATCTGCTGAACAAAAAAAGAATCCGATAGGACTGCCATTTTTGTGTTTTACAAAAAGTCTTTAAAAGAAGACAATTCCTCTTAGCATGCATGATGTCATATCTTTTTCTCTTAACACAAGATGACCTTTGAAAAAAATAGGCTGTGAAGTATTGAAGAATTTTTCACAAACTTACATCTCTGTGAAGAAGCAAAAAAAGCCTCTAACATTTTATTTGGGGAGATCATAATAACAAACAAACTGGCATCAATAAAAACAAAGTAGCTATCACAACCACAAAACACACACACACACACACACTGTCACATAAACACATTCTGATGGATGACCATGCGTACTCAGCCAGAATAAATGGACAGCTTCATGGGCAGCAGTGAGGAGATGGAGTAACTGTGATAGATGGCCAGTTGCTCGGTGAGAGATCCTATGATGGAGTGTCCACCTGAAAGGTGCTGATGCCGGGAGAAGACGGATGGATGAACAGAAACAACACAGAACAATGCAAAACTGTGGAGACACGCTTTATGCAAAACTGCTTCTCCGTGCCGCTATCTGGAGGATCTGAGTTGTGTGTGTGTGTGTGTGCCTTTAAGAGGTTGGTGGAAATATAAATATCACCGTGTGTATGTCTGAAGTACACACAGGCTAGTAACACGGAGCAAGGTTTCAGCTCTGTTTTCTCTCGCAGCAGGTAATTACAGGAGTCAGTTGAGGAAGGGGGGAAAAAATAGACACAGGCAGGTATGGGATGGAGCCCAGGCGCTGAGGGCCAGAGCATTGTGACTGCAGGGCAATAGTGAATCACTGATTGACATAAATGAGGGAGAGGAGGAAGGCAGGGAGGGGGGATGGGTGTTGGGCCAGAGATTGACAATGTGGCTATAGGGGACTGTCTGGCATTCACGGGTTGATCAACAACAAAACCTCAGCCCACAATGTTGGGTTGCAGAGCTAAGCAGACATAAAACATTATATTACTATTTATATAATACATATTTTATTTTGCTTATCTGCATGCATCAGAAAACATGATGTCATGATGGCAAAATCAGCTTCCGAGACAGAATTGTGTCATTTAATTGTCAACTGACCTTTACATGAGTTTAAAATAAGCTCAGCCTGTAAGTGGTTAGCTGAGTCAGAGATCTTGCAAGCATGAAGAAAGTCCAAGTATAAAGCAATCTCAGCCATGCAACAAAGATACATACATCAGGGTACTTAGTTAGACTTTTTTATTCTAAGAAGTATAATCAAGATCCTTTTTTCTAATTAAGGTCTAACACTGATTGGAATTTCCCCAAGATATTGTAAAGTGAAATGAGACACATTTAACACTGCTTAATTTAGATTCATGGGCACTGATCAAGCCTGGACTAATGGTCCCCCTGTATGACTAAAGCACCACACACATAAACATGGGGATGTATTATCAGGAGAACGCCCGCATTCCAGCCTCCAGAAGCTTAAACTACTGCTGCTAATCTAATAACACAATCAAGGGATATCTGAGGGAGCAGGAGCCACAGCTCTGTACAGATTAATATGCAATGAGAAGCAATTTCATGAGAGATAAAGTCACAGTTAATTGGCTGTCAGAATGAAGTGTTTGCTTTTGTTGCTAACTGCTTTGGGGATGATTATGGCTGGTAATGTTTTACTTAGTGAGTCATCTCAAATGATATCTTTCCCTTTTGGGCCGAGCCAACAGAATTTCAGGCCCTCATCTTCCTGTGAAAGAGGGCAGCATCAAAGCCTTTATGTACAGAGCATAATTTAGCCCAAATAAAAGCTTCCCGTTTTAAAGTTGCATGTTTGATCTGGTGCAGCCCTTACTGGTTTGTTTTACTTGTTAGTCACACAGATCATGTGCCCCTGCAATTCCCTAGACAGTTCTGTAAAATGGCTTCTGAAATGTCACAGGTGAACTCAGTGGTTCCACTCTGGTGAGTAACATATTATTAACTGAAAAACAGTTGCAATAAAGGTTACAACTTAACCTGGTGTTATTATTAATGTCAAGCTACCAGCTGATTGACCGAGTCAAAATATCTCTTTTCAACATGCTGTGCATCTGGATTCAGGAAATAGTTTTGTCATAGCAGCAAAAATGATGCTAAACATTAGTCAGTTCGCATCATTATCAATTTGATACTTATCATTCCTTATAGTTCTTGCAATGTATCTTGCACACTACATATATACTCCATATATACTGTATAAATATCCAATTTGTTAATTAAATAGATACGATCCTATAACTATATGCGTTTACTGTATACAGTATGCTGTTATTTGTTATAATTGTAGTTGACTATTGAAAGCACTGTACTACATACAGTATGTAAATAATAGAGGATACAGAGGAGGAACATGTACATCAGTCAAGATTCTTCTGTATGTAAGTACTGTACACGATTCTAAAAAATGATCGTGATCACGATAATTCTGCAGTAAATTAGATATTTCATATTTCAATGGCGACAATTAAGGCTGAAATAAAACCTCTCCTCCCCCATCCTGACAGCCTTTCTACAGAGAGACTATTGAGACTATTCTCAGTGCCATCACGGTATGGTTCGGTAACTGCACTGCTGCAGAACAAAAGGTCTTGCAGTGGATTGTGAGGACGGCTGAAAAGATCACTGGGGTCTCTTTTCCCTCCCTATCTGACATCTACACCCACTCTCTGTGCAAAGCCATAAACATTGTTAAGGACACAACACACCTTTCCCATACACTGTACAGCTTATTGCCATCAGATGGGGAAAAAGCCTGCAGCTCACCTTGAACTGTAACATACTTCTGCACATTCCTCTGTTTCTAAATCCTTACTGTAAACGTAACTTAAAATCAGTCTACTTTTATTCTGCCATTTGTTGTTGCTGCATTTTATTCCAGGTTTTTATACTAGGTACTGTACAGTATTGGCATAGTCTATTCTCTCCAACATAATTTTCTTTCAGACATATGGCATAGGCATATGTACAATATACTATTTGGACAAAAAACACTATATTTTTGCTTAACAGCAATGGCTGAAAGCCACACTTGTATTTCAAAAAGCAGAAGTAGCTTGGCTACTGAAAGTTCATTCAAGAGAGGTACAATAGGATAAGTGGAAATTGATAGAATATCTACAAGTAGTCCATCAATCATCAACCACAGGTTGCACACATTTCTCCAGGAAAAGGAAAAGTAAACACGGACCATATCACATAACGGATACCAAAGTTATAGAGGTGCATTTTACCACTGAGTTATAATAAGCTTAATTTTGCATGCTAGTCACCCATGAAAATAGCTTGTTCCTAACCAAGGTTGCCCCAATTCACTATTTAACCTCTTAAGGCACACCCCCATTTTTCCTTTTTTTCAAAACAACGGCATACCCAAATTGAAAGCTTGACAGTTCCTACATAGTTTTAGACTCAGGGATGTGCCTCATACCATTGGAAAGGTGACACACTCAAGTTTTTTTCTAGAGGAATATGTATGTTTCTGTGACATATGGACACAGAGTTTTAGAGGTTGGAACTAAGTTTTTTTTCCCGCTCATTTCAAATGTCTATGAACTAACTAAGATATGAAGGTACCATCCATATGTATGAAGGTAGATATGTTCCAAAATGCACGAGCGTGTAGATTCGATTTGAGGACTTGTAGAATATAATGTGAGAATGCGTAGAACAAATATTTGAACTTGTAAATGCCTATTTTCATATACGTGCGTGTTAAATTTGCAGTCACCGTGAAAAAAAACACAGGAGTGCGTGAAAAAAAATGTGTGAACTTGCAGATTGAAATTTTCACCTGTGGAAAATATTCACACATACGGAAAAAAATATTAATAGATGTGTAAATTGATATTTGCATGAATAGAGTGACATGTACATTCATACAGCTACAAATAAGCGACTGCAACTTCTCAAATGTGTCCCAGCAGATTCAAATCTGCGCGCCTTGACTTTTGCTACAAATCTTGCGATGAGCATGTCGCAAAACCGATTTGCACTCGTAGAGAGGGGCTAATGGGAGAGGTCGGGGAAGGGGGAGGGGTTGACTCAGTCAGTAAGGGGAGGATGAGGTAGGCTATGGCTAACGTGAAAAAGCTTAATGTAGCTTAATGCTCCAAAACAGCGGTCAATCATTACCAAATTTCGCATGAACATCTCTATTTAGGCCTTCTTTTACCTCTCCAAAGATCAAAACCGAAATTCCAATATTATAGATGATATCTACGTTAAGCGATTTCCTCTCCATTGGCGCCCAGTACAATGAAAACGTAGGTTTTACGTAGGTTAAGCCTTAATGTACCGAAATAGCGATCAATCATCACCAAATTTCTCATGAACACGTATAGACATGCTTTATTTCCCCTAGCAAAATATTAAAACCGATATCACAAGACTAAGGATAATACCCGTTAAGCTCTTTCCTCTCCATAGGCGCCCATTAGGCTATAATGAAGCCTAATGGGCGCCTAATGTAGCAATGTAGAAATGCTTACTTTCCCCTAGCCAAATATTAAAACCGAAAGAGAGGTGACAGTAAGCATGTCTATACGTGTTCATGTGAAATTTGGTGTTAATTCGCCATTATAGCCTAATGGGCGCCTATGGAGAGGAAAGAGCTTAACGGGTATTGTCCTTAGTCTTGTGATTTCGGTTTTAATATTTGGCTAGGGGAAATTAAGCATGTCTGTACGTGTTCATGTGAAATTTGGTGATGATTGATCGCTATTTTGGTACATTAAGGCTTAAGCTACGTTAAGAGTCTTCATTGTAATGGGCGCCAATGGAGAAAAAATCGTTTAACGTAGATATCATCTATAATATTGGGATTTCGGTTTTGATCTTTGGAGAGGTAAAAGAAGACCTAAATAGAGATGTTCATGAGAAATTTGGTAATGATTGACCGATGTTTTAGCACATTAAGCTACATTAAGCTTTTTCACGTTACCACCTCATTCTGCCCTTTCTGACTGAGTCAACCCCTCCCCCTTCCCCCACGCCTCCCGTTAGCCCCTCTCTACGAGAGCAAATCGGTTTTGCGACATGCTCATCGCAAGATTTGTAGCAACAGTCAAGGCACGCAGATATGAATCTGCTGGGACACATTTGAGAAGTTGCAGTCGCTGATTTGTAGTTGTATCTGTCATTATGAATGTACATGTCACTCTATTCATGCAAATATCAATCTACACATCTATTAATATTTTTTTCCGTATGTGAATATTTTCCACAGGTGAAAATTTCAATCTGCAAGTTCACACATTTTTTTTTCACGCACTCGTGTGTTTTTTTTCACCGTGACTTCAAATTTAACACGCACGTATATGAAAATAGGCATTTACGCATTCTCACATTATATTCTACAAGTCCTCAAATCGAATCTACATGCTTGTGCATTTTGGAACATATCTACCTTCATACATATGATACCCCCAAATAAAAAAATCTAAGTCCTAACTCCATCTCTCAACCTGTTACACAAAGAATTTGAAGTATAAAGACCAAAAATATGATTTTTGAATATACATTTTTGAAAAATATGTTTATGCGTTTTGATTGGGACCCCTATGTAAATTCCCATAGAGACTTTTTGTAAACGAGGGCCTACTGACATTCAAAAGTTTATAACTTGAAAACCCCTTTACCTAGAAACATAAAATTGGTTTCAAATGAAAGCCAAGACCCTGGGCTTTCATGTCAGTTTGCTTGTTTGAAGTTACTCCTTCTGGCATTGAATGACACAAGCATAACCATCAAAAAAACAACCATCATCTCTGTCTTGGGTATTTCAAATATTTTCTGCTGTGACTGCAGTTGTCCAACCACTTATCAGCTCTTGTTCCTTGTTTCCATGTCCATGTTTCCAGTACAAACACCCTTTTTCTTTTGTGCTCTGCTTGGGGTAATTCCCCGTGGGCCATGTATCCATCCAGCTGGGAACAGATACTATGTAATAACACTTACGCACGCAAACACATGCTTTCAGTCATCAATGCAGCCCCCTCTCCATAGGGCCAGGCTCTCCAAGCTCATATCTAGATTCAGCCTCATTCTCAGCGGCAGCATGCGACTCACACGGCACTTTATTACAACCCAATGCGCATGCTTTGATGCTTTATTTATCGCCAGGCAGGCTCCCATGGGAGCTAGGATGTACTGGCGTATATCATCACTACACAATACATGAACAGCCTTACGGTCCACACAGGACCTGAGGCCAAACTGTTATCACTCACCAAAGTGGTTGTAACATGGATCCAGATGCTGGTTGTTTAGTAACCGACAGTGACCCTTGTGAAATTCCAGGATTTTGATGTTTTCTTAAGCCAAACCTCTGCTTTTTTTGGCCTTCATATCTTTGCAAAAGTCCAGTCATCTTTATGACCCAGTTGACTTGGAGCAGATGCTCCTTTAGAGCTTACCTGCCTCTTATAACTCTCGTCTGGCGATTCTGTATGTGTTGGATGTGCTCCTTTAATGAAGACATGAGGTGAGAGGTTGCAGTGAGTCTGGGAGGCTGGGATCATGTGAGGATCAGTTGAGTAGATCCATATTTCATCTGCCCTTGCTGAGGCAGCTTTGGGTGACTGCCACGTTGGCTTGTTTCAAACAGGCTAACCCTTCCTCTGAATGCAGGTCACACATCATGTTAAATTAGTGCTCTGGTGGTAATGGTAAGAGAGCCTTGGTATTGTAAGATGGTGACGTGTAGAATGTGCCAGGTATTTTTTTAATTATTTTATTTTATTTCTTTTTGTCTGACAAAGGAGAGCAGAGTTACCAATATTTTTTTTCACATCACAAAACAGAATTACAAACAGGTTCATTGTATTGTGTATTGTAACCTGACCACAACAAAACAAAACAGAAATTGGAAGGCAAGAAGTTCTTCATCCAAGACATGGCAAGTTTCTACCACAAGGGTAGTAAATTGTGTAAAGGATGCCATTTTCAGTGCAGGTGGCCCAGACTGCAAGAGAAAAACATGGGCAGGTGTTTAACTACTGTTACACCGTAGGACCATTTCTCATGGTATTGACCTCCCCTGTAGAAACTGTAACTTCAAAATTCTCCTTTGTCTCATTGGAAAAAACAACAGCTAAATGGTTAATGTAAACGTAATGTAAATGCATGGCAGACAGTATGTCAGAAACATATGCCACCAGGTTGTCAATTACCACATAACAATTTTGTCAAGCATATAATATGCCTACAGGTATAATGACAATTCATAAATTCAAAACAACCCATTTCATAACCATGAGAGCGTATGTCTTCACCCAGAAATGCTAATTATAGCATTGTGGTGAAATAAAGAAAAAGATAAAAACGAAGAGATTTTGATGTCTATGCTAAAATCATAGTCCCCTCTTTTAAAAACAGTTCCTTTGTTCCCTCTGTGTCAGAATCTATCCCTTTGGTCTTTGAATTTCCAAGACAAACACACCTCAACAATAAAGATTCTCCAATCAGACAAGAAAGAAGCCTACAGAATGGTAATCCTTACCACCATAATCAGTTCTTTTCACTGAGTCTGACAGGTTCAGATTAACACCACCACTCTGGAGGACTTAAAATGCTCAGTGGCATTTATCACCAATTCATCTTCATGCATGCAAAATTGCCTCAATAATTGTGGTTTGTGTGTGATGAAAGGCCATCATGCAATGTATTCAGGGGTGGTAATTTTGCTTGAAAAAAAACATTTATGGTCCCTGACAAACGGCTCGTTTTGCTTCACAGGAGACACACTTGTGAATAAATCCCACAGAGACAGTCAAACTCTCTACTGTAATATGGGGCTGGCCAATCAAGTTAACCATCAGCAGGAAGAATGCTACACAGATCAACATTGGTAACAAGGGGTAAATTATCCATGGAACTTTCAAATCATTTCTAGATCTAAAAGAAATAAGCAATTTGGCAGTTGTGTTTTTTATTGTCAGTTGTTATTTTTACGAATGATTTTGCATATTTTGAATCCAGAGGTGTTACCTGTTTGATAATACAAGCTATGGAATTAAGGACACAGCTTTCCTGAAGAAGCACAAGGTCAATGGTAAACATTTTTGAGAGGAACTGTTTATTGTTCTAAAGATGTTTATCAGAACACACAGACAGAAAGTGATAAATACTGTGAAGAATACTGTTAAACACTGTAAAAAAAAAAAAAAAAAAAAAATACACACTTTGAACTAACAAAAATTAGTGTCCAGGCTGCCCAAATATTTTTAACTGACCAAATTTGAGATAATGAGTTGTGATGACTTCTTATCCTTAACTTAATATACAGTAGTCATCACAACTCATTATCTCAAATTTGGTCAAATGAAAATAGTTTGGCAGCCTGGTCACCAACGTTTGTTAGTTAAAAGTGTGTATTTTTTTCCCAGTGTGTATAGAAACCCATTTTCAAATATTTTGGAAAGAAACACAACACTTTTTGTATAATTAGGGCATGCCAAACTTACAGGTTCCTTAAAAGAGACCAATTTCCTTAATTAGGTCTGATTGACTTTTAAAGTAGTAGATGCAGAAAAATAGACTTGGATGATAAAGTCCTATGACCCTTAAAACACTCAATCAGTAAATGAGCAAAATATTTACTAAGACAAGCCCATGCTGAGGAGGAGGTATTGGAAAGGCCTTAGTGGAACTAAAAAGAGTACAATCTATTTTGGCTACACATTTCCCTCTGGAAATCCCTGTGTAGTCTTGCCTGAATGTAGTCACGGCACTGGAATGAAGCTCCTCGAGTTGCCTATAATTTTCATAAGGCTTGTTACGTCCCATTTTGTTCAACGTTTAGCGTCTGTTCGTGCTGTCAATTTGTGAAAAGGCCATAAAGAGAACGATGAGAGCCTTTTAAGTCACTTGACTAGCCATGCAGCTATTATAATATTTTGCCAGTGGTGGGGTGGTGCTGATTACTTAAGATTCAGATTTTTATCGCACAAACTGGAAAATAAAGCACCGTATTCTTCCACATTGTTACAAACACTGCCAGATGTTTCAACAAAGATGTTTGAAGTAGGTTTTCTTTTAACATGTGTGGACTGCTGCCATTGTGATTGTGCTGGGACTGCTGGGACAAACACAGAGGGAACTCGTCTCATGGCATTTAGGTTCAACATTTTATACTTTATCTTTTGCATTCAACTAGGCAATAGAGAGATGGAGTTTGTCTGAACATAGGGGGGCAAATTTCAAAGTCATAGCACAAAAGGTTCTCTTTCGTTTCGAAGCCGAAACGTACGAGTGGATGATGCCTATCATCTCCTACTTTTCTGAAGTCAATTTTAACCAACCCTTTGAAAAAAGGGCAGTAAGCGCTCTGACGCGCGCAGGCAACTACTTAGACAGCCATGTGTGACGTCAGAAAGTCTATATATTGACTGCGCTTACGCTTCAGGTCCTCTTTGCCTCTTTCACCTCGCCTACTGCGTGTGTTTCTGAGTCGCCTTTTCGTTTGCTTTCGCAAATATTTCTAAAAACCAACGGCTTTTTTGAAAGCCCACCACAAAAGCTTTTTTCAAAGCTCTCCGAGGGATTCCCGTCTTGCTCCAAGTGCTCACGCCGGTCCCTAACTTCTGGTACCTCGAGACGCAAGATGGCTACTCGTCGTTGTACCGACTGTGATCGTCCCATGGCGATTTTCGACCGCCATGCTATTTGCTTCATCTGCATGGGGAGCGAGCATGCTATGCTCGCTTTTTCGCGGCCAGATCTCTGCTCGGCTTGCGAACGCCTCTCCCCTGCGGCTATCGCCAACAGAGCGGCATTTTTCGTGGGTTGCGCTGGTAGTCCAGGGGCGGCCTCTACCCCCGTTGGCGCCAGTGCTCTCCCCACCTACCAGTCTATCGATTTTCCCCCGGCGTCCTCGCACCCGGATGGGCTAGTCAGCTACCAGCTAGCCAGCTAACCGCGGCCCACCAGGCTAGCCCTGCTAGCTCCATTGGCGCTGCCTTTGCCCGCGCGGCTACTATGCTGCCTCAGGGCGACGAGGATGACCCAGTCATCGAAGCTGTGGACGAGGAGGAGCTTGCTTCCTTCCTCTCCGCTAAAGGTTGCGCCACCGTGGAGGATTTGCCACCTGTGTTGAAGACCCACGCCGCCCAGTTAGCTTCTGAGCTAGCTTCGTTGGCTACACAGGCGGCTAGCAGGCTAGGCCTGCCTCCGCCTCAGCGCTGTCCGGGAGGGCGTTTCGACCCCTTCTCCGGCGCGCTCCCTTCTCCGGATGCTCTCCCACTCCCTGCACACCCCACGGTTGTGACCGATGCGCAGGCCTCATGGGAGGCTCCCTACGCCGCCATTGCCCCTATCCAGGGGCACGCGGCATTTTACGCGATGGACGGCCAGTGGCCTCATGCAACTTCCTCGCGTTGAAGATGCGGTCGCTGGTTGTTTAGCACCAGCCTCTGCCACCACCTGGACATCGCCTCCCGAGCTTCCCTCCAAGCCATGTCAGCGCACGGAGAAGCTTGCCTCCAAGGCTTTTATCTGTATAGGCCAGGCGATAAGGGCGATGAACACCGCCTTCCTCCTCTCTTCTCTGTCTGAGGAGCTGGTGGCAGACCTCTCAGCGCAGCCGTCGGACTTAACCCTCCATCAGCTGCGCAGAGCTACCGCTCTCACCTCGCTGGCCATCAGGGCGGCCATTAAAGCCGACGGGCGCTCCCTTGGCTCTTTGGTCGTCCTAGACAGGCACCTCTGGCTGAACCTTTCGTCCATGCCAGAGAAGGAGAAGAGGCATCTGATGAACGCTCCCATCTCCGCTGATGCTCTGTTTGGCCAGGCGCTGGAACTACAGCGCGATCGCTTAGAGAAGACGAAGTCGGCGGCTCAGGCCCTGCAACCCGTGCTTCCTAAGCCTGCGCCGCCTCAGTCAGCCGCTCCCGCTACCCCTCAGACGCGTGCTCGCGCGCCTCAACTGACGCTCCCGCCAACCGTCCAACCAGCCAGGAGCGGCGTAAGAGGCCACAGCGATCCTGATATGATCGCATGTGCGCGGCAGAGCATGTCATGCGATCACCATCCATTGACTGCTATGCCTCTGAGTGCTCTAGGAGGCACGGGTCTCCGCTCTGCAGTCCCCAGCTCGGAGCGTCCCCCCCCGCTTCTGCGGTCCTCTCTGATCTCATCCCCTTACGGGGCGCTGAGTTTGCCTTGTTCACAAGCACTCCGCACACACACTATCGCCCCTCTGGGGCAATGTTTCACAATGAGCCCCGGCTCCCCGGTTTCTCCCTCTTCTCGGAGGAGAACACGTTCTGGTGCGAACAGACAACACCACTGTTGTGGCGTATAACAATCGCCAGGGCGGCACGCGCTCTCCGGACCTTTTCGCCTGGCGTACAAGCTGCTCACCTGGGCCTCCCGACACTTCCTGTCGATCAGGGCGGCACACTTGCCAGGTGTACGCAACACAGGCGCGGACCTCCTCTCCAGGGGTGGTCCGCGTGCAACCGACTGGCGCCTCTGCCCAGCCGTGGTGCACAGCCTTTGGTCCCGCTTCGGGCAGGCACGAGTCGATCTTTTCGCCTCGAGAGAGAACGCTCACTGTCCAGCATGGTTTTCGCTGGAGCGAGATGCGCCGCTAGGGTCAGACGCGATGGCGCACCCGTGGCCGCGCGGTCTGCTCTACGCCTTCCCCCCCCCTCCTCTGATGCGTCAGGTATTGGCCAGGATCAGAGCGGGGGCTCACAGGGTGATTCTAATCGCCCCCAATTGGCCATCTCAGAGCTGGTTCTCAGATCTGGTCTCACTGTTGGACGGCCAGCCGTGGACCCTCCCTCTGAGGAGGGATCTCCTATCACAGGCTCACGGGTCGCTGTGGCACCCCAAGCCGGAAGCATGGAGACTCACGGCTTGGCCCCTGAACGGGCGCATCTCCTAGAGAGCAGCCTGTCAGGCGCAGTTATAGAGACTGTTCAGGCTGCTAGAGCTACATCCACTAGGTCGTTGTATACACTGAAGTGGCGTGTATTCAGCACGTGGTGCAGAGACAGAGGCTGTGATCCTCTAGTCTGCCCTATTGGCGAGGTGCTTGCTTTTCTGCAACACCTGTTTGATCAGGGTCGTACACCCTCTACTTTGAAGGTGTACCTCGCAGCTATTTAAGCATGCCATGTTGGCTATGCTGGCGTTTCCCCAGGCGCTCACCCCCTTGCGTTGCGCTTCATGAAGGGCGTCAGGCGGCTTCGCCCCTCTTCCACTCCTTCGGTCCCTACTTGGGACCTGGCCACTGTCCTACGCGGACTGGCCCTTACGCCCTTTGACCCTCTGTCGAGTGCCAGTCTAAAGATGCTTTCCCTTAAGACTGCGCTTCTGCTCGCTCTGGTCTCGGTGAAGCGCGTTAGCGATCTGACTGCCTTGTCAGTCAGTCCTGACTGTCTTGAGTTCGCGCAAGATGACGCGCGGGTAACACTGCGACCAAATCCCTTTTCTCGCCCGAAAGTGCTGTCTACTGACCCTCGTTCGAGGGTCATTGAGCTCTCAGCCCTTCCTGAGACGGGCGGTTCTGTGCCCGTCACTCTGTGCCCGGTCAGAGCGTTTCGTGCCTATTTGACACGTACGCAGAGCATCAGGAAAACGAACCAGTTGTTCGTCTGCCATGGTGAGCGTGCCAAGGGTCAGGCCTTGTCTACCCAACGCATGTCGCATTGGCTTACTGAAGCCATACGTCTGGCATATGAGGCGGCGGGTGTTCCTCCGCCTGCTCATGTCAGGGCGCACTCCACCCGTGGAGTGACGGCTTCTTGGGCCTTCTGGAAAGGCGTCCCCATGAAGGATATCTGTCTGAGCGCTTCGTGGGCCTCAAGCAACACCTTCGCGTGTTTTTACGCATTGGACGTCACCAGGCCGGGTGTAGCAGAGAGTGTTCTCTCTGGGCCCGGCGGCGGTCCCTTGGGTCTTCCCACCTCGGGCTCCTCGGTGTAGGGCTCTTGAGGCTTGGTTGTAGTGATCCACTTGTACGTTTCGGCTTCGAAACGAAAGAGAACGTTACGGATACTAACGTATCCTCGGTTCTCTGAGTGAGATGCCAAAACGTACGCTTCGGGCCTCAAGTCGCCGACGCTGGCGAGCTTGGCAAAGAGGACCTGAAGCGTAAGCGCAGTCAATATATAGACTTTCTGACGTCACGCAGGGCTGTCTAAGTAGTTGCCTGCGCGCGTCAGAGCGCTTACTGCCCTTTTTTCAAAGGGTTGGTTAAAATTGACTTCAGAAAAGTAGGAGATGATAGGCATCATCCACTCGTACGTTTCGGCTTCTCACTCAGAGAACCGAGGATACGTTAGTATCCGTAACGTTTTTTTAGGTAAAGGATTTGTAGTATAAAATGTTTGTTGTGCTTCTTAAGTAGTAGCAGAAACCAGACATGTCTCAAGTGTTCTATCATGACTGAAGTCAATTAAAGTAAATCCAACTGCCTCTGCACACAAAAGTAGCCTAACAAGCTTCCACTATCTAGGCAATTAGTCCGACCTAATTTGAACGATTGGTCCAACCTGACTTGGGATCAGCCCCAATGGGTCATTGCTAGACATACCTGGCAAGACCATTTGCTACCATATAGTTTCTCACTAGAATAGTGAGAGGAAATTAGTTGGATGAAGACATAATGTTTTTTTTTTTTGGAAATCGAACTCAGTTAAGCAGGTGTGTGATATGTAACTAACTGCACGAAGGAGCTCCCATATGAACACATTTTTACCTTAACTAAAACTGTGTTCATGGCTAAACAATGTGCTGTCTACTGCTTACACAGTATTTAGCCAGCTGTTTCAGAAACATTCTCCAACTTTCCATTCTCCAAAAGGTGTTTCATCTGTGGTTTGCTCTAAGCATGGATAGTTCTGTGACTCCAAGCATTGTGATTAGATGGGGACTGCTGGGACACTCACTAAGCCTTTTAATCGAGATTCATCAGCTCAAATCATCAAACATGCAAGCCTAACAACACTAGCATTCAAGGAACCTGTTGAACCAGGCCAAATCATGTCCAAATGGGGAAGAAGGTACCATTAGGCACAAATGATCCAAATTTTTCATCATTGTTACAGATCAACATACAGCCCCAAGCTCTCTCCAGCATTGCTCAAAAATCTGCTGTGAATATTTGTGTGAAAAAATGAAGATTTCTAAGAAGGCACTTAGAAGACCAGCACAGACTGTTCGTAGTATGATGATGGGGTGGTAACTGTCTGTCCTGGATAGTCGCTGTCCATGGTGCTGAAGGCAAGCAGGCCACTTCACAAAAGCCTACATGATGTTTTAAACCTAAAGCTGGTAATGTGAAATTGGTCTCAGGTACAGTAGTTGCTAAATATTTAAATTGTACCCTTATTAATACAAAAAAGGTATTCTGTTAGGTTAAACGTCATTTTCTTTGTGTACAAAATTAAAATAGCAGTGTCAAAATATCAGTATATATCAATATAAAAACTTCTTTAGCTTGGTTAATTTTAATAAGAAGAAATATGTTAAAGAAAAGCTGATTATTAAACCTTTGTATTGCTGAAGTTCACAGTATTCACAGCACTCTTAGAACCAGTGGGTTGTACAAAGCATACTCACTACATTAGCCACCTTTCCTCTCCAGCGTAAACACCAGATATAGTCTCATTTTGAATCTTTTGAAGCACTGTGGTAACAGAGCTTGTGAATTAAATTTAGCTTTATTTGTTAAGCGTGCAATGCCATTGGGCCAATAATGAAATTCATGCCCATTACTCAAATAGCCCATTAGGCAGGGGGTTGGAAAAATTGTTTTCTCACCGAGGTACTGGGCCTTCAAATCAATGCACTGATGCGACCAGCCTGCCATTAGCTGTAGGAATTTATGTCGGTTTGGAAAAGCAGCATTGCCACCATTAGTTCTGATAACACGACACTACATAAATCCCTCAGCATCTGAGCTTCATCTGGGAAGACAAAGGAAAGCACAATGACTGTGCAATACAGTCCCAAAGCTGCTACATAGGACACAAAAAAACACTTTACACTCACACCTGCCAATCAATCAACCAAGACTGAGGACCGAACAGAATGCAAAAAACTGTTTGCCAATCGAAAGTCTTATTCACTAACTCGAAAGATTGTGTTAGAGAATTTGATGTTGTTGCTGTTTAATCACAGATTGCTTGGTAATTAGTCAATTGCAGATCAATATTCAACCAATCGATAGATACAAGATAAATAATTATGCAGTGGAATCCAGGGACAGCTTTCCACTTACTTTCTTGTCAGGTTAAGGTAGAACATATATAACAGCTGCAATTGTCAGGTTAACATACATGTATGCTGATGTTCATTTTAGTTGTAGTTGTTAAGAAGTAATATATCTCACACTTCACTGAAGCCATTTGTTGCAAGGGACTGAACTTTGGTAGAATGGCATGCTGACTGATAAAGCATTTTCATCAGGCAACATTAACCCCAATGCTCATAATCATTTGGTGATTAAGTCCTGCCCTTCAGGCAAGGGGCATGTTGAGACTCAGCTGAGCAGATGGAGCCTTGTGCCATTAAGCTGTGCATCCATCGCAGACCAGAGAAGTCATCAACAAGGGACGTTTAAGGAAGACTCTTTGCTGCTTTAAAGAAGAATTTAACCAACAACGGTTAAAATTATTTTTCAACCACTGGAAAAAGATTACTATTAGATTACTATTAAGTAGCAAGGTTCAGTGTGCTCAGCTTTGCTCAAGTCATGACAAATCTCTATAGTTTTATGATAAATTTGTACTATGTGCATTAACAAAAACTGAAAAAAAAATAAATGAATCTATACATTATTTACAGCCTTTTGTCATTGTTTTCATACAGTATTACAGAATCCCAGTGTGTCAAAAGAGTGACCACAGTTGTAGTCCTACAGACCCAGTGTGGTCCAATGCATAGCCAGACCCTGAGGCCAGACAGAGAGAGGGGAAATGAGCTTACATGGGCTGAGGGAACAGGCTTCCCTTTCAGTCTTTGGTCCAGTTAACTCAGAGTATCAGGATATGGATATTTATAGTATTTATGAAAATATTTTAAAGTTTAATTATAAACGTTTAAAAATTGAATGAATGTTACCTCTAATTTGGACACTTTTTTCAGTGATTGATTAGTTTGTCTGTATACAGAACTACTTTGAAATTCTCATTGGAAATTAGATGACAGACTAATTTTCGTTACTTGACAACTTGCCTGGACCTATGCTCACTATTGCGTCTTGCTACATATCTCATCAGGGACATCTCAAAAAGAGTCAGGAATTAATGGCAGATTCCATAGGTTTAAAGTTCAAAAGTTTGAAGCAAAAGACTCTTGTCTACCAGCCTAATATAACAGGACAAGGAACAAAGACAAAATCTGGAGCGGATTCGAATCACAGGGGATGAATCTAGTTTTGTTTTTGCTAACATGGTGAGCTACCACATTTGGCCCAGTGTCCTTAGATATTTAGAATAAACAAGACACCCAATGAAGATGCTTATTAAATAGAATGATGATGAAATTAGGTCTACATCTGAGAAAGAACAGAGTGACAGACTAGTATGTCAGCAGTATGCACTAAATTAGGCTACTGTATTTAAGGAAAGTGTGGTGCCCAGAACTTCATTCCTTACACTGCACACACTCTTTGTGGCAGTAGCAATAGTACTCGCTTTTTATGAACCCAGTATTTTTACGGCATTATACTTACAGTATGCACTGTAAGTGCTTTATACTCTTTATTATTTGGGATTTGCTAGGAAGACAACTAAGGAACCCGAAGCTTTATAATGCTTGGGAACACACACAAGTTGTAAAAGATATATGACATAATGCCCTATAAATGCAGCCATGAGAATGTACAGACGCCTATAAACACTATTGCTATTAGATATAAAGCTTTTTGAATGTATTATAACCACTGATGAATGCATTAAAAATGCTTTATAAAAACTGGGCTCATAAAAATTGAACTTTCAGAACCCCAAAGCTGATATGGTGTCAGTGATCAAAGTTTAGGTTCGTATGTGTTGATTTGAGCACTTCAACGCATTATCATTTATAAATTCTCATAGCTATCACATCACCGTATCAATTGTTGCCTACAGTACTGATGGAAGTGCCACACTCACAGCTCTGAGAGATCCCATCATCCTGTGCTGTCCTCATTCAGCCCCGTGCCACAATTGAACTTCACCTCATGTGGGTTTTATTCAAATCACGTTACCTCCATGACCTGATCATGGCATTTTGTTCTGTTGCATAAATTAATTACCAATATTACCTTTAGTTTTTACTTCAGTCGAGTGTCAGATTCTTTAAACTGCTAATAGTGTGTTGACTAGATACATTGTACCCAGTTTACAAGACTTACACAACTATATGTATGTTAGTTATGTAACAAGTATCGTGCTGTGTGCAATGACTGGGGCCCTTAGCCCCCCAACAAATTGAACCAGTTGAGCTTGTGACCTTGACTTCATTGGTGCCATGTGGCACAGTTAATCTCCAAGACCTTGCTCTATTAGTGTTTTATGAGGAGCAGTGTCATCGCTTCCCAGCCAAGATCTAATGCTCACATAACCTCTGGTGACAGCCGAATAGTAGAATCAGACTCCGATGACAGGTACCTTGCCTTGCGGGATCTCTTTTGACAGCACACCAGGCATCAAACACACCTCCTACACACAGTCAATTATGAGTGGTGAGCGCAAACAAGATTAACACCGGCGTGTACGGCACAGTTGCAGAATAGTCCTGGAATAAGATTGTGCACCTGCCCTATTTTTGTTATTATCCTGTGAATATGTTTTTTATTAGGGCATATTTTTAGATCAAGAACACATAAAAAGCCATATGTGTAGGTGAGGATTTACTTTCACTTACACATTTTACTTACACTTTACAGCAAAAAATATTTATATATTAAACCAGACTCTAACAGCAAATTTGTCTCGCTAATAGGAGTTTTAGATCCAGAGACCAGTGACTTAAACTTGTTGGTAGCAAACACCTGCTCAGTAGAGATGGCAATTGAATAGGCAGGACTAAAATCCGTGTAAACCAAGAGGGAATGAAATTATTACTGTTGCTCCATGCGAAAATAATGTTGGATTTAAGATTAAACTGGGGGGCAGCAAATTAACCCAATGTGAAATATCTCATTTTCTAGTGTGGCTGTGATTAAAGCACTTTAAATTGGTGTCTGCCCAGTAATATTTATTTTCATGGTGAAAATTGTGTGTTGGTGCATCAAAAGATGATAATGCCTTGACCATTCAGACAGAGTGAGGCTGGAAAATTGGGAAAGACCTTCAATTTAGTCTCACTGCAAACACAAGAAGCCTCTGCTTTCAGACATCTATGAAATAAACAGGTCCTCAGAATCAGGCTGTTTTTCATTATTCAGACAGAATTTTTTGTCCACCTATGAAAATCACCTTTAAATATGTCTATAAACAGGAGTATCTACAGACATCATTTTATTTTTGAATGCTTTTACAAGTCCCTCAACCACAGCCATTCCAAATGGGATTATCCTCCAGGGCATTTTATGCGTAACTCAACAGGCACCTGGAAAGATGGAGGAAGCCGAGATCCTGTACATGCATTAAAAGCAGGGGAGATTCCAAATTAGATTTGTCTCCAGTGAATGCATCCAGCCAATCCCCTTAAGTGCTGACCCCTTGCACAATGTTAGATAGCACGATGAGAGGGGCTGGGAGGGGCTGCGAGGCACACCGCAGACTTGGGCCTGCAGTCTAAAGCCACAAGAAAAGGCTGAATACACTGAGACAGTCCAGACGAAGGGAGCAGAGGAAGAGAGACAGACAATGAGAGGAAGATAGATCCAGTGGGACAGAGTGAAGAATTTAAAGACATCTAAAGAGGGAAGCAATCACAGACTGACACAGCGAGAGAGAGAGAGAGAGAGAGAGAGAGAGAGAAAGAGAGACAGAGAAAGAGAGAGAGTGAAAGGCAAATCCATAAAGAGAGAGAGAGACAGAGACGAGAGAGCCAGGTCTCTAGGGTCCAGTCTGACTCACCTGATGTAATTCAGCTCATGCCTCTTGATTCAATGAGGACCGGGAGGGACATTGTGACAGCGTGTCGGATTGGGCAGGCCACGACCAGACTCTGAATGAACAGACCACTCTCCACTCACAATCCTAAAGGCAGCCTAACTGGTGGCTGTAACATCAGAAAACATGAACATATTAATTGCCTGTTTCTCAATTATGCCAGTCAATAAAATGTGAGTAAACAAAAGACACATTTCCAATTTACACTAACTCTCCACCCAATTCTGACTAGCTCTTTTTCTTTATTATATTATCTCTCCCCATTCTCACTCACTCACTAACTCACTCACACACTCATTTCCTAACCCCATCTTTCCCTCCACCCCCCTTGGCTTATTTCTCCCAGCCAGTGAGAAGTGAAATGGCCTCAAAAAGCAAGACGAATGAACTGGAGGGAAGAGAGATGATGCTGAGCCCCAGACGGCGGTGTAGAAGAGAGTCAAGGATTGGTATTGAAATGCACCGACGGCCATGGCTAGTCAGTGGCACCGGGGGTCACAAATGTAGAGGCACGGAAGAAAGAGTGCGGTTAGCTTTATGGCGGAGAGCAGCTAGCCAGCAGACTGTGAGATACAGCCAAGGGAAGAGAAAGGGGAGAGGAGGGGGCGGTAATTGTTCAGTTAAACTCGGGCGGTGCTGGGCCAGACCCATTCATCCTGCCTGACAGAGGCTTCCCCGTCATTACTGCCTTCTCTCTCGCTGGCTGCCGCTTCAGCCAACCAGCCAGCCCGCAGCGGCACCCACACACTTCACCAATCAAGTCTCTGTCTCTCTTTCCCTCCCTCCTATGCAATGCCAGCCGAGAGGGAGTCAGGTAATGAGAGAGCGATTGAGATGCCAGGAGGATAAAATGCCATAGCTATGTAAGCAAAGTCAACACAGGGAAGTCGATAGTTGAGAGACTCCGGAGTATTTATCTAATGGGCGAGCACAAACATATTTTTCTTTTAGGGAGGCAGGTCTTTTCAGAGGCTCTCCAAGCCTTTTTTATTGGTGACTTCATCAGACATGGGTGCTTTAAAGTCCAATTCTGGGCCCTGAAATATGAGCCCTTGCAGTGAATGCATATAGCTCATCTGCCTCCAGCATGCCACAAATTAAGAAGTCAGGTCAGAATTAACTGACTAAAGAGTTCACAATCTTTGTGTCTCTTGCATCCATAGATACTCCATCTCGGCAACTCAGTTGTCCTTAAAGAGCCCATAGAACGCATTTTTTGACCATCATAATGTTCTTTGCGCCTCAATAATTGTGTATGCAAATTTGTGTGGCTGAAAAAGACCCAGGAGCATTTCTAGGCTGTCTATTCCATGCTCAGAAATGTATACTCATTAAAAATGTTCGTATTTCCCGCCCCCTGGCGCTGATTGGCTAGTTCATTGTGAGGCCTATTGGCTAGTTTTTCGCTGATACTCTTGCTGATGCACGCTGATACAGATCTACGTCTGACCCCAACTGTAGGCTATATAGACTGTATGCAGATTACAGTTTCATCGCTCCCCTTTTAACATTACCGTTTTATTTTATATCGCGCTACGTTTGCACCTACGCTACAAGCAAGCAGCAGGTCTGTTTCTCAGCAGTAAATCGGTTAACTATCTGAGCTAAATAAACGCGCAATAGGATTGTGAGCCTTTATGACAACGTTATGCAGAACCGTTTACCATTTACAAGCAAGCAGCAGGTCTGTTTCTCAGCAGTAAATCGGTTAACTATCTGAGCTAAATAAACACGCAATAGGATTGTCAGCCTTAATGACAACGTTATGCAGAACCATTTACCATTTAATATTATGTAGGCATAGGCTATGTTTTAGTTTCAGCACTAATGTCTGAAAGTTATGATATGCTATCATAGACGGCGATATGCATCTTTACCGGGAAATTAACGTAGGCTATTACGTTTGTATAGTAAACATTCCAAGTTCACCTAAAACCCTGGTGTTAAAACTTGGTAATGGAAATGCAACACTGGGGCTAAGCACAGGTGTGAAGACCGGGGTGAAGCCTGGGGGCGGCCCGGGGCCGTAGTGGAAATGCGACATTAGTATCTGTTGTTGGGTTAGCTTGCTAGCCTACCAACACTTTAGTGACCGAGTGTGCAGCAACTTTTTGTTTGCTTCGCAATAACCTGGATATCCAAGTTGCATCAAGTAGGCAAACTGTTAAGGTCATAGAAATAGCAGTATATACAAGTCTATAATTCTATGGTTATGGCAACCAAAAAACACTGAATTCTAGCGTGGTTACCTACCGACAGAATCGGTTGTGCTTGGAGAATAGTTGGAATAGATCCTGGTTTCAGGCGAAGGTGTTCGTGAAAAGCCGGATTGATACAGCCCGAGGTTGGCGAAACAATCTGGGGTGAAATGACCAGAGCAAACAACCAATCTCGGATTGAAGTTTAGTGAAACGTGGTTGTAGATAAACATCAAAAACTCACGTTGAATGTGAGGTTCTTGAGGAAGACAGTGCAAGTTCCGGACAAACCCAGTACATCCTGGAACGTTACACACCCGTGCTGACATTTTTCGTATGTTCTCCAGTCAAACAACAGAGCCGTTAGCCGTTCTCAATGTTAGCTAGCTATGCCATAGACTACAGTTCATTTATACCGCCGAAGCAACAGGGGGCTGTACAAGAGACTGTTCCAAACAATTTAGATTGGACCAAATATTCTAGAGCTAGAGCTCTTTGGATTGGACAATGTAATGGAGGAGGTGTAGCTTTGTGCTGTCTACGTACACCGAGCACTAGTTTCAGATCGTTTTTTTTCAGCCCGGCAAATTCTTGTGTAACTATTGTAACTTAAAGTAATTAATAAGGATAGTAATAACCAGAAATCATAATAGGTTTGGCTCAGAGTAAATTGGCAACGACCACTATTTGAAAAGTGAAGCTTCCCAAAATATTTATTGTATTACCACAAAGTGGAATGCGTCTGAAGAGGACGCATGTCACCCCTCTGCTAATCGAGCTCCACTGGTTGCCTCTGGCGGCTCACATCAAATTCAAATCACTGATGCTGACTTACAAAGTGCTTAGAGGATCTGCCCCTTTTTATCTAAGCTCTCTCATAAAGGCTCAGGCTACCCCACGACAACTCCGGTCCTCCAATGACTGTCGACTGGCAGTCCCAGCACCTCGCCCAAGGCAATCCAGACTCTTCTCATGTGTCGTCCTACGCTGGTGGAATGACCTACCAAAAACAATCAGAACAGGTTCATCTCTGGAGGCCTTCAAAAAGCTCTTCAAGACCCAGCTATTCAGAGAACATCTTCTATCCTAGCACTAAAATGAACTGAAGCACTATTCCCTAGCACTATGCTCCTTAAGGTTTCTGCTATGTAGCTTGATTGTTATCCTCTTTTTGTAAGTTGCTTTGGATAAAAGCGTCTGCTAAATGCATACATGTAAATGTAAATGGATAGCACATAAAACCACAATATTGTAAATTTTCCCCAAAATTGTCAGTCAATAAAAAAAATAAAAATTAGTCAGGTCAAATGGGTCAAAGTTCAGTTCCTGTATGGGTTGTTGAGCTAAAAAAAAAAAACCCGAATTGTTGAATAAAAAAAGAAAGGGCCTTGTTCTAGTTCACTACCTGGGCAGTGTGAATTAAAGTTGGAGATCTCCTAAATCTTATCTGTAATCCAAAGTGTGTCGTCTGCCGGCTTGGCAGGTCGATACCACTGGATACGGTCGCAGTGTGGACTTCTGGATCTCCGGAACGCTGGCTCGCCGTAAATTGTCTCACTCTCAACATCAGAATATGCAAAACAAAAAAAACAATCGGAGATTCTCAGGTTTAATCCAACAAAAAAAATATAAAGTGTAAACAGCAGTTCACAATAACTAAGCTTCTAGCCAATGTAACTGGCAATTATCTAAACTGAAAATGATTTTATAAATCTTCTAAAAGGTGTATTTTTCTACATTTACTTCATTTGGTTCTTCATCTAATGATTGTCTTCATGCGATGGAAAAAAAGTAAAGAGGTTGTTGATCTCCTCAAGCTACTCTACGAAGGGTGGCTCAACCAATAACACTAAGCAGCGCCACCTAGAGGAATGGAGAGTCACTGCAGTTGCAGTAATGTTGGCCCTGTGCATTTTAGGTGGGCTACACTTGCCTGAAATTTACATATAGAAGGAGGCGGAAGATGGTGTTGGGAGTTTCGGTAAGGTCCGTTAAGCTACCTTAAGCTACCTAAATTCAACAATAACAAGGTAAATGTGGTTTTGCATTCTATGGGCTCTTTAAGCATAAGAATAAGGGTCTTGTGTGAAGTGGAATATTGATTTTTCTTTTTTTTTCGGTTCCTCTCACAGCGTAGAGGCTTGCACAGATCGCCGTGGATCATGTCGGATGTCTTTTATGGACACAGTCTCTCTGATCTCGGCTTGAGGTTTCCCTGGTTGAGTATGTTTCAGACAACAGTGGCAGGGAGAGGATGTGGCAGCAAAACACACGGCTCCTTTCTTCCTCCCTCCTGTCTCTCTATACTTCTATCTCTCCATCCTCCTCCTCCGCTGCAGGGTTGTTGTTTTCCTCTTTCCCTGCTAAGTGGCCCTTGGGCGCCAGTCAATCTAAAGACAAACGCTTTGGAGACATGACAGCAGTTGTGTGTTTTTTTTTCTCTAATCACAATCCCCCGATGGGCAGCTCTCAGCACTGTCAGACCTATGCCACTGAGACCCATTACACAACAGGACCTTCATCCTGCACCGGCTCGCCCAGTGCCAAACCCCACTGCCGCCCGCAATCGCGCCTTCGCCCCGCGGCCCAGACTACTAATGTAATTAACGGTCTATCTGGGGACTGAAAATGAAGACTCAACCAGCCGTAATCAATTTCAATTTCCTCCTGGAGTTATTTATAGACTCTTATCAGTCTGATATTGATTTAAAGGCTTTCTTTGTCTTTCCTTTCCCGCCCTCTCTCTCTTGTTTTTTTTCTTCTCTTCTTCCCACATTTTGTCCTTTTTTTGTTGGGTGGAGGCCATCACTCCTAAAAGGCAGAGTGATGAAAGCTGTGTGGGTGGGTGGGTGGACACTCAGCTAGGGGATGAGATGGAGAGCAGAGAGAATTGAATCCCTGCCACTGTGTTTTACACATGAGCGCCTAAGGCTGCTTTGGTTTCCAAAGTCTTAATATCATTAAATGCCAGACGAAGAGTAAGAGCAGTGCTGTGAGTCAATATGTCCCCTTTGTGTGACACCGGAAGCTGATTTAAGGAGCAAACACACAACATGAGCTCCATAAATCTCCTATTGTCAAGTAATAAGGAGGAAATTAACAGACAGAAGAAGAAAGAAGTAAAGAAACAAACAAACAAACAAACAAACAAACGCTGACTTAGGTGGATCCACGCTGTCAACCTATGCCGGGATAATGGTTTTTGCTAGTGTTAAATCATTAAAAGCTAAAACGTAAACAAAGATGTAATGAAGTACAGTCCTTGGGCTCCAGGTTGGAAGACTTCATCATCTTTCCCCTAGCGTAGACAATGCCATCAGCAGATCCGGGGAGCAAAAACAAGGGAGGACTGGGTGCTGCAAGTTAAAAGGTCTGCCACAAATCATCAACCCAGCCATGAATCAACGTCTCTGAGTCGAAGGCCGGAGAGAGCACCTGCTGCGCCCCACACCTGCTCAACACCCAGCGGAATATCCCACGCCAGAGTCACACGCAGCCAAGCTCCAGAGACCCCATGTTGACGGGTCCACCTAGTCCCTGAATCTCGTGCGAAGAGCTTCAACGCAGATGACGCCGGCTAACCCTTAAACATTAGTGACACGTTAAATATAGAAAATGAGAGCGCTGGGAGATACAGCCATGTGGCAGTCGTTGCTGCCAAGCTCCCTAATCCATGCCACATTGAGTTTTCGGCTCTCATCAGACAGGGTACTGATGGAATTGGATAATCGAAATTGTACTGATCTTCCTCTCTGTGATAAGATGGCCCACTTAAATGCTGTGAGTCCTATTAAAAAGAAAATGGCTCCTGTTTAAAGCCGAGAGTGTTGTTATTAAAGAGCTGGAACGTGTGACGCCTGCTGGGCCTACTTATAATATCGTGAAGTTATAACAGGCACACGCAGATCTTTCTCGGGTTTTTGCACTAAGAGGCGGTTCACCCCCATGACCTTCAGCAGGCGCAAGCCTTTATCTGCCCGAGGACTGGTTCTCGAGTGTAAACAAATAGAAATTATTCTGTCCTCGGCATAACCCTCCAGAAATCAGACACAGACATTGTCACTCACACACAGACACATGCACAGGCACACACACACAAACAAACACACACATACATATTGAAACCTTCCTTCACCAGTGCAGCATCACTCTCAATCTTAAATGGTTCAGATAGCTGAACTCCCACAGTAAGCATGAGACACCCACCATAGAAGGGTGTGTGATGACTGCAAATAGAACAGTAATCTGCACTCCCGCTGTGCACACACATTTACTTGTGACTTGCGTGTCAGATTGTCAGGTGTGGGTACAGGTTCACCGCCCAGTACTTAAGCATTATCGCACGAGTGGGAGTGGTGTTGTTGTTGGTGGTGTGGTGGTGTTGCTCAGCCTTCGACTTTGTGCCTTCGGCTTTGTGCCTACGGCGAACTACAGCCGTGGTGATATTGACCAACAACACCCGACCACGAGTGCGATAATGCTTTTATACAACAGTTCCATTGCCAACAAAAAAAGATACCAGAGCGCAATTTTAGGAAGGAGAATTTATTATTTGCTATTGTTTTTTTTTAGCCCAGTTCCTCCACTATGCAAAGTAGGCCTAACCCAGAACGCTTGTGGTTGCTATGCAACAAATAGTTACTCTAATTTCTTTTAATTACTTTCGTGTTGGTGTCACGGGTGGAGTGGACTGTATAAACTGAGCAGACTATATTGGGG
>JAGFZM010000074.1:1579660-1590732 GCA_017657215.1 Limnothrissa miodon
TGCATGTATTAGTTTTTCTGCATCCTCAAAAGAAAGGAATTTTCTGACCTTAGAAATGTTGCGTAAATGAAAGAATGAGGTTTTGGAGATATGCTTTACATGACTATTTAAAGAGAGGTCTTGATCAATGTACACCCCAAGGTTCTTGACCTTTGTGTTAGGTGTGAGTGAAAGGTCACTAAGTAAGCTCTGATGGTGGGGTAGAGTGTTAGTCAGGTTTTTAGGGCCAATCAACATGACTTCAGTCTTATCAGAGTTTAAGCAAAGGAAATTCTTAGTCATCCAGACTTTGATGTCACTGAGGCAGGCAACAAGTTTTGTTACTGGCGTCCAATCATTAGGCTTCATTGAAAGGTATAGTTGGGTGTCATCTGCATAAGAGTGGAAGGTAATGCCATGTTTTCTAATAACAGATCCCAAAGGTAGCATGTAAAGGGAGAATAGCAGAGGTCCCAGTACTGATCCTTGAGGCACACCATACTTGATTTCAGTGTGGCATGATGCTTCATTATGTGCATGTACAAACTGGTAACGTCCAGTAAGGTATGACCTGAGCCAGGCTAATGCAGAATCTTTGATGCCAATCATATGCTCAAGTCTATGTAGGATGCTGTGATCAATAGTGTCGAAAGCAGCACTTAGATCCAGTAGGATTAATAATGAAATGCATCCTTTATCAGATGAGATAAGGAGATCATTGTAGACCTTTACTAGGGCTGATTCTGTGCTATGGTATGCTCTAAAGCCAGATTGATAGGGTTCCTGAATGTTGTTTGCGTCTAAGAAGGTACAAATTTGCTTAGACACTATTTTTTCAAGAATAATGATCTATTCGTGAATGCCTTTTAAGACTATCCCTCATCTGTACATACACCAAGATCCATTAATAATATTGTCATTTTTAAAGCAAGAAGGGGAAGAAGTGTGTGCATTTACATGGAAATCAATAATATAATGATGTTGCAACTTGATTGTTTCCATACCTTGCTAATAGAATATTCTGTTCATAATACCCAATTCCATGTAAAACTGCATAGTCTGATTAACAACTAGCCATTCCTAATCTGTTTTGAAGAATCTTTTCATCTCAATATCAGGAATCACATGATGAGGGAGGTCTACAGTTAACTTCACACCCACAGGCTAGGAGATATAAACCCCTGATATTCCCAGGCTTTCTGGACAGGAAGTTAAACGTCTCCAAGCTCCATGAAGAAACCCCGTTTCAAACACTCTGACTATGGTTTGAAAACATTTTTTTTTTTTTTTTCAATTTTGGCTCATTCCAACAATGACCTTATTCAGGTTATAGTAATCTTTTTTTACATGGCAAGAACATATCAGAATATGGTCATATTCATATCCATTAATATCGAAATATTAATGTCCAAGTGAACACACTCAGTGTCTATCAATGAGCTTCCAATGAGGTATCAGTATCGTATCTGTGCAACTTGTGTTTGCTGTTTGCAGGTTTGTCTTTGCTGTTTGCCATGTAAATGCATAAAACAAGACTCACGATTTAAATACACCCCTGATCCCTCATGCCTATCAGCTCAGCACACACCTCTTGAGTGGTGAGAGGCTGGCACGATCACAGAAGGACAGGCCATGGTAGGACGGGGGGACGGCTGACTGGCAGACAGAGTCACAGGGGTGAGGTGCGTGAACAAGAGATAGTCAAAAGGAATTGTGGGGGGGAGGGGGGCAGCATGATCGCCTGAGTCTGTCACTGAGCTGACACCTCCCTGTCTGTTTCCTTGACTCTACACCCCAGCGCACTGCCACCATGGCAGGTCGAGGGATTTCCTCTCCATCGACTTTGACAGGCTAAAGGCCCAGTGTTTCAATCAGAAAACAGAAAGAACTCGCTATGAAGAAGACGCTATGTTGTGTCACATGGATAATTTAACCATCCCAAATGTTTCCCTATGGATATAAAAAGAAGACCTCACAGTTCAAGAGTTCCTAGCAATCTGTGGACTACTGTCTATAAATGCATAAAAATATATACAGACTAATATATTGACTGTACATAGGACATAGTATATGTATCAGACTATAGCCTTAGATTATGCGCCGAGCATCTAAAAAAATCTCTGGAGGCATATCTAAGTGGCAAAGCTCAGCTTCACTCAGAGGAATTCTACACGTGCTCTGTGCACTCAGGCATAACTCACAGCTACGCCTGGATCTGGGTCTCAGCCATGGTCTCAGCCCAGTTCTATGCACCCGCATTATTGCATGCCTGTGAAAGCTCACAGTCATTTGCATTCATATGAATTTTTGCCTTTTACGTCTCAGTGTAATGAGAACGCTTCCACGTACCTAAACGGAGATGATTAAATGTGATCTTAAGATGATGGCGATGATAAAATTACATCCTGCTTTAATTATTTGCCCAAGAACCTTTGGGCACAATGCAAGCATGTGACCTCAAAGTGTCACTTTGATTCAGATATGATGGCATGTAGGAGACGATGATTCAAAGATATCCCCCCTTCGCACCGCTCCGTACTTCTGTGAGCTTGAGATCGAGAAGTGTTCAGGCTCTCTATGCAGACGAGAGCAGATCGAAGCTGAACCACTTTTAATCCTTTTGAGCTCTTATCAGACAAATGTTCCTCCGCCCTGAGGCCCATGTGGGTCGGAATGAGGAGCCGGACAAGGAGAGAAACGTTCCAGAGTGGAAGCCACGTGACGTACAGGACAAAGTACACTCGCCTCTGCTGCTCTTCCAATACTCATTCCACCGGGGGAGAGTGCAGCTCAGGTCAATTCCCAGTGTTCCTGGAGAGACGTTGGTGTGTGAATGAAATCATTTGAACATATCCTTTGAAAATATAGTGCACAGGCTGCCACAGCCTTTACTCATTTAATATTAAAATGATTATTAGAATAGTGTTTTTCCAGTAGTGCAGCTGTTACCTGTGTTGTACTTATGGTTAATAACATGGACATTATAATTCCATTAGCACAAAAAATTTATTATAGAATTATAAAACATAATAATATAATTGATTTACATATGCACTACACCACTTATTATTGAGTTGGATCCGTTCTGGTGGACTTTTGCCGCCTGATCCTTTGAATGGGCTTACAGTGCATGGAGGTTCATCCCCGGATTAGTCAGCCATGTAAAACGGAAGAAGCCAGCTCCAGTGGGAAATGGAGGCATCACGTGTGCGCATCAATGAATTGAAGCTTGAGTAGGATCAAACTGACGCATGTCTCTGAAGTAGGAGGTGGTGGGGAGGTTCCTTTGAGCCGCTGTTCAGTAGGGAAAGAACTCGGGTCAGCAGCCACTTGAAGACTAAGGAGACAGAGTTATTCGAATTTGCACAGGATTTTGTGTATCATTCATTCGTATATCAATCTTCATGGTGTTATATCAATCTCAGGAGCCATATTATTGATTTAGTTTTTTTTTCTAATTAGGTACAGTTATATACAATTTATATACAATTGCATGTATTTATGTAGGAGACATTTATCTAGAGGAGTTTATAAAATGACAATAAATACTGGGACTACCAGAGGATGTGAGTGCAGTTGAAGCCCTAGTGGAAGTGTAATCAAGGTAGGAAGCGCAGAAGAAAGGTGCAGAAGATAGAGATGGCTTCTTGAAGATAGAGGGGAAAGTCTCCAAGAATAGTCTTGATTGCAATGTGTGTAGGCACTGTACCAGACAATGTTCCTTGGAGCACAGCCGTCAAAGGGTAACAGAAGCCTTCATGAAAGCATTTAAACAAGCGGGAACAAACCTAGCAATTATTGTGTAAGAATGCATAAGTGACTTGCATTTAATGCAGGAACCTACAGTAAGAACAGCAGTGGAGCTGAATAAACAGAGGGCCAATGTCCTTGTTGACTAAAAAGTCAGACTATGTAACTATTTTACTTATAAAATATTATAGTATATATAGTCCTTTGATCTTGTGATAACAGTTTGGTTTTTGCATTTAATACAATTTATCACAGTGAGGTGAAGTGCAAACTAACCAGGTGCAGGGGTCTTCCTGCTACAGCGATGCCCGGAGGGCAGAAGTTATGGGTTAGGTGTTTTGCTCAGGGCCACGGTCACACTTCACAATGCAGAATGCCCCTAAGAAAAGTAGTAGTCAAGACATACATATACTGTGATACTCCAACAGAATATGAAGATGCTATGGTGTGAACAGGAAAGAGGATGTCTTTAGTAGGCACGCCACATGAATAAAAAATGTGACCTAAAGAATAGAGGTAAATATGTGCAAGTGTGTGTTTTTTAAAGATTCTAATAACTTACAGTTATAAAGTCTTCCTTGTTATAGAGTAAATCTATCAATTCCGTTATTAAAGAAAGTTTTTCATCAACCTTAAAATGTCTTCATCAGATTTGTCCCCCCAATGTTTAGATACCTTTTAGATACCTTTTTTTATTCAGCAAATGCGAATCAAGGATCAATACTGCTCCAAAACACCAATTAGACAGGGACAAACCATTGGTTCCCATTGTCTGAGTTCTTTGAAATGGCACCGCCATTCAGCTAATAACTCTCCCCAACATGCTGGTCACATACGTCCCTTTTCTGTCCCTTCCACCTTGACATGGCCCTGCCTGATTACTCTCATAAAACATTTTCCTCGCTGCCTTTTTGGTATTCATAAGATGCTGTTAGCCATGAGGACTTTCCTCCCATGGAAACCACAAGTGTGTGTATGTGTTTGTGTGTGAGAGTGTGTGTCTGTGTGTGTGTGTGTGTGTGTGTGTGTGTGTGTGTGTGTTGAGGGAGGGGTGTGATGTATTGGTTTAGGACACACTTTGTAGCACTGAAGAGGCCATGAGAAATGTGTCCGTTAATTCTGATAGAGCACTGTTTTTAAAGCAAGAGGCATTTGCTAGGTTTATATATGCAACAGAACGGCAAGGCTGTTGTCGTTCTGGTCTCTCTCTCTCTTTGCCTGCTGTGAGTCCTCCCTGCAAACTCTTGTAAAGAGAATTTATGGGAATCGAATGGCTAACATTAGGATTCATTTTTATTGAATCATACAATCCTAATAGTATTTTGATGGCTGTTGCCAGAGTTTTGGGGGGGTGGAACACAAAACCAGAGATATATTCAAATTGTAGAACAGTTTCTCTTTCAAGAGGAAATCACAAGAGAGGCCTTGTCTATGCCTGCCTCAAAGAGAAGCCTCCAGCGTGGATATTTCTAAAGGTGAGTGTCTTTTTTATTCTATTTTTCTCTACACTTCCCATGGAATAAAAGCAAATGTCTGCTCCAGCTTCAGAGCGCTTGCGCCTTTTATGTCCTTTCCTTTCCTATTCTCTCCTGAAATATTTATCTCAGAGACATTGACAAACAGAGCTGAAGTTGCTCTCACATGGAAATATAGAGGAAATGGGTCATGATTCTTTGATGCATTTCGTCTGCCATGCCACCGGCTCCTCCATCAGCTGTTTGAGGTTGAGAGTGGAGAAGAGACAAGAGTCTGGAGCCGTGTCTATCATAGGTGTGACTCTGGTCTGTAGTGTTTTTTTTGTGCACCGTGAAGGATAACTTAGCACAAGTGTGCAGTGCTTTTTCATCGAGATGATAAGCTGGGCCACTTATGCCATGACTCATATGACCCCTCATTGATCACTGTGCTGGTCGCTTTTCAAAGCGCTGAATGCAAAGGCACAGAAGGGGCTGGAGAAGGCATTCTACTTAGAAAGAGAGAGAGAGAGTATGATAGATGTGTACATGGAAAGTACATAGTAATCTATATGACTGGTAGCTAAATCTCTTAGCAAGAGAGGAAACACTAGACTATACTTAATTTGTTATTATATATATTTGCTAGTCTTCCACACACACACACACACATTTCTCCATCACCTTTTTCAGCACAGACTCTGTGACGCAACCCATCAACATGAGGGCCGCAACAGATTTATTTTCTTTTTTTTAACAGCTCTTGCCTTTCAAGGTGAGTTGCAATCGCTGACTATGAGAACAGAATGCTTAAGAAATAAGCATCTGTTAACAGCTCTCACAGGCATATCATCATCACCCTGCTTGCTTTTCCAACTCATTCCATTTCCTTCACCGTCTGCTGTCTCTCTCTTTCCCTCTCTCTCTCTCCCGTATGACAAGCAGGGACATCCCTTATGAAAAAACGCATAAGGATATTAGATGATCTCAAGCAAGCGAGGGAGAGGACGTTGAGGAATTTAGCCCTGTCACCATTTGGAGCTCAGGTTTAAAGCAGACAGATGAGCCTCAAGGGATGATTTTCAGCATGGATGATTAAAAGACAGTAGACTGAGACGTAGGAGGGAGAAGGCCAGTGGTGGCTGAGGACAGAACATACTGTACGTGGCTGAATGCAGATGATAAATACGTGTGTGTGTTTGTGTCTGGAAATGGACACCTCATACACACACATATATATATAACAAGCTCAAATGAAGGTATATTTAGTGCAAAGACAGTTGTTTTTATAATTCTGTACAACTCTTCATAAACTACAGGTATGCCTGCCTTCATGACTACAAAAGGGCTACTTTGGGTTCCACTGACGAAAGAATGGCAGGAAAATGGAAACTCATGTTTATGAACCACTTGTGCAAGGTCAAACATGCTCCGGATATGTTGAAATGTAGCCTATTTCAGGCGAGATTCAATCAAAGGACTCAAACAAAAGGTGAGAGAGGTATAGAGGAGCTAAATACATCAGTATTGGTCAGCAAAATCTTGGAGGTTTTTAACACGTGAACATTCGATGTAAAAAAAGGTTGTTCATCAGAGGCATCACATTTAGATTCAGAGATGAGTAAATTTCCATAAAGGAAATAGGGCTGTTCTACTTCTTACCTCAGCTGGAAGGAAGATGAAGCCATAGGAGATGAATAGGAAAGTAAAAGAGGGCCAAAATAAGAGCCCTGGCACTTCCTTTCCTCTGAGGATCAAACTGTACAAAAAGAATGCCTGGCACAGCGAGGGAATTTTGGCAGGTGGGAACATAATGGCCCACTTGTTGTCAACTAAGCAGAGAATATCCAAGGCACATCGTGTTTAAGGTCTTACCATTTTAAAACCAAGCACTTCTGACACCCGTGTGAGCTCCCACTCAGCGAAGATGACACACTGTAGTTAACTCTGGAAAGCTCCCGAAAACACTTAGCAACAGCAATATGCTAATGCAAGCTAGAGCTCGGGATTCAGAAGTATTTGGCAAGAGTTTCTGGTTCCCACGAAAATTAAGCAGGCATTTTGACCCTGTAATCCCCTTGCCCACTCATTTAGTCTCTGCCAGTGATCCCAATGGTCATTCTGCTACCAACAATTTCATTTTCAACCACTTTATTCCAAATAGTAGCTGATAGCCTCTTCACGCAACCGCATCTTTGTTTATGAATTCATTATCAATAATTATCTGATTCACTCTCAGCACAGACCTCCCATGGAGATCAATCCACACATTGTGAGTTATCATCATCTCTGGCATAATGATGAATGTGTATGTGTGTGTGTCTACATACTGTATTCCCCACACATTAGACTGAATGTATTAGTAGAAACTCTCTTATGAGTCATGATGGTCTTCTGACCCCTCTGTGGGTAATCTTTCAAATTTACTGTTGAACGGGCCTATAGTTTTCCCAGGTCGTTTGGATGATTCTTTACACGTCATTGCTTTTATATGTGTGCAGATGTGTGTGTGTGGGTGTGTGTGTGTGTGTGTTTCCGTGTATGTGTGTGTCTGTGTGTGTGCTTGTGAATGAATATTTGGCTCAATCTATAACAGTGGGCTGGCTATCACTTGCGGTTTTTAACAAGAGTTTTCCAAACTGCGTAATAAATCTGCCCTCCACTGGCATGAAAATGCCCCAGGCTCTTTATCTTCACCGGATGCCCAAACAGGTGCTCTGTGTGCTTTATGGGCTTCCGAATTCTGCTTTCTATCAGCGCCAGATTTACTCTCACCTTTCTCCCCCTTCCTCACTCACCAGATTGATGACATCATTGTCAGCACCATCATCATCATCATCATCATCATCATCATAGAAACACTCAACACTTTTCAAACCTACCTATACACCAGCCTTTTTCAAGGGTAGGTTGGACTTCATTAGTACAGATGCATACGATTTGAAAATGCAATGCGCTCCTTCAGGCTAAGAGTTTATCTTCCCTCATTTATGAGTCAGAGTGGTTTAGAGTGAGTTATATATATAAAGAGTCGAAGGCCTTTGGAGAAGTTAATAATGTGGCATATGTGGGACTAGGCATCTGACTCTCATTAGTGTCACCATCAACATATGACGACATATTTACTGCAAGAATTGTATAGTAGCAAGATTGCAATTCTGGATTATTGTGGCAATTAAGTAGAACAATAGGCATTGTGATAAATAGCTCTGAAACTACAAGTTGTCATTTGAATGAAAAGTTAAATTAATCTGCCACCGATAATAATCACACGACCTTCAAGCCTTTTCACAGCCAATAAACTCTCTTACAACTTCAGTTATGTCCATGCATAAAACATGACTTCAGACTCTCACCCACGCAGTGGTTTCACTCATAACCTGCTGCCACCCACACGCCAAAAGCAGCAATTGAGACCAAAATGAATCTGTCAGCTAGGCGCAGTCACCCTGTGTTCTCCTTAATGAAGAAGCGGTGTTTGCCAACTGGCCAGGAATACAGATAAACACACTGTAAGCTCTAATGGACAGGACAAGGCTGACACTGGACATCTCAGGTCTTAAAGCCTCTATGTGTAGGATCGTATCAGAATTCCCCATCTATTGGCGAAGTGGTATACTGCATACGTTTGAATAAAATGTATTAGCCCTCCCCTTCCCACAATCCTAATTTCTTGCTACGGAGGCCGAACGCTCACTCGCTCGCTCTTATCTCAGTTTCTGCTACTCAGTCTCTGAGCGGAAACGCGAAACTGAATATACGATACTGCTCTCCCCTACAAGAACCCGTACTTTTGAAAATGGCGGCGCAAAATGGATATTCTTCTTTGGTCCCCAGCCATATCTTTATATAAATGGAAATTACCAAGTTTACCGGAACACTACAATTTATTCATGGAGGTAATTACCATCGTTTTACATTATATTTTTAAAATAAAAAATATATTTTTGATAAAAGACGAAGATAAATAGAAGATAAATCCTACACATAGAGGCTTTAAGCACACCCATCCGAATCCACACATACACACACAAACACACACACACACACACCCAGGCCTTCTGTCTGAGGGGATGCTTCTGCTCCAAACATAGCCCTGCCCTTCAAATACAAATGGAGCTTCATCACGTTCCTTATCTACAGATGGCACTGGAATAATATTCAGTAGGTGTGTAGCCATAGTAACATAGCACATGGGCAAATAAGAAAAGATTTACGTGGTAAGAGCTATGACCCTTATTATTTCATGGATGCTGGGGATGAGATACCACCCCACCCCACCCAATCACTAACACTAATACTAAAGTATGTTTTTAATCATTATCATTCTGATTGTGTAGATCTGTTATTCCATCCACACTACCTTATGGGGCCATATGCCATGTGGACCATAAACCTCATGGCTTTACTGCCTATTCATGAGACTGTCAATTGTATGTAATTATGATACATGTGATCTTAATTACTATTGGACGTTTTTATGGAACATGTTTACACATGATTGCCGAACTAAAATCAATTCCACAAATTGGTTATTATAGCCAGCGTTTTGCCGCAAAGCTGTGCAACCTTGAAATCTAAAAGCTCTTTGCATGTGCTACTCCAGCTAAAAAAGTCGATTCCTTAACATCTCTAGCTGTAATTTCACAAGCAATAATTTCTACCATCATTCAGTTTTATAGCCAATAGCCTTTCCATTTGCCAGGAACACGTGAGAAACACCATTACTGTGACAATAATGAGAGCACCTTGCTATGAATCCGCACTGTGGGTCTTGGAATGACAAGGGTAGAAGAAGAAAGTAGTCGGGAGTCAGGAATGGCTTTCTGCTTGTTTGATATACAGCTTAATCTGACATGGATGGTTTTACATGCAGGCATTTACATTTGCACTAAGTCACAGCTGAAAGGTAACTGCTTGTGTAGAGGAGTTATGGTGGTTTAATGCCAGCGTAGATAACAGTTGCATTTCTTTATTATGTTAATAGATTGTTTCCAGGGAATAAATAGTGAAATCAGTAGCAATGAGCACATTCTGATGTTGTTTACAGTGGGGTTTGATTTTGGGGAAAACTAATTTAGCTGATTTACAAGCTTTTTTAATTTATTGAGTTGACAAGTAATCAGCATAAGCCCATCATTCTGTGATTCTAAGGTAATTCAACTGTTTATCAGGCCGAACAGTGGCGGTTTTAGGCATGGGCGAACGGGGCAGCCGCCCAGGGCACCATTACGTGGGGGGCGACACACGAACTTGGAGGGGGGGGGGGGGGGGGGTTGTTGTGCCGCGAAGCGGTTTTCTATAATAAGCTACCTGTGCCGCCCCTGCCTGCTGCTGAAGAAGCCGCACAGAAGCTGAGCGAGCCGAGAGGGGATGAGGGGAGGGGTTGGGGGCGCAGAGTAGCCTATAGGCTACAGTTCACCTCTCCCAAATGAAGCGGACAAGAAGGTGGGCTAAACTATGTCAGTGAGACCTGACTTTATTACAAATAACGCACATTTAATTCAAAATATTACTTAGGAAAAAAGAGAAAAAATATAAACACAGACCAATAAGTAGCACCTTTTTATTCATTTAATTAAGTGTAATTGCTAAAAATAGGTAGGCCTAATAAAAACGATTATGATGTGGAGGTGAACAGGTTTAGTTGTGAGTCACCGCAGATGGGAAATCTGTTGATTGTCGATTAAACACAGCGATGGAGAAAAAGGCCAAAGCTATCAGGTACCCAATTTAGGAAAAAAAGAAAAGAAGATGAGAAGAAACGGGCAAAAGACATCCAAAGCTATCCAACAATGTTCTCTCTGTATGATTAAGGTATTCAGTGGTGTAACGGGTATAGGCCATGGTATAGGCTAATTCACCCTAGGCTAACACCAGTGTGTAAGA
>JAGFZM010000074.1:1590832-1608629 GCA_017657215.1 Limnothrissa miodon
CTTCTTGCTATGCTTTTTAAAACACAATAAAATCATAATAGGCTATACAATTTATAGGCTATACTATTTGTGGGTGGGTGTGTGTGGGTGTGTGTGGGGGGGGGGGGGGGGCGCCAGGAGGTAGTTTTGCCCAGGGCGCAATTCAGTGTAGAACCGCCACTGAGGCCGAACAACCTGCTCATGCAAGTTCATCCAGCCACAAAGATGAATTCATATCCAAACAAATTTGTCACAAAAGTCACAGAAGGAAAGATAGAAATGGCGAGGACATCTTTTGTTTTGCTTTATGTTCTTTTCTAAGGTAAAGCACTAAAAATATAGACACACTATCTTTTGTGCTTACTACCCATTGTACTTTTTTCTGCATGACCCATAGCAGTTGGGTAGGCACGGTGAGCCATGGATCTGCCAAAGGTTTGTTCATAGATTACCTACCACAAGGGAGAACTTGCCCTTGGGTGTTTCTCTCTGTAAAGCACCATTAGACAATACTACTCTATGAAGTCGCTGTTCAAATATAATTGAATTAAACTGAAAATAACCAATTAATTTATAGTTTTTTAATTTTTCGTTACATCTGCTCGTTGAGTGAATTTTGTGTATCACAATTTTTTCCATTATGTGTATCTCAAATTCATCTGTGGAAATGGGGAGAGTAGAATGTCCATCTTCCAGAAGTGTGATACGTCAGCATTGCTGCCTGTTCCATGATTCCATGATGGCTGTCAAACTGTTGTTATCTATTAGATTGATCTTTTCCTGTGTGTGTGTGTGTGTGTGTGTGTGAGGAGAGAGAGAGAGAGAGAGAGAGAGTATGGGTGAGGTAAAGGCGTATAAACAACCTCTGGGCAAATGCAAAACCGTTGAGACACAGACAAGAAAAAGGGAATGCTCGGGCAGTGGGATTTTTTTTTATTTCAGCTTATTGGCAGTATTGCAGCAGTTGACAAATTGGTTCCCTTGGGTCACTCTCTCATTTGTAGCCACAGTTGACACCACTCCATCAGAGAAAAAAAGGGAGGGAGCAGGAATGCCAGCAGGGATGCTACAGCTGCATCTCCTATGACCCTCCATTCACCCTGTGGTCCAGAGCAGAGATGGCAAGATGTTGGTCATCTCTATGGCGACGTTCAAAATAATTAGAGGCTCAGTCATTCACCACTCTTCCTTTTAGGTGTTTGTCTGCATGTGATCCCAAACTGGGTTCACTCATTAGCATCAAATTATTTACTAATCCGTTATGCCTGTCTACTATTAAATGTTTTTGACTTCTTATTTGGTATTAAGTTCTTTTATGTATTATTTTTTTTGTGTGATTAGAGGGTTAGAAGCCTATCCCTTAACATAGTTTATGTTGCTGACGCATTTGATCACTGTAATGTGAAAATCTTTTCCCCTTTCAGGATTCCCTCCAGAAATCAGATTCTGAGCATTAAAACATATTCGTCCATAGTCACAAATGACCAATTTTGGCCCCAGCTGTGGCGCAACTGGCTGGGGCACCTGCACCGTACTCCAGCGACCCGGGTTCGATTCCCGCCCCGTGGTCCTTTCCGGATCCCATCCCTGCTCTCTCTCCCATTCACTTTCTGTCTCTCTCCACTGTCCTACCAAAAAAAGGCCAAAAATATACTTAAAAAAAAAGATTATATTTATGGTCCAGACATAGGGCTGGTGGGGTGGGGGGGGGTGTTAAAATCTTTCCCCACACACACAGTTTATATACCAGCTGATTGAAATTACCACCCCTCAGTTGCTGGTTCAATCTCCTAACCAGTATGCCAAGAGTCCCCCATAACCATATCAGTTGCACTGAAGTAGGGCAAACAAGGCTGTTTCCTTGAAAGGAGCCAATAAGCTTTTCTTTCTATCTACACTAAGACTGAACTCTCATGCTGGACTGAGTAATGTGTCGTAACTAACAAAACTAAAAATCTAGAAAAAAATCGGAAAGGGAATGAAGGATAATTCAGCTGGGAAAATATGAATGTAGAAATAATGACAGATTTCAGATGGACAACTGCATCATATTGATCGAATTTTGAATAAAAAATACTACTAGTTTATCAGAGAACCCCTCTTAAAATAGTCTCATGGCAGGAATTCAATGTGTTGATGTGTTCTAAAGGGCACCACTTATCTTAGTCTTGTGAATCTTCGGTCTGAACTTGCTTTTATGCACAATGCTACCCAGATTTCACCAGAATACTCCACACTCCCTCAATAGCATAGATCATGTACAGCCCACACTTGTGATGAAACACATTGTTTTTCATAACGTTTCACAATCCTCTCCAGAGAAAACATCCAAAGTACTGTGAATATGGAACACAATATAGCCACTTAAAGTTGGAAGATACATAGGAACAATTTACACATTATTGTCATGGTATCATGGTAATCATTTCAATTGGTCGGCCTTCACCTCATGGTCACAAGTCACAATTACAACCATTATTCTGAAGGAGGACTGCAAGAATATGTCCAGAAAGGAGGCTTCTGGATGCAAATTAGTCCCATTCCATGATGAGAAATTGCAAATGTTCTCAACCTAATACGACTGCACCTCTTAATATGCCTTACTACCCTCAGGGAAGCATAAATATCAACATCGGCCAAGAATAGAAGGACTTAAAAAAATTCAGTCACTGACAGATGAGTACCTCAGTACCCATTCATTTCCTGACGGAGGGGGTTGTTCTTTGGGATTTCAGACCTCCCACTGTCTGCTGAGAGCACACAGTAGATTAGCTCAGTGAAGACACCACTGTAGTGTTTGTTACAGTAAACACTCAAACGCAAAGCTGACTAAAGTTACAGGAATTGTCTTTTATGACTTGAATGAGGTTAAGCAGGCCAAAACTACAGACAAAGCCTGGCTTGATTGGGAGCTTGTTGTGAGTACAAACCTAATGACTGAGTTCTCAGCATTTTATTGGCATCATAACACCCATAGAACGGACCAGTTAAGATGATACATAAGTCTGATGTATTTGCATCAACAATGGACAGAACTGCTGCATTTGTAATTGGACATCCAAACAGACATAGCGACTCCTGCGGCAACTGAACATACTGTTGACTTCCATTGATTACCTATGACTGGCCCACATGTTCAATCACATTAATATCGGAGTAAATAAATGTTAAGGCATAGAATGTTGTTTTGATTTGATGGCCTGTCACTCACCAATGACTTTATTTGATATTTCAAAGTCATATTAACAATGCTGTACTCAACATACACATAAAATTACATGCAACTGCAATGTGTTTGACCAACTGTGCCCAGTTCCCTGATAATGATTCATCTGAGGCATTGCAAGTGTTCCAACAAGGGAATCAATTCATGAATATTCTTTTTACAATGCATCTCCTGACTCTGCTCTGTAGACATAGTAAATTTAGTGCACATAGTACATTTAGTGCACATAGTAAATTTAGTGCACACTCATTGTAGATATACATAAACTACAGGACTGTAACAGAGCATTGATTGTTATAGGTTAGGTTCACAGTGAAGTGGCATTTAGCAACACAGAAAAATGTGCAGGGATGCGTTTTAGTTCATGTCATGTTTTTTTGTTCAACAGTTGCGGTGCAGAATAGTGTGAATACAGCATGTCAGCTTGGCTACATGACAGAAAAAGTTCTTTCCCATTTTGGATATTCAGGCATTTATACTGCAGCAATTTCTACCTGAAGGCAGTAAGGAGAAGAAGGAGAGAGGAGGCAATCAGTTTCAGTTCAGGTTCAGTTTTACCAACATTGTGGATCTAAAACACAGAGTCAGAGAAAACAAAAATTGAATAAGCAAAAGAAAATGAAACCAAAATGGCATTTATTACCAGCTTGCCCTCCCATAGAAGTTGTTTAGACAGAGAAAGAATAGATTGGTCTTTCTCAACATCCACAAAAAGTAAAGCCATTGCCAACAATGTCCTACTTTAATAAATCCCAAATGAAAGGATGTTTATGGAGAGCAAGATATGTTTGCCTAGGAATCTTCCAGACATTATTAGCATCCGTTTGGAATATCAGTTGACTCAGCTTGTTATGAGTAGGCTCAACTTAAGAATATGAGTTGGCTCATCTTAAGAATATGAGTAGGCTCAGCTTCTGTTCAACGCTGCTATATAAATGTTTTATTCTAACCTGATGGCAACGTAGGACTGTATCTGAAGGCAAGCAGGCTAGTGAGAGAGCCAGCATTTTTTTTACTGGTACATCAGTACAATTAAGGTGTCTTAGTGTAAAAAACAAATATATATTATATATGGTTTACCTGCAGTAGGCAGGTTCTATATATCTATATATCAGACAAATATCAAAGGACAAATGTCTGCCTTGTATTACAGATACATTTTACTTAGAGTTTATTAAGATTATAGCTTGTGACATGTTAAGCATTAATATGAGTTCATTCAGTGTCACTTCGTTATGGTTCTGTATAATGACCCTTAACTGGAGAAACATGATCAGTGTCAGCATCTTCACTCGGGACAGTGATTAAAAAGGATTGCCTATTCACAGACCATCATATTAGGAAATGAGATCATGAACCCGAACTGATGGCAGTCAAAGCACGTTGTTCCATCCCTCTGCATTAAACTAGGCATAGACATTATATTCGTCCTTGTCACCTTCCCAAATAAAAATTCTTTAAGGTCATTACAGGCAACAAACACTCCCTTCTTTACTTTAGCTGCCCCAGGCAAACCAATGTTTTAAAATAAACAAATAAAATAACTTCACCAAATAGTGCAGTCTTGGCTAATCTTTTTTTTTTTTTTTTTTGAATAGTACATACAGTAATCAGGAGCTCATGGGGACTAGTTTGTAGTAGCAGTAACAATTCTAGCAATACTAGTAATAAAGAGACTAGTTTTATTATAAGTGAGAGGAAAGCAAAGTGCCTGGTTGGCTAGATGTGAAAAGCCATGTTTTAGGGGAAAAAACAGGAGTAGTAGAACACAGGTTGCTATAATACAAAAGACCCTGAAGATGCCTATTGAAAAGACATATACACAACCCACTATTTTACCGAAAATACAACACACACAAGCCACTAAAGACCCAGCATTTGCCGATATATTGGTTGGAGAAAAAAGCAGCTATTCAATCCGATAATTGTCTCAGGAGCCCAGCTGTCTCTGAGAGCAGGAAAGAGAGTATAGACAGAGAGATTAGGCAAATGTGGACACCCGCAAGAATGAGGTCTGTGTCACAGAGGTCACAGTCTCCTAGTCACACAATGAGAGGTGCTAGCATTTTGGTAGATAAACATTATATATTTTGTGAGGTGGAGGTCTTTGTATACATATTGTATATGTTATTCATCATTCTACAGTATAACATGTTTTCTCATGCTTAGTGCACAATCAAACTATAACTGTGATGTTAACAATTTTCTGGTCTTAGGAGTTGGAAACTTCGAAAGGGAGGTTGTCTAATACCTTCAGAAATACCACTGCCCAGCAAGGCCCAGTATCAGTTTTAATTGGAAACAACTGATTTATGTTTTCACAAAACACCAACGGGAAGGGCCGAATAATTACTTCCTCGTTTGGAACTGAAAAGAAACTGAGCAAGCAACTACAATCAACCAAGTCGCCAACACTTTTTTTTGGTTCTTAAATTATTATTGGTTGTGCACTGCTGTTAACTCTGGGAAACGCAGTTTGCCCTTTGTTAATTAAGATGCCATTCATTCACACTGGGGAAATTGAAGAAGTTCCACAGAAATGGAGAAGTTTGGAGGAAAATCTAGATGGAAACACGAAATTAACAACTTGAACCACTCCAAATCCCTTTGTTCCTCTATGGATGCTGTCAATAAAGCCCAACAGCAGCATTACCTACTGGCATGGACATTGAGGGATTTAAAGAACCCTGGCATTAGAAAACAAACACAACCGACCCCCTTCTTTTGGGGCTCTAGTGAATTGCTTGGTTGACTCTCTGGTTGCAACAGCCGAGACATTGACGTTATCTCATGCCACAGAATTAAGGCTTTGTCTAAATCACAGAAAAACAAAGCAACTCTTTCTCTATGCAATTAAAAAAAACATCCTGTTATCTTTGATGCAAAAGCCAAAAGCAATTTTGTGATAACTCTTTCTCCAAGGGCACATGCATATCTCTTTGATGTGGCCATGACCTCACTTCTTTTTTTTAGTTTTGTAATGATTTGTGGATGATGCAACTCTCTTACCCTGCCTATTGCATGCTGTGTGGCTGAGATAGGTGAGAATTTGCCTCCACAGCAAACCCAATCAGGGCACCCATTGATCCGTCACACACCAACAAACTCCTGCATTTTCAATCATGCACTGATACATTACATCATTAGATGGCAACCAAAATCCTTGCTTACTTCAAATGCTTTTGACGCCACCAGAGAGATGCCTTTTTACAAGGCTCAAGGGCGTAGATTCACACTTCACTAGTAGAATTTGAAGGATCCTGATATTTAAAAATGAGGCAGCAAGAACCTAATAACTGAAGGACAGACTAGATAGATATTGGGATTGATAAATACTGGCATTAATGGAAACAACTTGTGACAGGCATGCAGGCAGAAATTAAGTTTGATGGTGAATTTTAACTGGTACGCAAACCACTGCCAATACTGTATATTTTGCAAAATGTTTAATTACATTATTGCAATAACATTAATGAACTGTGCATGTAAATAAGTTTGGTGAGAATCAATCCATAGCCCTGTTGTTCAAGGTCACTGAATGCTGTCTGTAAGTAAAAGAACCAGACAATTTGATGCAACATAGACCATATAACAAGTTAAGAACTAATGTTAAGAGAATAATAAAAGTGAAAACTGAAAGTAAGTCACTATATCCCATTTACTTAGTGTAAGTTGCTGCTTTACTTTTTGGTTGATGTTTTTGTTTCTTTTTCCCACTGACAGTACATGGTGACCTGGGAAAACAAGGGCCATGGTTTGATTCACAACCAAAATTCTCCTTTAAAATTCCTCGTAAATGTTATATTTCCATTATAAATGCAGGCATACGTTTTAAGTTCTTGCTTGTTTTAAGGAGGTTGAGGTTTAGGATGCTCTGCACCTTCTGAAAAAATTGTTAAATTTGTAATTATTTTCTTTCAGGAGGCAAAGTCACTTTGCTCAGGCTGATAGACTGATCCACACATTGCTTCCAGCTCTGTGGCTTTTGCAATATAAATGAAGTCAAATGAAGCTATGAAAAAATCATGGCTTCCTTGGGAAACTTTGTGACACTCTAAAGCACTGAGTGATGACCCATTACAAACCAACAATACTCAAGTGAGCGCTCATTTTATATTCCATCTTTCATTTCGGCAACTTCCACTAACTTTTTTCGGAGGATAATAAAAGTCATTGATCTTCAGCTGACCTTCCCCAAATGAGGAATAGTGAGGGTGCATTATATATTTCACTTCCAGCCTAATTGCATACCAAATTGCTAGTGCACTAAAATGGTCTGAACATGATGCACTATTTACAATATTGTTCATGTATACACAAATAAATAACTTTAGCTACTGCAGTGTCAAAGTTGTTTGCAATAGGGATAATACTTTTTAATTTTTACATGTGTTTACATTACTTTACTTTTACATGTGTGATGCAAGTATCACATGTTATTGCTATTCTGTTAAGATTTAATAGACATAAAATATAATGGGAAAGATGTATACTGGTAATGAAGCATTAGAAAATGCGATATAATTACTTGGACTATAAGTGTATTTGCAAATTCTGAGTATTAATTAAACAGTGAAAACCCAAATAAATATTTCAATATCATACAAATTCTTTGTGTACTGTCATTGAGCTCAAACCTTTGCAGTATACCAAACATCTAATACCCTTTACATGTCCAACAAGAACTGGAGGCAAATTGAATTTGCTAAAGCAATTGACTGAAAATATCAGAGTGGTGGTCTTTCCATGATTACTCTCGGTATAGCCCAGTGGAGGGCTGTCATGAAGTACCTGCTTCGCAAGCTGAGCAGAACCTCAGCTGGGTACCTAAGGCTTTTAAGAGTTGCCGGCCTCCCTCTCTCTCTCTCTCTCTTTCTCTCTCTCAGTGTCAGAGATGTGTGGATTACTCCCCACACTCTGTTACATGATGGTGCTTTCCAGACCGCAGACAGCAGACTGTATAGTTCACACATTATTCCATGTCCATTTGTTGTGGTTACACACTGGAAGGCTGACTTCTAATAGGAGCCAGGGGCTCTCTGATTCGCTCCCCATGCAGTCACAGGCTTAGGATATGAACCACGTTTGGAGGCTGCCAGGGAAAAGGCCATGTCCATGGACAGCATGAAATGGATTTTTAGAGGACTAATGTTCAGTCAAATTCAAACCATAAGATGTCCCAGGAAAATACAAAAAAAATCATGCCAGTGTTGCACATACAAAGTCATAAAAAAGATATTCAAAAAGACAGAAAAAGGAACCCTGGACCAATGCCAAAAAGGTTTACATATTTACTTTATTTGCCAACACAGTTTCATCCATCAGACTTGTCAGATATTTCATGAAGCAAAAGTAGCTAGCCTATATGACTCTGACTGCTGGTAGGATTAATGGCTTGTACTGCAGAACATGACCTAATAATGTTTAGAAGGCAAAACAAATGCATATCCTAGGATGTGGAGAAATATATATTACAAGAAGTCCATTTGCAGTGTTATATATCTTACAAGAGGTCAATATGTAGTGTTAGTTGTGTAGTGAATTTTTGGAGCTTGATGAGAACAGCATCTCAGCTAAATAATTTGGGAAAAGGGAGAAAGATACTTTAAATGCTATGTGATAAATTGAATGAACCAAACATGTGCATACTTGCTAAATATAAGCTTATCTGTGAGGTTTTTGATTTGTCATGCTATGGAAGGGCATATGCTATGGTCACAACACATAAACAAAAAACCCTTTATGAGTCGGCAAGGGTCTTATATAACACTTTTCACTGTGATTTTGTTAAAGTCACAAACCAAACACAAATATTTCCTACTATGTCGTATTTCCATGCAACATTTATAAGATTATTTTTACCCCCTTAAAAGCACCCCACAAACCAGAGTTTTCCATTATAGGGAAAGCTAGAAAGCTTGAGTGTAAAAAAGTTCAAGCGAGATCATTGCAAATGCTGTCAGGAGACCTAAATGTTAGCCTTTCCTGGCTCATTATCTAAAGGAAGCAGGCCAATTTATTATGCCACTGTAACCCATGGTGGTCATAATGAATCCATAAGGAGCTGAGGAGAAATCATGTTAGTAGTTTTATCTTCTTGACATGAAGTATCACATGTTGTAGGAGCTATAAATAGGCTTAAGCATCCAGAGCATGAAAAAGGTAACAAAAGAAAAGCATAGCAGGGCTTTGCAGACAACAGAAAATGATTCTCTGGGACATGCTATTGACAAAGAAAAATGTCATAAAAAATGCTGTACTAGATATTTTGCAAAAGAACATGTTAACACTCATTGTGGGAGTAAGTTCACCCAGTTCACATGTAGGAATATGACATCTGAAATTCTATCCATGAATGACCTCAATTTGTACTGAAAATTATAGCCTACGTCTTTGAAGATTAGGTATTTAAGGAATAATCTGAGTCAACCACCCTATATCCCTGTTCTTTGAAGATGTTTAAGGAGGTGCTGTTGGCAAGTATAAGAGCGACTTGGTAAATCATTTACTGATTTTACAAAACATCTTAGCTCTCATCAGTTAGCGTTGGTTGCCATTTCACTATTCAGACGTTCTCATACATACAGACAGCATTTAGCAGCATGAAACAACAGGGCTATGGGTTGATTCACTCTGGATAATCCCTTTAACTCTTTCCACTTGGTTTTTATTTGATGCCATCATTCCTACCATACCCTTCCCCAACACACACACACACACACACACACAAACCCTCTAAAAGCACAGTGGCTTTGAGCTTTGGAGCTTTCTGGTAGGCAATTGTCACCCTGACTTGATGGGGAAAAATAGTTTTCTGCTGCTGCCACTCAGACTTGAAAGCGGATGAAGCAAAGGGGATGAGCTTTTAACACCCTCCTCTGTCACTTCATCTTCCCATTCAACACAAACACAATGGCTCCACACGGGTAACACAGCAGACATAAAAGTATGTAGTATTTTGCACAGCTCTTATCATAGTGGCCTGTCCACAAGAGAGAAGTTTATTTAAGTATAAATTGAAAAAAAAATCCTTTGAAGTCTTAATTGTGTGTGCATAGGGTATTTAAAGGTAAGTTTGTTGGTGGCTGTTGCAATGAATGGGGGGAGATCCTTTAGGCAAGTCCCCATATTGCACAATGCTGGATGGACCTGACAGAACGAAAATATGGATGAGGACACATCTTTCGGGGAGCCAAAAAGCACAGATGTTATACTTTAGTTAGCTAGGTACCTTATTGATTTTCATGGCTAATTATTATTTCATCTAAAGCTTTATGAAGCATTGTGACAATTTACTGTAAGTTGCAAGTTGCTTATAAGACAAGTACAGTAATGAGACTGTATAAACTGTTATAACACTAAAGACATTAGTTGTAAGACTGCGTGATTCCATTACAGCCATTTGCAAAAGTGTTAGCGATTTTTTTTTGTCAAGATTACAAGATCTTTGTGTGTTATAGTAGAATTTCAATTTCTCGGTGTCTGGCACCAGAGGTGGGCTGAGCAGCTTTCATCTAAAGGAGGAAGTGCACTGGAGGGTGCTGTGCAACGGTCTGCCAACCAAGTTAGAGTCCTCCACAGGGGAATCCCTGAGGCCAGAGGCAAGCAAGTGTGGATTTGGAGGGGTTCAATGGGATCCATAGGAGATGAAAGCAGAGCGGGCTACTCCAAGAACCGTTTCCCAGGAAAACAGCAGTGTCGATCTAACTTTCCCACCACTTCACAGCACTCCCTAAAATAAAAAAAACACCCGTCACTCTCGCTGACACGCAAAACAAAAGTACTTCCAAACCACCCAAACTGAACTGAACCACAGGATAAACTCTGTAGGGGGTTGTTTTTAACTATAAATAACACGACAGGAAGAATCAGCCTGAAAGTCCATACTGCAACATTTATATTTCGGCAGCTTTAGTATAACAACATCAGGATGTGAGTGTCTGAGTGTATGTGTGTGAGAGAGAGAGAGAGAAAAAAAAGATAGAGAGGGAGAGCAAGAAAAAGAGATAGAGAGGAGTCTGCCTTAAGAGCTTTCTGCAGTACTGGGAGATTTGTGAGTGACCTCTTGTGTGAGGACATGTTGTGTCGTTCGAGCTCAATGCTCTGTGCCATACAGAAACACATGTGAAAACTAATTGCATCCCAATGGACAGAAATGGTATCAAAAGTGTCATTCCAAAGGCTCACACGATGAAGCTATACTGCAAAGCATAACACTAGATGTCTGCCCTTGTCGCTCGAACCAGTCGTGCAGGCAGCCATGCAATTGAAATCCTACATTATAGTCGAGCAAAGGTTTACAGTGTCAGTTAAAGCAGCACCAAGGAGTTTTGAAAATTGCACCCTCTACAGATTGGAACGGAATCATTGCAAGTCAATTGTATTTTTACAAGAACTACAGATCGCTACCCGATTGGGCAAACAAGTTTAGTGCCATTTAAGCTGATAGACGGTCGCAGAGAAAATGCAGCAAGTATCGTTCATCGTTGATGGACCACCGAAACATTATTTTAAGGTTTTGAAAAGTCTTTGGTGCTGCTTTAATTCTGGACTATGACTTCAGGGAGAACTATAGAAAACACTGTTTGAGAAGGTTGAGGCAAGTCTGAACATAAAGGCCAACAGCAGTGCTGTATTTCAGCTCATAAGCTAAAGATTCTTTAACTTGTGACAACTTTGTAAGGATCTTTCTATTATGTATTTTCTAAAGGCACAGCAACAGAGCAGAGTTTTTTTCTTTATTGAACACTAAATACAAACAGATGTTTAATTGGTTCAGATATAGAGTATTGAAATTCAGGGGCATAATTAAATTAAATTCAATTCAATTCAATTTTATTTATATAGCACATTTTTACAAAAGGCATGTCACAAAGCGCTTAACACAAAAGGGCCAATGAGCAACAGGGGCAAGGAAAAACTCCCTAGCAGCGTTTTTTGTTTTTACTTGTTATTGTAGAGGAAGAAACCTTGGGCAGTTCCGACGGCTCAAGGGGCTAGCCCAACTGCCTAGGGCAGGTTTTCAGTCTCTCAGATGGTGAGTAGTCCACTATTATTCCAGTAGATACACATTATAAGAAAATTTTGGTATAAATAAAGTAATATAGGAGTCCCATTAGAATCCCAAGATATAGTCATGTCATTAGGCGCAGTCAAGCCAGGGGCCAGTTGGAGGCTGTATCAATCATGTCAGGGTCCTCTGTGAAGCTGAAGGCAGCCTGCCCAGGAAGCCAGAGATGCAGGATCAGGCAGTGGAAGGCAGGGGTGACCCTCAGCAAGGAGGCAGTGGCATGGACCGTGGAGTGGGTTGAGGACCATTCAGGAGAGCCGCCAGATCACGTTGGAAGAAGGTCCCAGGAGAACCCAGGAGGCAAGAGGTGCAGTCATTTAACTTGCCTTCTGGAGAGGAAACCATGAATAAGCTTTTCAAAGCCATTTTGTAACATGGGGTTATGTATTTTGGTGATGGCGTTAAGGCGACAAAATCTGATTTAATTACTACTTTATGTGCTTATTGAAATTCAGATCCCTGCCGATTATAACACCAAGATTTCTGACAGGACTTAGCCTTAAGCCCCTTAGTGTCCAAGAAATTAGCAACTTTGAGCCTTTGCTCCTTCCAACCAAATATAATTACTTCTGTCTTGTCAATTGTAGAGAGTGAAAATAGAGGTGGAAAATAGCAATCAGGCATTGTTAATATTTTCATTGATAATGTAACCACTGATACCATAAGAGTGTTGACCCTTGTACATTCTGTGTTAACTGTCTCAAATTAACAAGAGAAATACTTTGGTGTAATTATAATGGTGATGGTACTGTGTGTACAGCAGGCAGATGATGAGCCTGTTCCAGGTCAGCTTTTCCAGATGGCCATAGATGGCCTGCTTCAATCCTCTCTCATACTGTCTTTCTTGTCAAAAATGTACATGCCAGTGCACATCAATGTCCTTCCACTCTATTAGATGTAGATGTGATCCTGTACTAATTAAGTTGCTGTCCTGTGTTGGGCCATGTGTCTGTGAGGTGGTTGCTTAAGCCTTTTGGATGAAAGCAGCAGCAGAGCAAAGAACATTATTAAAGACAGATCCCACCCTGGCTCTGATCTGTTTGACCTGTTGCCCTCAGGAAGACGCTACAGGTGCATCAGCACCAGAACAGAAAGATTCCGTAACAGTTTCTTCCCTAGAGCCATACTCACCCTAAACACACACTAAATACAGTCACTCCACCTACACATTATAACTCACCTTATCTATTTAATATCTATTTATGAATCATAATGTCATATTGTGCAATAATCCAGAAACTGTGAACAGAACACTCTCACACTTTATATAAACATTCAGGTGCAATAAAAACTGGCACTTTATATTTATTTGTTTACATATTTTATCTACGCTTATTTTTATTTCTATTTATTTTTATATATTTCTCTTATGTGTGACATATATATATGTCTTGAGCACTGATCAAGGAGCTGCTTTTCATCTCATTATATGTGCAAAAAATATATAATGACAATAAAGGCATTCTATTCTATTCTATTCTAAGTCCTGTAACAACTACATGCTTGCACCTTTTATTACAGATTATCTCTGTAGTTCTTCAGGGAATATAGCACTGGATAACACTACAGAGAATTGTGTTTTAATATTTGCAGTTTCGCTAAATAAAAGCCAGTGATTTCCCACACAGAGCCATAATAAATCAAGACTTAGATTAAATATTTGTTTGTAAAGAATTTCCCTAGCATCCTCATAAGAGGTGTTCAGGGACTGCATTCGTTCCTTACTTTCAGAGGACATGAACTCAAGGGAGAAGGAGACAGACGAATGGTGACAACATACTGTATGCACACACACACACACACACACACACACACACACATCATTTACAGCAGACTCAGGCAGTGACATGAAGCCATTTGAATGCACGCAGAGAGAAAGCAGAGACATCCAAACAAATCCCATCAAAGAACAAGAAAAGAAGCTTCAGTACTATCTCTGTCAGGCAGCGCTCACATAACGCTGAATCATTTAAGACTGGAAACATCACGGCACCAAAGATATCTCCTCGGCCGTGGTTTGAGGGCTTTGCGTAGGGTGGAGGAGGCTAGAAAGACCCTAAGGAAACACGTGATGAAAACGACAACGTGAACAAAAAAAAAACATGTGACATGTTCCTAGTCAGAAATAAGAAGTTTTTATGTGGTTTGTTAGCTGTCCAAACCGGTTTCACTTAACAACCATCTGTTATATAACAGGCACCTCCGTAGACAGGCATGTGACACAAGCTGTTTTATTCACAGATTGTGCTGAATACTGAATCCAGCATAAAATAACACATGCAGGAAGAGAATAATGGAGAAATCATTCAAAGTGATATGATATGATACATCCATAAATCCATGCACTAGAGTATACCCCTGTATGTTTCCTCTGCAGATGCTCATGGTATATAAGATATGGCCATATTGTTGAAAATGAAGATGTAGTCAGTGAAGGATAATAATGTGATTCTCGTGGCATGTGCCATATGCTGCTCTGAGGCTGTTCAAATTAAGAGAGAAGTTTCAGAAGAAGCTGCTCTCACTCAACAACAGGCAGGGGCAAAGCAACAGTTACTGCATTCTGGAGATGGAGGGGAAAACTTTAATTACAGCATCTGCTTCTACCATTAATCAAGAATATAAATAGCCTTAATCACAAAAGCCTTGGCTAGCCTTAACACTAAATGTGTTTAAAATTAATTAATTTTTAGCATTCACTATGGCAGTCTGCGTCTGAGGAACAGCTCCAGTAGATTTGTTTTTCAAAAAGGCAGTTCCCTTAAATTACGATTAAGTGAATTCATTTATCATGTGAGGCCTGTATTGTTTTGCACTCCACTAATTTACAGGCTAGTTAAAAAAGAGGCTTTGCCCTCAGCTGCCATGCTTAACAGGGTCATAAAGAACAGCTATGGCACTACTATACTTAGAGACATACAATTTAGGTGAGGGCACACAGAATATGTGTGTGTGTGTGTGTGTGTGTGTGTGTGTGTGTGTGTGTGTGCGTGTGTCTATGTTCTGTGTCAAATCGTTAACTCACAAATGTTTCATGAGATCAGCAGTGTAAGGAGTACTTGTGTCATTCTGATTTGACCATGTACAGCACAACTATTACAACTATTCCCTTGTTACAAAGGTAGCAAGTTCAAGACATGGTTACAGGCACACACATTATTGCCTGTGTTTGTCACTGTGTGCATCTCACACAGTTCATTCCCTTTTCATTTGTATTGTTGCTCTCTACCCAGAATGCATCTGTCTGTGTCATGTGACATTGCTTCCACACTCCATGACAGGCTCTATATGCTCCAGAGATTCTGCCTCTGTGCAGACACTTCTCTCCAGTGGAGGGGGATTCTCCACACTCCTTGGGGCTGATTCTCCGTGCCTCGTCAACAGGGCCACGTCAACAGTAATGCCATCAGGGCTGCTCTTCGCCGCATTTCAAGCGAAGGTGCGTCTGGGGTCATTTCACAGTAGAATTTCACCCTTAGTTACACCCTTCACTTGATGCTTTGTGGCTGCAAGGCCTCAATACTGAGAGGGGTCTCCTCTCTCCTGATTCCTGTCTCCTATTGCCCATGACGGCAGTGAAATACAGTGGCTTCACACACAAGGGGCTACAGGAGAGGACTAACAAACAACTGTGCTATAAAACAACAATAACAACAGGAAAGAGGCTATATTTCAGTCTCTTTATCATTTTTACTGTGGGAAAACCGCAGGCCTCGAGTATTGATTATGGGGAAAGGAGATGTGATAGCCAAAGCACAGAGGCAATGGGGCAAAGGCAGACAGACCGTAAGAAAGTCAGAAAGAAAAAGAAAGGAGGAAAATGAGAGGCAAGGAACATGCAGAGAGCTCATAGAAACAGTCGGAGAAAAATAAATCTTTCACAGATGCTGTCATCCATTGAACCCCCAGGCAGCAGAGAATGAAGCACCCAGTATACCTCTGCTCAGCTCAGGCTCCCACTTCTGCATTGTGAATTCTCAGAGAGCATCTCTCTCTCTCTCTCTCTCTCTCTCTCTCTCTCTCTCTCTCTCTCTCTCCCTGGAGCAGTTATGATCTTGTTGGATCTCGTTGCACCAGCTTACCAATTCTGCCGAACGGACAGAAATAGAGGCTAGCTGTCACTAACAGCCGTTCCTGACAGGGAGATTTTCACCATTGAAGTGGTCGGTATTTGAACACCACTCTTAAGGGGGGAAAGTAGGGCTTAGTGGAGGTAGATCCAACCCACAATCCCCCACCTCCACAGCAGCAGCAGCACCGCCGGAGGCAGCAGCAGTAGCAGGCACAGTGGCTGCTCTTATTGACACATGCCGAAAAGAAGAATTCAGGTGATTAGAGGTCTGGTCCACCAGCTGTGAGATTGACAATGGTAAAATGGTTTAGGATTGATCGGGGTGGCCCTTCACTGTTTACCTCCAGTGCGCACTTACACAAATTGGTCCCATGGGACCCTGTCTAGGACTGCAATACGCAGCGGATGAAAAAAACATTTGGACAGATATCAGATGCAACGTTGTGGCGAAAGAGCAAGATCAGCCGTCATCCATTCTCCTCCAGCCCCGGGGAAATCATAATGCAGCTAACGCCGCACTAGCCAATCGAAAGCTCTCCTCATTCAGCGCGCCAGGGTTCCCACAGCGCACTCCACCCAATTAGACCGAATGTCTGCAATCTATCAGACTAATCTGCAGCTCCTTCCCCTTTGTCTTTTCGGGGCCCCTACATCGGCCTCTGCTGAATTCTCTGGAGTGATCACACTCACACATTGGTGTTCAGCTGGATGCAGGTGAAACAGCTGGGTACAACTGAGGCAGAGGATACACTTTTCTCTCTTTTAAGAAACACCACTCCCTCTCTAGCAAGAAGTTAGTGAGAGGATTAATACATATTTATCGAATGGCTGGCCCATTCAGTAACTTTCAGTTATTGCATGTTTAGTGCTACATGGTCACAGGTTGTTTAGTGTTACAGGTCAGTGCCTATAACCTTGCTGATGTTGAAGAAAAACATAAGTCAGTCAGCTCACATCCCTCTGATTTACTATTGAAGTACTATTGGTAATAGAAGAATGACAGAATTTGTTCAACAGCGACTGGCTTCATAAACTGGCAGCTAATGCTAATCGATGAGGGCATCAGTAAACATCAAGAATTCACTATTTGGTCTATGTTGCAGCGACTATGTTGCTGTTTTCATTTCTACTAACAACACACAGTAACAGTGCCTCATTCACTCTAGATAATCTCTTTAAGGTGTTGGTGTACATTACAAATTATTCTGTGACATTAAGATGAGCACTGTAGTCAAAAATCAAGTAAAAAAAGAGGGCAACCTGTTTTCCTATGCACAAACAAAAGCAGTTACCTTTTTGTTGGGCAAATGGGCATTGCGGCAGTCAGTGAGGTACAGAGTGAATGTGAGTTAGTGAGTAAGTGTGTGCATCTGTGTGTGCGTGTGTGTGTTTGTGTGTGTCTGTGTGTGTGTGTGTGTGTGTGTGTGTGTGTGTGTGTGTGTGTGTGTGT
>JAGFZM010000074.1:1608639-1638690 GCA_017657215.1 Limnothrissa miodon
TGTGTGTGTGTGTGTGTGTGTGTGTGTGTGTGTGTGTGTGTGTGTGTTTGTGTGTGTGAGTGTGTGAGAGAGATAGAGAGACCACTATTCATTTCCACATACTATTACCATATAGCCTATATGACTATGGCATACAGGGGAAGCGCAGTGGAACAGAAATAATTGAGTTTCACAGAAGAGCAGGCTAAGGATCTAGTGCACACTATCATGAGGGCAATCTAGCCGTTATAGGAGTTTCAATATAATATGAGACACAGGGAGAACAGTGGGAGAAACTAGGAAAGCAAAAAACAATGAACGACTTAAGATTAAGTTACACTATAGTTACACAAATGGAAAGCTTTGTCAGTTTTAGACACAACATTGAATGAGGAATGCCATTTCATCATCTGTCTGCTTCATATCATCCTTCATTGAGATCCCATCCTATGAATTTTGGTTGCTCACTAACAAATTATCAAATTATCGAACACCCTCTGGACCCTTTGATCATAATAACCAATTCAACCCCAATTTCACACATCGACAGCAACGATTATGTAAATGGATGATTCATGTGACCCATTGTCACATGATGGTGGGTGTCGTCTCGAGTTCACAGTTGCACCTAGAGATATGTCTCCTGGTATTCCCATCTCTAGTCTAGGACTGACCAATCTTTTCGAATAAAAAGTCTTCATGCTCCAAGAAAGTCCAGTTGCCTATAGCTACATACCTTAACCTTAACATTAAACTATGCGTGTTTCTTTGGCAAAGTTAATTATAATCATTTTAAATCAGAAAGAAAGTGCAGAGGTTGCCATGGCTACAATAAAACCATACTCTACAGGAGGAAAATCAGCTATGTACCCTCTACACCAGACACCCAGTGACGTTATCTGGATAAAAATGAACCGGATTAGATGTGATCAGGAACCAGTCAAAAGGGATCTAGGTCTGGATCACTTTCATCCCCGTTAAACAGTTTTGAACAACTGAGTCTGCTCTACATGCTTTTTTGCTCTTGATAGACAGTAGCCAGTAGTGAGGGGAGAGTGGAGGTGCTGTATTTTGCTCATAATGAATACATGATGTCGAAAGGTCTCCTAACACGTGTCCAGAGGCTACTGATCATGCGTTTCATCACTTCAACCCCCCTCACCTTTAATACCGTATCCATCAATGATTACCATAAGCCTCAAGGGAAGGTGAAAAGTAAATCTGCTCCCAGCCTGGCAGAGGGTAAATGACACACGACCCATACAACAGCTTAGGTCTCTGACACAAAAGAGTGTGCTTGCTATCAGGACGAGTACAGTGGCAGTATCGCTGAGAGGCCTTTTATTTTTGCTCTGCACAAAGTAAACAGTGAGGTTAAGTGCACAGCTGCTGTCATAAAGCCACAAACTCACAGGAGGTCACAGAGGCAGGCCAGCCTCGAGTCAGCGTGGCAACAAAATGGAATCTGGCAGATAAGCCTCACAATGAAAACGCTGATATATGTTTAATAAGGTGTGAATATTATATGTTAGCAGAGAGAAGTAAAACAGGGTTGTCTGACAGGGCATGAAATGTGGTACAGGTTTGTGCCTTTACCCTTATCTGCATGTGGCTTTGATTCAATAGAGTTTTAAAAGGGGGAAGAGAGAGAGAGATTTGAAATTTAGTTTAGGGGATACTTGACATGACAATACAAAATTTTGTTCCATTTCTTAAAGAAATTGAATCAATGCAGTGTGTTATTTTTGTATTTCATTGTGATTCTGAAAAAGTGCTGTAAACAGTAACTGATATGATGCGTAAGGTTCTTCAGTGACCTCACATACTTAGGCATGCACTAAGACTAGTGTTAAGCACACTAGCTGCAATTTGACTTGCAAACTTGATGAGCCCCAGTTTTTCCAAAGGCATCTAGCTTGAATGCTGAATATTTTAAAAGTGACTAGACTCTATGAATAATAAATGAGAGATACTTCAAAACAATAAAAACAATATTTATTTATTTATTTAATAGTTTTGTTTTAATACTTAATAAGAGCAGAAGATTACTTACAGGTTAATCGTATGACATGATTCAATGTCAAAACAAAATGTACACAAGTGATTTTTTGAGTTTTTTATTATTATTGTTATTATTATTATTATTATTTTTCATTAATTTACACAAAGCCTAATTAATGCAAATGAACATGTGACATAGATGTGCTTAATTGCCCATTGTGCAATCAGATCTTTTTTTCTGTAAGCTAAAGTAATCATGACAGGGAATTGTGGGAATTGGAGTATATTGTTTGACATATACAGCCTGGCAAGAGCATCCAATTGTAGGGGTCTTTAAGGTCAGCACCTGCAGTGGGCTGTTCTTACAAGCTTGCTGTGAAGGTCAGAGAACTATGCAGAGGCCATGATGGACATTGCCGTACACCCATGCATGCATTCACACACACACACACACACACACACACACATACACACACAGTGACATCATGGCACATTAACTTAAGTGTGGCAGAGTTTTTGCAAACTCATGACTAATAATGAAAAGTCAATATGGTAGAGAGATGAGTGGAGATGCTTGCGTGCCTCCTTTTGCATACAGTGCAGAGTGTCACATTTTCTCTCTCTTTCACTCTGCAGCTGCTGGTTCAGATAGTTTTCCTGCTAATGAGCTGTCACACAGCATGTTATCAACAAAAAAAAACAATATGGGCTAAAACAAACATATCATTCATTAAAACACCAGCACCAAGTTTTAAAACTGAACAATTATGCTTCAAAAACAGATATTTCTCCTACTGTTTTAAAGCCCCTCTGCAAGTTATTTACCATAATGTTATAGCTTCAAAGGCGTCTTGAAAGGCGTCTTTCACCAGTATCTGAACTTACAGTAGGTCTAATGCAGTAGAAAACAGCCTGATGCAACTTTACTCGGTTCTGCAATAGCATAAACTGTATAAACAGGTGGTAGACAAAGTGAGAGAGAGAGTTACTTTTCTTTATCATGTAAAAGTCGCCAGGTAATCATAAACCTCATATTCAAAACTATTTTCTTTTTCAGGTTTATGCTATGAAGCAAAAACTATCAAGCTCCTTCAACTGACAACACTGATGGATGTATGTTGCAAAAAAAAGTGAGGGGGGAAAAGAATAACAAAAAAGTAGTCCAGAGAGAATTAAGACAACCTTGTTAATGGTGTAAAAATACGGAGAACGGAGAACGGAACGGAGGTGAGCACTGGATATATGTTTGTACTCGGTGACATCTTCCAGTACAGTCCAGGTCCAAATCACACCGGATTTCTCCTTTAAGAGAGAGGGAAAAAATTACTGAAACTACTGACACTAGCAATTAGAATGTGTTCCGCCGGGAGAGCATAAGAACCGGCCTAAAATATAAGGCTTATAAGCATTAGCTCTGACTGATGCCGCTTAATGCAGAAATTGGCAGAGACAAGGTAAGATGCATCCCACCCTTTTATCTCCTACAGAATTGTATAAGCTGGTAACACCAGATTTACTGATTCCTTGTCGCAAGTAACTGCAGAGACTCAGACAGGAGATCTGCTTTTTTTATACTCATTCATGTCATCATGCTGAAAGGTGAATGCATGCCCCTGTGATTGTGCTAATAACATGTCCACCAAACCAATTCTTTTACTCGTTTTACTCGGTTAAAGCAGACATACATGTTGTGTACTCTGTGTCAACATTAATTAAAGTGAGTCCTAACTCCTCTCTCTTTTATTTAAACTTTGGCCCCATTCCCTGTCGACATCAGCAACACATCACTCTGCCAGCTAGCTTAGTTCTGGAGTGTCATGCACCAGTGAGGTGTAGAAACAATTTCAAAAGCCCTTTAACATCAAATTATATGCTCGTCTGCTTCAGGCAATAAGTTCAATTAATGAACTAATGAGAGACAACTCATTCAATTTGAGCAGCAGTCCGTTCTTGCTTACTGAAACAAACAGCAGGATTGAATGCAAAAAATACTCTAATGGAACTGCACTGTGCTTTTAGAGTTCTGTCTCTAAAGCATTATGTGGTAAAGTCCTCTCAGAACAGGTGATGCCAGGTGAGGTTTCAGATGAGATGTTCTGAACACATTATAATACACTGTAACACACTGTCAGGTACAGTATGAGTTTAAGAATCATTGCATCAAAATGCATTAATATTACATGACTGTACTTTATAGAGCAGAGCAAAATTGACATCTTTATTTTAAATATAATGCTTTTTCAGCTTTGGTCTTCCCAATGTGGGGTCCATCTAGACAGTTGTGTATTAGCATATCTTTGATTTCCTACATCAGATATGCTAATTTAAACTATTTATAAATCTGACAAGCTCCAGTGGGAAGGAATCCAAGGGAGGCAATGGGCAGAGTTTCTACAGTCCTTTATTTTATGATGGAATAAGAATCTCTTCTCTAGCGTACTATTACTCCTACCAGGGTCCTAGTGAATGGGTAACCTGAGGGCAGGCCAAGCAAGGCAGGAAAACAAACAGGCATTCTTTCCATTATTAATTCAGCGCTAAGCCCCACAGCCCTGCTTGAGAACACAGCATCTCATCTTCATGTTTTTAAAGCAACATCAAAGCAACAATTTGTCACTTTTTTGAAATGTCCTTGATTAGGTGCCATCATCTTCAAATCAGCTTGTGGAACGTGTGCCAGAGAGATAAAAAATTGTATTTTCTCCATACTGTACACCCAGGAGATTCACTATAAAAATCTGTGTCGTAAGAACAGTGCTACAGCGTTGTATATTGTTGGCAAACAGCTGTCAGATCGTTTTTTTTTTTTTACTTTTATTAACCCAGGTAAATCCCTTATCTTTTTGTTTTTTGCCTCCGGGATTTATGCAGGCCAATTACCCACCCCCTAACTGTGTGTCTACCCACCATCAAATCATCTATGTGAGTGATCTACTCATGACAGTATTGCATTTGGGTTTTGATGAACTTTTCATTTTTCTTGGGAACGCATAAAAGTTTTTTTTTCCGGCGCTCTCCCGTTACAGAGCTAGTTAGTGAGCAAAGAATATCTTTATTCTCTCTAATTACAGCTGGTGTGCAGGGCCTCCTGCGTGTAGTATCTCTGGGTGAAGCACACTATCATTTTTCAAGTTAATCATTTTCTGTAAACATTCAGAATCATTTCCACCACAAAGATTCTCAATCTCAGCTCTAAACCATTTCTTTTGAAGACAAGGGAGCTGGGAGAGAAGGCAGGAGGGTTTCAAAATGCTCCGTTTTATTTAGCACTCTTGGAATGTTTTTTTAGATTTAATAGTTTGTTTTAAAAGTTTTCTAAAAGTAAAAGTTTATTTTCTAATACCTCCACTAATTGCAATGATTGCAATTACAATATGCATGGTCATTGTATGGGAAATTAGAATTGTGCCATTTATATCATATCCATAATCAGAAATACACAACAACAGAATAACATTGTAGTCCCTGTTGGTCAACATTGACTTTGATGTTAACTCTTCACAATTATCCTATAGAATGTGGTATTACACATTCAATAGACAGATATAAATAGACATAATGCATAATAGAGACAACATAGGGACTGAATAGAGAAGCTTCAACTTACACTAAGTGAATGGGTCATTGCCTCACTTTCACTAGATTTTATTGTTCTTATTCCTAAAGACAGCATTGAACAGCAAGCCTTTTGGTTTGATTCACACCAAACTTCTAGTTTAAAGAAATGTGAGCCAGATGTGTGGGGTCCCTCATGATATTCACTGCCCACTTCCTGGTTCTTTCGGTTCACAATTCCTGTGCATTGTAATCTGCAGGCATGTTAACGGGTCAGGGGTCAAAAAGGGGAGGGGGGGGGGGGGGGGGGTACAGAAATGTACAATGCGAGACGCGTTGTGTGTGCACATGTGTGTGTATGGATGGGTGTTGGGGGGGGACGGACGGACGGACGGAAGGAATATATTGAGCTCTGTTAACCCACACTGAGTAGATATTAACATTACTAACCAAACACGAAATAGTTATAGTTTTCTTTTCTACCAGCTACACTACACTGACACTACACAGTGTTAAAGAGCAGCTGGTTTCTCTAAAATGGTCACCCAGATGCCAGAATAAACAGTGATTGCTCGTAAGTTGTCACTCTTAATTTACATTAGTTTTCTGGTGTCATGGAAGTGACCAACCCTACAGTTTTGACCAATCACTCTTTCTCACATTTGGGTAACCACTGGAATACCAGATATCATTTCAAACTGCTGTTTAATTTAGAGCCCAAACTGTAAACCATTCTCTTTACTCTTTTCTTTGGTTTAATTCCTATGTCCATTTCCAACGGTAGTGTGTATTGTGTCAGGATAGTCTATCTGACTTTGCAATAATGGAAAAGGGTGTTCCTCAAGGGTCATCACTGGGCCCTCTCCTATTTTCAATCTTTATTAATGACCTCCCTCAAATTTGTTCAGATTGTTCAATACATTTATATGCAGATGACACAGTGATCTATTCCTCTGATATTAGCATAGTTAAATTACAGAAAAATCTTCAATCTGACTTTGATAATATTCAAAGATGGTTTCAAAGTAATGATCTGATGTTAAATAAGAAAAAATCAAACTGCATGCTGTTTCCAACCAGATCTGCTACCTTAAATCAAACCAGTATTGCAGCTAACTTTCTTGACGGCTCACCTCTTGGTAGAGTGGATAAGTATAAATACTTGGGCCTTTGGATTGACTCACAACTTTCCTTTAAAAATCACATACATTCTCTTTTTATGAAGGTTAATTGTAATCTCAAGATGTTGTACCGATCTATTAAATGCTTTACACAGGAGACTAGGTTAAGAATTATGAAGCAACTGTTGCTCCCAATGATTGACTATGCTGATATAATATATCAGAATACAACAGAGTCGAATCTTAAGCCCTTAACAGTTACATTTAATAGCATTTGTAGGTTTGTGTTGAGATGTCACTACAGAACACATCATTGTGATTTGTACGAATTGCTGAAAATCCTGTCACTTAATGCTAGAAGACAGTTCCACTGGTTCCAGGTCATTTTTAAATGCACACACCTTAACTATCCAATATATCTGCAACAATACCTTATACCTCACCATACAAACTATAGACTAAGGCACACAGAACATTTATGTTTTATTGTGCCTCACATCAATAAAGAAAGTGGCAGGCGTGCATTTAAATTCAAAGCTCCCTTCGACTGGAATAGCCTACCAGGGTCACTGAGATCATTAACATCTCTAAGGCAATTTAAGGTGCTGTTGTTTACTAACTTACAAACAATTAACAGATGTAAATGCAACCATTAATGCTTGGTTGTTATTAGTAATTTCTTCTCTCTACCTTTGATATGTGGATTTAAAGAATGATGTGTTAATTATGATGTGTTAACTTTAATAACTTCTGGGGTTAACAATAACAAAGATAAATACAAAATTAGGATATTGGAGGTAGTGTGTGTGGGGGGATGGAAAGTGTATGAATGTGTATGGTGAATTACTATGCTTTGTCTTTTGTCTATGTCCAGTCAACTGTACTGTCATCTGTATTGTCTGCTATTTTGAGGACCCTCTTGAAAATGAGATGTCGCATCTCAAGAGGTATTCCTCTTACAAATAAATAAATAAATACTGTGTTCACATCAGAAGTTAATAAACATGTAAAACAGCCAGAAGTAAATTGACTTTTAAATGGTGACAAGCAACAAAGGCAAGAGCAGAGAATAAAAACACTACTAACAAAGCAACTTTACACTACAGCTTAGTTGCTTATGATCTAAAGACAAGGCAAGGCTTTCCTGTCACCACTGTGGTCTCTCACGCTGAAAAAAACTTGCGCCAGTCTATGGATGAAAGCAGAAGTGTACAACGCGAGACGCGTTCGCCATTTTTAAATGGCTCGAAATCATTATATTTTATGAATCAATCAATAACATTACTGCCAACCAGTGTTTCTGTTACGTAGGCCTATCGTTAAAAACAAGCTAACATTATTAACAATATCGAGCAAACAGGAGCTATTCTCACCGGAGCTTATCATGGTGTTCAAGGCAAGTTGTAGCGAATAGTTCTAAACCCATGTCAAGATAGGTCATCAGAAAAAAAAACACAGCGTAGGCTTTCTAGCTCTCAAAAAAACGCCCAAATCGAGTGTGTTCTGTTTTTGAAAACCATCCGACGTGAACAAGGATTTTCTTTTTCTCTATACAGCGCCATTGAGTTATTCTTGCAAACAGTTAACGGCGTGTTCAAAACCAGTGGGGAGAAGAGGTTGCCAGGTCAATCGATACAAACAGGTAACTTTGCAGCCTGACTCAATGGAATATTCGGAAGAGAGAACTGGCAACCAACAGTGGATTGTCACAGTTGATCTCGATTGGCTGTAATCCTGTCAGTGGTCCCCAACCCCCGGGCCGCGGACCGGTACCGGTCCGTGGATCAATCAATACCGGGCCGCACAAGAATTAATTATTTATTTCTGTTTTATTTATTATCTGAATCGAGCGGTCTTATTTTGAAACGTCTTTTATTGTGAAATGACCGTATTCTCATCTCTGTTACATCTCCTCATTTGAGCGCCAAATTTCCTCATTTCCTCCTCATTTAACCCAGCAAAATGAGTAAACAGGTGTCTTTGGAAAGTTTCTTTGTGAAAGCGAAAAGGCACAATGAAGAGAGAGAAGAGCAGCCTACGACTTCCAAGAAAAAGAAAGGTTTTAGCAGCCAGTACCAAGAGTCCTACTTGAAGTAGGGATTTATCGCGACAGGTGATTCCCACACACCAAGCCCGCTCTGCATAATATGCGGTGACCGGCTCTCAAATGAGGCAATGAAGCCTTCAAAACTGCATGTAAACGCCACCATAGCAACTAGTATCAGCGCGTTAGGGCCGTGGTCGGTAACACAGAGGTGAGGGAGAAGGGAAAGGAGAGGGGAATGGAGAGTTTCTGAGTGTCGGGCACGTAAACATACAGGAGATTCATTCACGGGCGACCAGAGAGTTTGATGTTATAATATCGTTATATTGTTGGAGCAATCCCCCGGCCCCCCCCCCCGGTCCGCGGTAAAATTGTCAAGCGTTGACTGGTCCGCAGTTAGAAAAAGGTTGGGGACCACTGCTGTATGTGACCAAATGTTTAGCAAAGTTGTTCTGCGGTCCACATACAGTCTGGAGAGCTGTTCAGTGACGTCATCTGCTCACTCGACCCCCCCCCCCCCCCCACAAAAAAAATCTCCTCGGATCTGCACGATTCGCATAAACGGCCCATATTGGTTTCAAAACGGCGAATTTCGCCGAAAGGTGAGGGATTGGCATGCCTGAATCTGTTTTGCATCCTATTTTGTGGCTGCTGCGATTGATGCAAAGAGAATGATTCAATGGCAGCAGGCAAAAAGATCTCCAATGGCACTTGTGATTGGCCATGCCAAGTATGATAGCATTAAAGAAGGGCTCAGCAACGTTCTGTTTTTTTCTCTCACAAGCTCCCTCTAAAGACCACTGTATTGCATTGTATTGCACTGCATTCTATTGGAGGCGGTCCGTGCTGCTGAACATTGCAAGTGCTGTATCTACCGCTATAGGCCACGGTGGCGCATTCTACACCGTTTGTTCGCCGTGTAATGACTCATTTTAGCATCCTAAACAGTATGAAATGGATTAATTGAATGAAAAATGTTGCATAGTGGGCCTTTAAATGCAGAGCTCACAAAAAGGGATCCTTGAATAGGCCCCTGGCTGGTCAATGTGTTGAATGAAGTGCAGCCCTATGCCCCAGGCAAAGTGGCCATCTGCAGTTCGGCCAGCTGGACAACTGTCATTCTTTTAGGTGGGTCAGCACTAGGTGTTCACTGGAACTAATGGTGGCTGAAATCAAGGCCAAAGGTCTGTAGTCATTTTTTCAATGTATCTCCTTGTAGTTGCACTGATCTCCTTGGACAGCAAATTTTTGTGTAATCTTCTCTCCGTTGTTATACACCTTGTAAATGTGAAAAAACTTTGTTGCCGTGTACACCCACTCACAAAAACTAATGCATGGTGTCATAATGTCAGTAAGTACATCCAGGTCAGCTGCTGCATCTTCAATAACATTAGTCCACCTCTTTACTGTTGTGATTGCAAGCGTTGTAGATTTAAATATTTGCTTGCAAGTGGGAACTAGATGAACCAAACAATAGTTAATGCGACTAAGAACCGCCCAAGCATTTTTCCCATTACGTTTGTTTAGCAAAATATATGCCTGAAAAAGTCTGAAAAAGACAACGCAATTTCAACTGAAAAAGGCAATTTAGCTTTGTTAAGGTCCCCCTTAATGATAAGCAAATGGTGCAGCTATTTTTGTTCTAAGATCATTGCCAAGAGCTTGCCGTGCATCACTTTCAACAGCTTGTGGTGGAATGCCTACACTAACCAGAATAAACTCCTGTGATGAGTAGAAAGGTTTGCAGTTCAGAAAAAGAGATTCCAAGTTTGGGCTGCAGTGTTTACCAAGAACTGTGACATCTATGCACTATCCTTTGTTTATGCTGAAGCAAACTTCACTGCCTTTTCAACTGAACTGTAGCCAAAGGCATAAATCACAGCATCCTGAAATTTTCACATTCAACATTTCCACTCTACTGATTTTTTTTGTTGGGGTTATGGCAAACATTTTGGGACATTGCACAAGCATAAATCAATCAACACTGACATCACATGTAGATGTTCTGTTACAGTTAATTCCAAATTGGTCTGGCTTGCGTAAGCAGGTCAAAACGAGTCTATTTTAAATGTATGGAAACTATACCTCCAAGTTTGTTACACAGAGTTGTTTCCCTATAAGCACCACCATATGTTGCTATCAGTAAATTTCTCTGACTTCCAGCACATCACTGTCTGTCTCTGGCAACAAATGGCCGCGTCTATCATTAGTGCCGCCACAAGAGAGCCCATATGCTTGATGACATAATGGGATAGATCACGCAGGGAGAATACACTATGAGAAGTAGGACACGCATAGCTGCAGGGGTGGTCCCTGTGTTCAGGCTCTTCAAGACATGTTTGTAGTCTACAGCGCCTCATTTCCATAGGCCTGCATGCAGTTCATCTGACCTGAACCTCTGAATCTCATTAACTGTCAAAAACTGCAGCACACTCTGTATGCAACTGCCTGTGAAGTATGGTACCTTCTGAGTCCAAGTTCAAAAGTTCAAGAGCAAAAAAAAAATCTGAGTTAATTCCCCAGTTAAAAAAAGGTCAATGTGATGTACGTGATGCTAAATTAGAGCCAAAGAGCTCCCATTACATGAATGAGTTGCAGTCATTTATCAGTGGAGTGAACAGGAGGAAGCGGCCCATGGATCTCAATTACATAGCTCAGTACAAGGAGCTTAAGGAGCACATTCAAACTTTCAGCTGACTCGTCACAATCACCCACCCAGAAACTCCAACCTGACCATCAACAGAAGGGCAGAGGAATGAGTGAGTTCCAAACTGTGCACTTAGCAGAATTTTCTAGAGTAGTTCTAACTTTCCTCAATAAGAAATTTATTTAACATAATTTGAGAGCAAGTGACAAAATACGACTTGAGGGAGACATACTGACTGAAGCCATGACTAAACACTGCTCCCTGGTGGTAACAAAGTTTCAGAACCAGTAACGTAAGTTCAATAAGTTCAATCCCTTCTTCAAACATCAGTATTTTATTGCTCCCTCTGGGAATAACAGCAATTGAGCAGTGCAACAATAAGCAAAGGTCTGAGAGTTAGATGTTCAAGCAAATAATTCTTAGTGAAATGAAAAAAGGGCTATTAAAACTGGTCACAGATCTTGAACTGTCATATTTTTTTTGGAAATATTTCAGTTGGTCACTGGATATTAAAGATGGACTCCCTGTAGTCTGCCCAGTACTAGCTTTCAGTATTTAGGAAAGACATTAGCACTGCTGCCATTGCAGCAGCTGTGGAATAGAAACCGTGTAATGTACTGTTATTGTTAAAGAGTAAGATTAAGATTTATGAATTAATCAAGGCAATGATAAATTCAAGATATACAGTATTGTGCAAAAATGAAAAGTGACATAATTGTTTTATGCTGTTCCAAAAGGATCATACATATTTATCTTTGCTTATTTGAGCTACATATTGTATAGAGTAAATCTGTAGAAAGTATTTTAAGGACACACACAATGTATGTCTGGGTTGTGGACTCACTTGTTGCCCCCGCAGTGTGCTGCAATTACAAGGGGACAGCTGCTGTCCGCGTCATTGTTCCACACTTAGATGAAGGATGGACATGCCTGGCCTACCATAAGCTGTTGGCAGATCTAGTTGCAATTGGGGGGGGGGGGGGAGATAAAGGGCCTTTAACTTGCACAGTACTGTATATCTATATACTGTAACTGTACATTAATGCACAGTACTGTTTAGGTGGTTGATTGTCTAATGATTAGACAATTCAGGTCCACAGACTTCGTTTCAGCAGCACACCTGTGACCCGTCAGAGACTTCTGGGTGACAAAGTTCTTTCCGCAGCGCTCACACATAAAATTCCTCTCGCCAGCATGGACCAGCAGGTGCGCCTTGAGGTTATTTTGCTGGCTGAAGCACTTGCCGCACTGGTCGCAGGCATAGGGCCGCTCCCCTGTGTGAATGCGCATGTGCCGGCTGAGGTTCTGTCCCACAGTGAAACTCTTGCCGCACTCGTTGCACTTATGTGGCCGTTCGCCCGTGTGCACGCGCTGATGCATCTCCAGGCTGGCCTGTGTGATGAAGCTCTTGCCGCACACGTGGCAGTCGAAGGGCTTGCCCGCGCTGTGCACCTGCCGGTGCATGTTAAAGTAGCTGAGCGAGCTGTAGCCCTGGCCGCAGATGTCGCAGGTGAACGGCTTGGTGGGCTTGTGCACCCGCATGTGGGTCTTGAGCGAGCCGGCCCGGTGGAACTGCTTGCCGCACTCTGTGCAGGCGTGCAGGCGCGCCACCGTGTGCATCTCCTGATGGCGCTTGAGGTAGTTGGCCGAGCGGAAGCTCTTGCCGCACGCCGCGCACTCGTAAGGCCTTTCTCCAGTGTGAATGCGCTGGTGGACCTTGAGTGTGTGCAGCTGGTTGTAGCTTTTGCCGCAAGTGTCGCAGATGAAGCCCTTTTCGCCTGTGTGCAGCCGCCGGTGAGTGCGCAGGTGGCCCGACTGCGTGAAACTTTTCCCGCAAATGTCGCAGCTGTAGGCCTTGACACCCTTGTGGATAAGCTGGTGCCGCACCAGGTTGGCCCCGATGCTGAAGCATTTGCCGCAGATCTCGCAGCTGAAAGCCTTCTCACCCGTGTGGACCCTCTGATGCGTGTTGAGCGCGCTCTTCACGCTGAAGCTCTTGCCGCATTTCCGGCATGTGTACGGCTTCTCCCCTGTGTGAACGCGGTGGTGGGATTTAAGTCCGCTTTTTTGGCTGAAACACTTCTTGCACACGTCGCACCTAAAGGGCTTTTCTCCTTTGTGCACAGTGAGCATGTGAACTTTTAAGCTGCGGTGTGTGGTAAAGCTCTTGCCACATGTTTCACAACCGTGAGGCCTCTTGCCTGTATGAATGACCTGATGGGCCCGTAGCTCCTTTATCTTGTGGAAAACCATCCCGCACTGTCTGCACCCAAACCGCTTCTCTCCTCTGTGATCAGTCTTCCAGTGAAGCTTCAGACTGCACTTGGCTGGGAAACTAACCCCGCACAGGGTGCACCTGGACATGCTCTCTCCGTCAAACACTACCTGGTGTTCCTTCAGATGAGACTGCGTGCCGAAGATCTTGCCGCAGTAAGCGCACTTGAAGCGCCGCTCACCTTTGTGCACAGTGAGCAGGTGGACATTGAGACTGCAGCGCGCCGTGAAACCCTTCCCACACAGCTTGCACTTAAAGGGCTTCTGACCATTGTGGACCACCTGGTGGGCTTTGAGATTGCTCCGCTTGCTGAAAGCCTTGCTACAGTGGCTGCAGCAGAAGGTGTCTGACTTCTGTGCTCTTCTGTGATCTTTTAAACGTTGGCTTTTGCATTGTAGAGATGGAGTATCTGCATCCTGTTTCTGCTGGTTTCCAGAGGCATGGGCAGTGTCCACCTTTTCTGCAGAGTTCACCAGTGTTTTGGGCAACACCTCTGCAAAGAAGAGAAACACAGTAGAAATAAAGAAAAGCAAAACCACAATGTCAGTGTTATGGACTTTTTATAGACACAAATTATTTATCTTTTAGGCATTTTTTATCTTTGTAAAATTTCTGGTTGGCACAGTATGCCCAACACTTTGTTAAGACATCTTCCATATCTACAACCTGCAGAGTGCAAACATACCATCGCTCAGGCGTTCTGACCTCTTTTCATCAGACAACTCTGGGGTTTTCCTATTACCTAAAAACTGGTGAAAAAAAACATGATAAAAAACATTCATCATTATTTTTCCATATACCTATCCATATACCTATCTTTAAAAGATAAACACTTAACATAATGGGTTGAAAATGTTAGTTTAGTCCAAAAATGTAAAAAAGATAATCTGATTGTAATCTTACTGAGGCATCCAACTGAGAATCTCTACTACTTGATGTTGTCTGACTTGTAGCTGAAACAAAATGTACATATTTGCGCTTTATTTGCATTTGTTTACAGACTGCAGTGTCAAACAAAATTAACTAAAGGTACCAGTACCATTATCAGTTAAGTAAATATAAGTTTACCCACACTGACACAAAGACACACAAACACCTGGTAGAACCTACTTGAAATCAATCCTGACATTCGGACATTAGAGTTGAAGGATGATCTGACTGAAGATTTGCTTCCATGCCATCCATCAGGGCAACATATCTCCTTTTCAGGTTTGTCCTCTTGTGACAGAATGTTGGCAATACATTTTTTCTGTCCGTCTCTGATTGCTAACTGTAGTGTGGCAGACACCTCCTGCATTAGTTGTACTATTCTTTCCATGGCATCGCTGGATAGCTTCTCCAGTATAGACGATAGGAATTTCTGTTGATGCAGAAAACATCGACCCTTCATTTTACAACTGGTTGAAGTTTAAATATAATGTTACTGGTAATTTGAATTGCACCTCGTCAACATACTTTCCCAAAGGGACACTGTTACGTGTTGTACTTACATCATGTATTTTTGTGTACCTACATACCGTTGTTACAATGTAATAGCTTTGCTGTCGGGGTGTCAACTCATAGTTTCAATACACAACTACATGGCATATGTCTCTCTCTATGACTTCGGGTAAGCAGGGAAAAAAGGGAAAAAAAAGGGATAAAAATACTTTGCATAGAGCGCGGCATTCTTCAAGGAAGGTTGCTCAAAATACTCGAAAGCTGCAACGGATGAATAAATGCTGAGGACACGTTGATGTGCTAACTCAAGGGGAAGTGGCATCACTTTGGGATACAAACCTTGCTTAGTTCCAGTCAAAGGCCAGTAATTGTCTTCAGTTTGCAGTGCTTAGTAACACAAAGAACATAGTGAATTTTTTTTACTGGAATTAAGCAAGGTCCAGACAACCTTCCTTGAAGAAAGCAAAGTGGCAAAGTATAATGTTACACTGTAACAACGGTATATCGGTACAGAAAAATACATGACGTAAATACAACATTAGTACGTGCTATAACATACTGTTATGCCGGTTATACCACTGTACCTAACTAGGTAGATACACTGTAACAGTGCCACCTTAAAATAAAGTGTTACCGGTACTTTTGTTAACTAACGTTACATGCCAACAAGTGAGAACATTAAAAATGTTGGCCAAACTCACTGTAAGTTTGTTATCATTGTCCGTCTCCGATTTAGATGATGAATGACCTCCATCTAATGTTATTTGGACTTTACTGCAAGGGACCTCCTTGTCTATAACGTTTTCATTGACATACTTGGCAATTTCAGTTACAGCTGCCTCAACAAATATGTTTACAATAACAGCTAACTCTCTTCGAAAAAGTCCTTCATGTGACATTTCTAATTATAATAAGAAACCTAAATGAACCGGTCTGGGTAAACCATTGCGCGACTTCGTGTGGTTTGTTAAATCTGAGCATTTCCGTAATTTCCGGTCTTCAGTTTTTCAATAACTGACTGCATCTTTAGTGTCTACAGTGCTGCCCTCTGTTGATATGGAGGTTTCAAAATAGCCTGTTTGACAGGCGAGACATTTTTTATTGAAATTGTGCAGATACATAAAATATAGAGAAAAAATAGTGTCTGGGGAGTATGTGCAAAACGGAGGATAAATAAAGGCTGTTTTCAATAATAAGGTCAGTAAGCCTATTATGCACAGCAATTGTTATAGCCTATCATGTTATGTTACATAATTGCAAAATTTATACAGTACATATTACACAATTGATCCACAGAGGCAGAGTCCTTATTCAAGTATTGGCAGAATGCCTACATTGCTAGGCTACAGATTTTACTGAGATCACAAGAAAATTGGAATGTGTACACAGCACAAAAAGAAAAAATAAGGCATTAAACACAGTTATGTTGAACATGCCTGGATTACATAGCAATTTATAAGGACAATAGTAATAAGAAGTTATATTCATATATGGGATTCTAATATAAAATGACTGGCAAAGTGCAAAGTCACTGAATCTTATGAACTAAAGCTATTGGGTAAAAGGTGTGAGCTGTTTCAGAATAGGTTAATGAAACTGAATTAACAAAGAAGTACTGAAATGGCTTTCATTTTAAACTTAACACTTTGCACTTTGCATATTTTATCCTACAAGGGTCTATAAAAATGTGATAAAACTAAGGATCCAATGGATCAAAAACATGACAAGGAAACATAAATGTGGATTCATTCAGACTGCATTTTCTAGGTGTTTTGACAACAAGAACTGCTGTTAAAATGAAGGAAAACTTCGACAATGTGTGCGTGGTTAGTTAAATAGGCCACTTTTCTTAAAAAGTATTCTTGGTAACATGTGTGTTACTAACATTGTATGCAGATAATTTCTTGGGAAGGAATACTTGCATGTTCTATCATTTCTTACATAGCTGGCTCTTATATAGCACATGTGCATCTATAATCTCCTTGACAACTGAGGGGTCATCCAGTGTGGACACATCTCCAAGATTTTCTGTTTCCTCCGAGGCAACCTTTCGGAGGATGCGTCTCATAATCTTACCCGACCGGGTCTTTGGCAGCCGTTTTACTATCTGTAGATGGGAAAATACAGTACTTACATTTAGTTGACATGTTGACAACAGATTCACTTAACAGTTCAATTTCATTACATCATTACATTAAGCAACTTTTCTCACCAAGAAGTGATCAGGAACTGCATATTTGGCTATTTTAGTGGCCACTAGGTCTTTGAGTTGATTGACCACAGCTGAGTGATCCAGGCCATCACTCTCTTTGAGGACAACAAAGGCGAAAGGCACTGTGCACAGGGACAGAGGACTGAGTCAATGAGTGGCACTAACACATGAAGACACAAATAACAATACTAAAAAACATCACAATATATTAGCATAATATAATATAATATAATATTACTTAGTAATTGATTGTTGTAATTATACACAGCTATCAGCTTAGACAGTTTTGAGTTAGAAGTGAGACCATTCATACTAAAATCAAATGGTGAAAAATGAGGACTGCAATGCCCAGCTGTTACCACAAGGTGGTGGTAAATGGCTGATGCTAAGGCTAAGGCCTGAGGGCCTTGAAAGGTGTTTTTCCACCCTATATCTCTCATTGTATGCAAAGGAATAAGAGAATATTCTCTTTGTCCTCTTAATATCTGTTGTGTGTAAATGATTGCCAAGTAAGAGCCTGCAGAAATACAGAAGTTCAATCATTCACTCAAGGAAATGATTGTAACTGACAGGCTGAACGGCTATGGATGGGCGATAAGACTTTGTTGCTGCTTGTCAGGGTCAGAAACCAAGTCATTTCAAGGACACTGTGACACAATGGCATAGACTGGATCACAAGGCACTTAGGAGAGCTGTGAAAGCTATTTGTCACACTTTTGCATTTTTCACTATTTGATGCATTAATTCCAGGACTATAAAGTGAAATGTGTTTAAAAAAATATTTGTTTCCATTTTTATTAATGTATTAAGGTATTTAAGTGTAACTTTTTAACACCGCCAGGCATCCACTACGAATATTAAAAACACTGTATAGTAGCAGATTATTGTTCATACCTTCTCCCTTAATATCATGTGAAATACCAATGACCGCAGTTTCAGGAACTTCTGGGTGTTCATCCTTACACAGAGAAAAGCAAAGGTGTCACTGCTGCCAGCTTTACAACATAGAGTAGGCCTACTGTATCTTACAACATAGACAAACACTAACGCAGTATAGGCTCACCAGGACATCCTCTATTTCCGCCGTGCCCAAGCGATGGCCGCTAATGTTAATAACGTCATCCATGCGTCCTGTGATCTGATAGTATCCCTCCACTGACCGGTAAGCTCCATCTCCCGTGAAGTAATGACCTGAGTCGTACCACAAATCAAATTATTTAATTATATTCATTTATTGTTTATTTATTTATTTATTTATGGATTAGCCACAAAGTGGTTAAGCATAGAGACAAGAGGGCATTCACTGACCAGGGTATGGTTTGAAGTAAGCGTCCACAAATCTGTCATGGTCTCCAAATATTGTTCGGGCCATTCCAGGCCATGGTTGACTAATACATAGTGCGCCAGTGACATCATTTCCTGTGATTTTCTGCCCCTTTTACAAAATAATAATAATAACAATAGATCAAAACACAACATTCTCTATTAAACACAAAAGCACAAAGTACAGTATTATAGATTAAGTATATATTAGATAATTTGAGAGAAGAGGAGGGAAGACTTCAAAAAGCTTAGTGGGGCCCAAACTCTGTGAGTGTGTAACAGCCTGCTGGAGGTCAAAGAGTGAAAAGGTGACCACCACACCCTCCAAGCCGTCTAAATCTAATCGGGGGAAACACACACAGGTCCGTTTTAATTGCAAAGTAAAAGAGGTTTTGGGGGAGGGAGGATGTCCAGCAGAGGTCAACCCCAAGAAATCAGTCAACTGAATGATGCGCTGTGGCCACGGCAGAGATTAACACTACAATAGGCAATCTGACAGTGAGAGAGAAAAGTGAGAAAACGGCCAAAAAGAGGGACAGTTTCAAGCAGGACTCTAGGACTGTGTTGATTGGCCAATTCACTGGCAGTATTGTTATAGTTTTATGGCTGCTGTAAAATCACAGTTCAAAGTACTAGTGTCATTCCTCCAGAGACACAGCCCTTCAAGACCTATTTAGCATTTAATGGCCCAATCAGCAATTACTATTTTGACTCAACCATTTAATCTCAGTTTAAAAGATTATTAAACAGTAAAAATTCACTACCAGTATTAGCATGTAGTACCATGTAGTAGCAGATTCCAGTATATAGGACCTTGTTTAATTAGTTGTACATATACCTCCTAATGACCCGGAAAGGCAGTGGAATACAAAGTGGCTTAGTTCAGTCAATGGGAGCATAGAAAACAACAACTCATTACATATTCACTAATCACCAATCCCCCAATTTGCCTAATTATCCTACATTTAATTAACCACAGAAAATCAGGTCAATTTGCAACTGACAAATGTTTAGAGGAGCCACACTGAGTCTTAATGGCAGATATCAAAAGATGATCCATCAGTTTTTACTTATAATAGTGAAATCAGTGAAATATTCTATGGTGCATCAGTCAGACATTGTGTTTTTGTGGCATTGTGCACCTAAACATTCACAGAATAAATGTCTACATAAATGGGCTACATAATGCATATAAACTTACAGACATGAGATACTGGGTGGGCCACCAGACAGGCCTTCGGGGTGAGATATCTGACCCAGTCTGTTGGGGTGAACTAATCCCCTCAAAACCCTCACTTCTGCCCCTCACTCAACTCACGCCCTCAGCCCGCTGAGCAGTTGGCACGGGCCAACATATGGGTGGCATTCTCCTCATAAGTCACTTCAGGAGGTGGATTATCATCGACGATTATCTGTCCCAGTTTAATAGTCTCCCGAACTCAAATCAACCCCCTCTATCATACCAGAAACCCCCCCACCCCTCCATGCTGTCCCACCCATCCCCCGCACCCATCCCCAGCCCCATGCATCCCATGCATCCTTCCTCCTCTTGGCGGGCCCTTCTCTAAGCACACTATTCATTCTTCTTTTCATTTAAAGATGAGAAGGGAGGGGGGAGGGGGAGGGGGAGGGGGGGGGGGTAAAACAAAAGCTACCCCCATCCTCGAGCAATTTGAATGTGCATCAGCCATAATTGGGTTTTGTTGAAGGAGTTAACAAAGAGTTACTAAACACACTCACAAAGTTAGTTGAAACAACATTTCTATTAGATGATTATAGCACATTTTACAGAATTTTAGGAGCTTATAACCAGTTGACTACAGAAGAAACTCTGTGCACCTTTACTGAAGTAGGTGAGAATCTTGGCCACTGAGGATTTAAATGTGTACTCTGAAAAGGGTCTAGAGATTTGTGAGAAATGTCACCTTCTCCCCCATTAGGGCTGGCTCTATGCCAAAGAAAGGTCTCATCGCCATAGCAGGTCGAATTTCAGCTCCTTCCTCGGCTGGTCGAGGGGCAATGCAAACACCACCCGTTTCTGGATGAAATAAAGAGACAACACATTAAACAGCAAGAAAAAAGTTTCTTGTATCCTCGGGTCATTTCATCTATGTATTTAGTTTAGTGATAAATGGCACAGGCAGCTGACAGGACTATGCGGTGGTCAGTAAAGCTTAGGAATAATTCTGCTAATTATATCTGCTACTATCTTGAGAGAATAATAAACCTGCAATTTACTACAGTTATAATGCTAATTATAATTCTAAATGCATACTGTAGTTTCACTTTTTTCACAAGACTAATCATTCATAAATAAATTCAGAGATTTTTTACAAGAACAAAATTACTGTTAAGGAACACTCTCGTCACTTAGTCTACATGGCCACTCAAGCATGGTGTTAAGAAGAAACCACACAAAAGTGTTTTTCGAGGAATTAGGCCACTGGATCGCCAGCTCCCTGCAGCTTAAAGAACTCTCCAGAACCTCCCACTGACAGAGGCCTGGCCAAGACTGAGGGAGTGAGAGCTTGGGGAGGAGGGGAGAGAGCGTGGTGACTGTGTGTGTGTGTGTGTGTGTGTGTGTGTGTGTGAGTGTGTGGGATTATTTTTATTCATTGTCAATAGAGGATGCAGATGTTCCATGTACTAATCGCAAATTAGAGCCAAACGACTGATAAACAGAGTATCAGACAGACTTAATGCCTGGCACCCCACACAGAAAGGAGTAGCAACAAATTAAGTCAGGCCTCTAAATGGCACACTTTCTTCAAGTTCATCTGCACTTGCTCAACACCTCTCATTCCTCTGGCGTTATTAAGCATAATCAGCTTGTGTTGATTATAAATGCATATTAGTTTGGGAGAGGCTACCATCTGCTCTTTTCAACTTACTAGCACCTGCCCCCTAATGCCGTCTTGTCAGTCAGAGATCGAAGAGCATGATTTTTGAGTAGCATTCCAAAAACACACATTAGAGGTACCAATGGAAAGATCATGAAATGTAGATATTTACACAACCAAACAGATCGAACCGAACACCTCCATACAAACAATGGGCGCTAACAACTACAATGATAAGTAATTAAAATAGACAAAATAGTAGGCCTGGCCACAGTAACCGCATACTGTGGTTCGCCGACAAGTACCGTGGTTATGACATTGCCGTCCCAGGCCTACAAAATAGTAGTAGTGCAGTAACCTATTCATAAGAGTACATCTTTACCAGTCTGCCACCAAGTGTCCACCAGGGGGCAACGCCCATCTCCCACCACATTGTAGAACCAGTCCCAAGCCTCATGATTGATTGGCTCCCCAACTGTAAAATGCAGTCACAAAGTACACATCATTGAGCATACATTATAAAAAATAAACCCCGACATTGTTTTGTTGTCATATGCAAAACTAATTTAGGTGTAGAGAGGATGATTTTGTAGCAGAATGCAAATGGCACCCGACGTGTTTTTATTGGCTGGACAATACAAAGCTGACCACCATTACTTGTTAACATGGGCATCTTTATGTGTATATCTATTTCTGATGCAATGTCATCAGTGTCAATTATCTGTGCTGTTTTTTTTTCTTACATTAGTGAAAGTAACTGGATCCCGATTTGAGTCAATTGCCCACTATTTGGTATTTAAGGAGTGCACTGCTGACCTCCGTGCTGGCCAAAAGAGCCTTGGCTAGCACTGAGAGCACAAAACCCACGCTAATTAAGAAGTGGCCCAGTTGCGCTGGCGCTGGCTCTGCTCCCTCATTGTTAAATCCAGTGAGCATAGCGGCACTCATTAGTGCTCATTCCATGGCAGTGAACCTCAGATCATAAAAGCTCTCCTGGATAACTCATTAACCACACCTCAGTCATATGATTGCAGTTTTATTTTTTTAATCACTACTACGGATCTTTGGCACAGGACAAAGCAGATCTCCTTGGAAACTTCCTACTCTGTGCTTAGAGGAACAGATTGGGGGTCAGAATGTCCCTCTGTATCACTTCATTAGGGTGATAAACAGTAGCTGTTTAAATCTAGGCCATTTAAAACCAAGGGTACAATGTCCAAGAGACTGCCAAGGTGTGTCAAAGGGACTCCCTGTCCTTTCTCACCTGAGCCGAGGGTTTTCAGCGACGAGCGGTCATACTTCTTCACCCAGCTCTCATCATACTTTAGCAGCAAGCGGATAGCAGTGGGGGCACCATAGAACTGATTTATGCCCAGGCGCTGCACAGTCTCCCAATATCGTCCTACAACACAAACAAAATCCATGAAGACTTCTTATGTACATCATGTATTTATAAAAAGAAAGGGTAATGCGATATCACAAATATAAAGGGTATGTCTACAACCTGTGAATGTAGGTTCTACTGTGACCAAAATACATTTTTTGTTTCCAATGAAATTTATATTCAAATTCAAATTTATATTTGATTATAGCAAACATAACAATAATAAAAATATTTTAAGTCAATTTGACACTGAGGAGTTTATGGGTTTTTGTCAAATCTTGTGTTTCAAACATAAACAGAGGTAGAGATGCAGATAAGGGCGAGAGCTGACACAGCAAGACACCTAAGGTGACACTGTTGACTGACTAGCCAACTATACCTTGACATGTACACGCAGAAGAGAAAGAATAATCTTCTCTGGTGTAAATTAGTTGTATTCTGTTCTGACAGGCTCACAAAAAGCTGTTGACACAACCTGTCCTGATATCTCACCTGGGTCTGGGTAAACAGGTGTGCTCTCAAACAAAACAGTGGTAGCGCCGTTGCATAATGGTCCGTACACCACATAGCTGTGGCCAGTCACCCAGCCTATATCTGCCACACAGCCAAACACATCCCCAGGCCGGTAGTCAAACACATACTGCAAAGAGACGGGAGATTAAAGCAGTGGTTATGTGGCCGGTGAGATGTTGACATTGCTTTCACAGTTACACAAAGTGGAATACACTGAAGTGTGATAATGTGTTGGTTTGATGAGGGACAAATGAGAAATTAGGGGGCTTTTTGATTGAAATGACAAACAATGGAACATTTGCGTAGTTGAAACAAACAGGCATCTCCACATAAGGCAGATAAAATGAGATCAAGGACCAAAGACAAGGGAAAAAAACACTGGGAGGAAGCCTATAGGCAATCATTCCACGGTGCATCTTGATGGTGGTGATTGCTGACAACACGCTACAGGTTTGCCTGGCCTTCTGCCAGGTATCCCAAAGTGTTTCCAGGGGCCAATGTGGAATAAAGCAGCTTTGGTTTGTTATTTGATTCCAAGTGCCAGTGGGCCCGGATGGTGGCAAGCTAATGTCTGTTTGTGTGCCGCTGAGCCGGTAAGCTACTTAGAAATTAGCAATGCATCTCGTGCGGATTCATCCATGCCGTGTTGTGAGACAGTCATTATAAACAACATAATGTTCGTCACCATCATCACACAGCTTTGTTACTGACAATCCAGCACCCAGCACCCCACCCCCCCACTAAACCCCCACCCAGGCTCCCACACCCACATACCACCACCCAGAGAAAAGACAGATGTTTCAGTTCATCACAAAAACAAGCTAATTCGCAGCCAGTCAAAATCTGCTCCCGTATGGTGTATGGATAATGAGCAAGGTTTCTCACAACATAAGGCTGGGCAAACAATCCCGCAAAAAATAATGTAGCACAGAAGTGTATCGCTTAATCTGTGTGTTATGATCTGGTAATTCCAAATGGATCAAAATATGTTTCATATGTTACTGATCTCCTCAAGTCTTTCTTATAACTCTTGCATCATGCTAGACATTGACAGTTTCTGTGTAGAATTGTGGGGGAAAAAACACACATAACAATAAGGACTGCAAAGTAACACCCTTTGCATGTCATGCATGTTCACATAAATCCAAACATGTTTATGACTGAAGAAGAAAAAAAATATGGACGAAATAACACCACAACATGCTTATTTTCCTCATCTGGCACTAGTCGGCATGAGCACAAACAACAAACAAACAACAAACTCTGTGAGACAAAGAGCTGCTCCGACAGGTGCACCCTGTGCCCACCTGGTGAGTCAAGGATGCGTAGAGGAGGTAGCCGGCCTGTGTGTGGACAATGCCCTTGGGCTTGCCGGTGCTCCCAGAGGTGTAGAGCATGAACAGCATCTCCTCACTGCCCATAGGCTCTGGCGGACACTCAGCCGGCTCCTTAGCCATTGCCTGAAACACAAAACACACCTTCTTTTTAGACCTTTTAGACCTTTTAAGTTGTGTTGTATATTTAATTTTCCCCACTCTAAAAGCATTGCATTGCTGCACATTAATTCACTTTATCTGCCACCACTCTAGTAATGAGTATTAGTAATGAGTATGGTGATACCTATAAATTGTACTAGGTCTATGGTTTATTATTATTGTATCAATTAGCATAGTGGAAAACCAATATGGTTGAACCAAGTCATCAAGTCATATAATATAATAACTGTGACAGTAGAATAACCTAATACATTTTATCAGGTTGTCTGCCCCCTACAGATTTAGCCCACTGGAAAGTTAAGCAAAGTCAATCAAGACCCTCAGAGGTCAGATTCCCATAGAACAAGCCAAAGTCCAAAGCTCGCATATGGCTCATGTCTGATCTTTGAGTTAGGGCTTTGAAATCATTAGCCCTTTTCCCAGAAGCCTCTGGAGAGTGCACTAGAGTTACCCAACAGTCTGTCTTAACTGTACCTCCTCTAGTGGAATGTCCAGATCCCCCATGGGGACCTTGTTAGTGGTCCTCTGTGCAACGAACACGCAGCGGATGGATGGGCAGCTCTTCACGGCAGCATCCACTGTGGCCTTCAGATTGATCACTCGGCCACCCCTCACGGCCTGGTTGCACGTGATCAAGGCCTTGCACTGGGCTGAAGAAAGAACAGGGGATGGACCGGGTGAAGAACAAGTGAGCACTCAGTACAAAGGGAATGTTCCGTGACAAGCTCAAAATGCTCTCCAAGTTGTTCATACACGTGCATACTCTGACTGTGTGCTAAATTTAGAGCGAGCCTCAGATGGCAGAGGCCCAGAAAGGAATCTGTCTGTTGTCAAACCCCCTACAAATCTACATTCATTTCCTTTTATTCTCAAACTGTCCAGCAACTAACCCCATAGCCTACAAAAACAACACTCCAGGTAAAGTACAGGATTACGTAACCAAATATGACAAAATGTGTCTACATTTTTTGTATAAATAGCTGTGTAAATTGTATTGTATAAATAGATAACTTCTGTTATGAGTTTAACAACTCTACATCATCTCTTCTTCGGTGCCCCATCACCCACCTGCCCACCCAACCTCCACAGCAGTTTAGATGCATTACACCAGGGCTATTTTTTTTTTTATCTTTCCATGTCAGTCTCTTAACCTGCTTTAAAACCACAAAAAAGGTTAAAGTCACTGCGTATGCTGTTACCATGTTAAGCCAATGAGAGAGGCAGCAGCACAGGTTGTATTTCTGATGAATTACAAACAACCACAAGAACATTTCTAGTTTGTATTTTCATACCTACAATCAGATACTCTGTATGAATATAGCCTACAGTATGTCATTGCTGTGGTTGTACTGTATGCTGAAAGAATAGATTTTAATACCTTTAGGTTTCAAAGATTTCCTCATCTGCACTGCTGTTTTAAGGCAAAGATAAGAAAAGTCTGGTTTGAATTATTTTGTACCCCAACCAATTTCCTTACATTATGTAAGACTCTACTGTATCCTTTAGTGTACATTGAGGTATTTTACAGCCTTGAAGGCCTCCACTAAGATATGTCCTCTGCTAGTTTAGAGGTCTCTGGAGAGCCGTGTATATACATGTATATCTGCCACCACCATGAATAGCTGGTCAGCTTTCTGTTTTCTGGAACAAGTGATATGTCCAAAACAAACTAGAGCCGCTTTTATCACTGCTTGGCGTTCCACTTCAAACATCAAATTGTGCGAAGTGTGTGCTGTGTTGACACATGCAACACTTATCACCACTCTCAAGGGTAGAGAAGGAGTGACCTGTACGGAAATCAAACATGGAGTATATCAGACAAATATGCATTAATAGCTGGCAAGCGGTTTCTACATTTATACATGTTCGCAGGCACGGAAGTCTTAGTTGCCATGCTGTAATAAAAGGACTGTAAACCCTGATAAAAGTTAACCGTGCTGTTTACCAACTGTGATGAAATTCAGTAATCCTATCATTTCACAACAGCTGACACATTCGGTGGTATTTCTCTGCTGGTGTGAGTGGGGAAACATTGTTCCTGTTCTTTGCGGGTTACAAAATTTTATTTCACTGTTGTGGTTTAGTCATAGACCTGTAATTGTTCACCTGCCAAACATGCTGTACTGGAATGGACAGGGTGTAATGACTCAATGCATGCGAGATCACGCACACACACACACGCACAAACACACTAAGACACTCTGACTAACCATCTTGAATCCTGCCTGCCAAAGCCTCTGAGCTGAATCCAGCAAACACCACTGTGTGCACAGCACCAATGCGAGCACAAGCCAGCATGGCGGCCACTGCCATGGGTGACACTGGCATGTAGATGGCCACTCTGTCCCCCTTCTGAATCCCATTGCTTTTGAGAGTGTTCGCCAAGCGGCATGTAGTCTCCAGCAGCTCTCTGGAGAAAAATGATGGACAGGTTTAAGTCATTTGAAATGTATAAATAGAATGTAATATTCTGTTATGCATAAATAGCATTGCCAACCCTAGTCAATTTTCTTGGCCGCCTAACATAAAAACACATTTACACATTGCTTTGTTCTTAGTGATGGTTTCCTAATACATTTCTCTCTCAATGCATGTGTGGGTGTTCATAGCTGTGGCTGACCCCCAAGTATCCTGTTTGTATTCTGAAACAGGAAGTTCCTAAGTGCTGTAGCAGTTAACCCGTTTTCTGACATTTGTGGAAGACATGGATAGCAACTCTGGCATAGCAACCTTACAACCTTAGTGAACAATTTATACAGTAACCACAGCCCCAGCAGATCAAGCACGCACTACATTCTGCTGCAAATCAAAACACTTACATTAAAACGTCACTGTATTATATTACAAGGGAATTCAACAAGTTGCATTTCATCAAATTAGCTTTTGTGTATGTGGTTTTGGTGGCAAACTGTGGACTTTCTGTCAGTACTAGTTTACCTGTAGGTCACTTTAACTTCTGTGCCAGGTTCATCTCTCTCCCACACCAAAGCGATTTTATCAGGTTGACTTGCAACGTGTACATCCAAACAGTTCTCTGCAGACCAAAATATCACATGGTGAATTTAACATACGTGACCTCAATGACTTCGCAACAGTGAATTTAAAAAACGATTTGATCAAAACGCCAAAGCATGTTGCGCTTTGCAGATAGATTGTTTTTTGTTAATCTTTGCTGTACAGTGCTGTCTTTGGATAATCAAACACACACACTTATCTTCCGTAGCGCAAAATAACGGGTTAGGGTGTGAGGTTTTGGCTCAAGCCGTGGTTACGTAATCAGGCTAGGAACAACTTGTATGGTATGAATGGACTTATTACCAGATACGTTTAGCTGTCCTCCAAGAAACCAGTTGATTCTTCCTTTAGAAATATCGCAGTCTTTTACTTGGTCGAACTGTCTGGCCCATCTCAACCGCTCCTTGGCAATGATTCCCCAAAATGTCTCTGAATTCCTCACTGACAGCTCGTGCAATTCGGTGTATGAGCGGCCAGCAAGAGTTGAACTTAAGTGCGGCAGTAACTCTTTGTTCTTCGCGCCTGTACTTGATACTGTTCTTCGAAAGTGCACCGTGTTTTTCTCGGACGACACAAGCACACCTCTTTGGTTACAGACTTTCTTAAATGATGTTCCTCTGTTAACGAGAGATAAAAAAATCCTTGGTGCAGCCATATTCCGTCATTAATGTGGAGACCACTGTCCAGTGCGCGTTCTCAAGTTTCTCCAGGTGGTGTAAGAGAGAAGAGGGAAGGGAAAAGTAGCGAACCCTTTGGACATCCTCATCTGTATCTTCAGCACCTCCTGTCTGAGTAACTGCGTTGCATAAGAAAGGCTAAATAACTTGAATGTAACCAGTTCCCTGAAATCGCTATGAATCTTTCATTTAAAAGGTGAGGCATACCGTATCGTTTTGTTGTTCCAACAGCGAACGCATCAGTATAATACATCAGGCCTTCCTAGTATGGGTTTTAGGCTAGGGTTAACTTTGGGGGAAAAGTTTAGGAGGGTGCATGCGCAAGTTATTTCTCAAGTAAACAAATATGGTACTTTCACATTCAAAAGCAGGGCTACCGTCTGCAATTGCATAAAATAATAATGCTTATAATCATCATCATATATATTGGCCTAATTATATATACATATAAAATATAACGCCTTTTTAATACTGGTACCTTCATTCAATCATAATTTCTCATCATATTTTTTATTATTATTAACATTATTAATGTTGTTATTATATAATGTTAATTGTCAGTAAGTGAAAAAACTGTGCAACCTGTTGCACAAGCGCAACAAAAAAATACGTGGCTCATTAGGCCTACTACTGAATACGGAACTGTGCTGTCGCCTAGTGGACAAACTTTTTACTGTATTCTTGACACGTTGGCATAGAAAAAAGGAGAGATGGCCAGAGAAACTAACTCTCTCTCTCTCTCTCTCTCTCTCTCTCTCTCTCTCTCTCTATATATATATATATATATAGACTCAACACTGATTAGAGATTGCTCTTTTTTGTTTTAATTTATACAATCAGATCAGTCCACTCAATACAAAATGAACCCAAAAAACAGCCTTAAGATTAGAAAATAATTGTATTTAGCATTGCATTTATATTGCACTGCTTTGCCCATTCCATTAACATAATTCCATATTGTTTTCCCTGAAGGATTTACCAGTATACCTGATTGTTTGTTTTTTTATTTGCTAATATTGCTGTACAATAGCATCATCATCATATAATTGTCATTTTATTACTGTAAAGAGGGGAGGTTGTTGGTTATTAAAGTGCATGGCTCAAGGATTTGTCGAGTGTATTGTGACTGATGACATTTTAACAGATTTAATACCCTTTATTCAGAGTGATCAGTCTGTGGGAAGTGGCTTTAATCCCAGTAGTCTGTATTTTTGCTCCTGATTGCTAATCTGTTTTTATTATTATTATTATTATTATTATTATTATTATTATTATTATTTTACCCATATAGCAAAAATAATAACATATTAGTGTCTCATAGCTAATAGTGAGATATACTATACTATAGGCCTACTATACTATGCTATACTATACTAGGCCTATACTATATATTCCCAGGTACTTACAGTAAATACATATTATTGTACAATGTACAAAAAAGTGTACAGTGTGTTTGTGTGTGCGTGCGGGGGGTGGTATTTTTGTGTGTGTGTGTGTGTGTGTGTGTGTGTGTGTGTGTGTGTGTGTGT
>JAGFZM010000074.1:1638700-1688348 GCA_017657215.1 Limnothrissa miodon
TGTGTGTGTGTGTGTGTGTGTGTGTGTGTGTGTGTGTGTGTGTGTGTTTGTGTGTAGTTCTTCAGGTCCAATACTCAGTTGGCAATTGAAAATATCTATGGTTTGGCTATAGTGTATCTTTCATATCAGCATTACTGTGTTATCTATCAGGATTATGTCTCACATCAACATTGTTTTTTGTCAGACATTCTCCTACTAGAGACAAGTATATTCATTGGTTGTGTCATCAACTTCAAAATAACCATATATGGAACATTACAAGCATTTATAATATTTGTATGCAGAAGAGATACAGTCAACAATGTAATTTCAAAACAAAACAAGATTAAATGCTCCAGGGCATTAGGGCACAATAACCAAACTAGGGGGCAGGGTGCAATTATGTGATTTGTGGACCATTAAGTGGGAATTATACATGATTATGTGGGAGGGTTTTAAAGATTAACCTTCACATTAGAAATAACAAAACTAGATGTTATGTGTATCTTAAGGACCATAAACTAACTAGGCCAACTGCCATGGCGGTTAGTGTATTTAATAGCTGGTAAAGCCGCCACAATAGGGTTTATGGAACTCAAAGCCAGGCTTCTAATGGTTTTGAATGACCTATCAACAACAGCATTTTCTGTAGTAAACAATAGAAGTCATCAGGTTGGCTTTTTTTACCAGGATAACAAAATTGTAGAGGTTACACAAGATCCATCTTTCTTTAACTTGATTGCCCCAAGGATAAGGAGAGCAATACAATTGTTGACGGTTTGTCAGGTGAACAATTAAATGTGAAAACTAAAAAATATAAATGTAATATAAATTTCAATGTTTTAATGATGTGATCCAAATAGGTGGAAACATATTTTATCATTTTGGGAAAATAATACATTTGGGATCTTCAAATAATACATTTATGATCTTGGGATCTTGGAACCTAAAGTAAAGCTCCAAACCTTTTGCTCAAAAATTCAGACTGGCACACCAATCATCCCTGACCAGAGATCATCTCTGACGTCGCAACATGAACAGAGTCAGTGTTGTCATGTTCCTAAAGCATCTAGCGAATAAACTCAGAGGTACTAAATGTGACCATTGAGATGAGAGACTCCACGCAATGGTCACACAATGCTTTTAAAATATCAACAATGTGCTGAAGGAGTTCAAGCTAATCCAGCATTAGTGTGTCATGTAGCCTGGCAGTCCGGGTCATGGAATGACCCCATTGCTCATGACAACAGCACTTGGCACTATGCCTTCTCGGTTAAAAAAGGTGTTTTTCTTTGAAGACACTCAAATCCATGAATTGTTTGTCCTTGGATAGCCTGAAAGTTACTCTTTCTAGGTAACCAAAAAGCTAAAATATAAAAAAAAAAAATAGTAAATACGTTTACACCAAAAATGCATAGCATATATATTTTATTTACCCACATTTGTTTGGTTGATTCTGTTGTTTGTACATTTTCTCTTGAAATTTTTACATGACATTCAGCATCAACACAATTAAAGTGCTTTAAAATCGGGCTCATGAGAAAAAGCCTTTGTGTAGTTGGAGATCTCAGTGAACACACATTAACAACACAACACAATATTTAAATGTCTATATGACAGGACAGCCAATTTTCAACGTATATTTAAATGGCAAGGCTAGTTTAGTTAGTTAACTGAAATATGAACTAACTGAATCGAGGATTGAACTCGAAATCCAAACTCTGTAATCAGTATTGCCCTCAGCACTCTATTGAAAAAAACCAAGGTGGTTCCTTAAGTACTATATGATAATAAGAATAAACATCAAACTCTCATATTTCAAACAAAGAGACATAAACAATCACGAGTAAAGACCAAAAGACAAATATATCTCTAAAAAAATGATGGGCGCCTTGCCCAGAGTTTGAATAAATTAGTCCTCAAATTGATATTGTTCCTCATAGTCCGCTTTCATTCATTTTAAAAGAATAAGAAAATATTTAACTCTCGTGGTCAGAATCGCTGTTAGTGTCATTGATCTGCGGTGATGTTTTCAAAGTGCTTTTATTCTCCTGTTTGGAAGTGCTTGATAGGTCAATAGCCATGTCTTCCATGTCGTCCGTTGCACTGGCTCTGTTCGACCAGGAAATGTCGCTGTCCTTTCCCTTTATATCTTCGCTGTTGGAGTCAGAGTGAGTGGACTCAGGACTGCCTGGTGACTTCTTAGTTATCTCCAATGACTTTTTGTGCATCCCTGCGTTGAAAGTAAGATGCCATTGTTATTACAAAATTAAGCGTCTATCGAAATATTCAGAAACACCAAAATAAGTAGGTAAGTTACTTTTTAGTAGCCTATTTAATTTTGAAACGAACATATCTAAGGCTAAAAACCATTTCAATCACATTCACCAGACACCTCAAATATGTATTCATTGTTTAATACATATTTCAGTGAGAAAAAATATATGAATAGGGTGAACAACCTGTGGGCTCACCTAGAAGCCAGGGAGCACAGGAACCCATCATGCCGTTTTTAGCGGAGTTGATAATCGATTCCGGTAAGGGGATGGAGTGGCGAACCATGGCACCGTAGAGGCCATACTCTGCCATCACGCTGCTACGCCCCCAACACTTCTCCCTCTTCCTCCACTTGGCCCGGCGGTTCTGAAACCACACCTGTTTCAAAGACACATGTCATGTTTTTAGCTGTTTAAGACATTAAGGATCCGTTATTCTATAACAGTGTTGTCGCAATTCATGGCAGATGTAATTTCGTGCAATTACCTGTATCCTGTCCTCTGGTAACTCTGTCTTCATCGCCAACATTTCTCGTGCGTAAACATCTGGATAATGCGCTTCCTGGAAAGCCTTTTCTAATTCCTCCAGTTGATGAGAAGTGAAAACGGTCCTACAAGTCAAGTGAAAGCCATTAAAAACACCAATAAGTAAAAAATGTCCCATAATATAATTTCATCCTAGTTAATTTCAGATTATTGATAAAACAAAAACATAAGGTCAGCATACCTGTGCCTCCGTTTCTTCCTTTTCTGAGAGTTTCCTGAACTTTTGCCATCATTTCTATCTCCAGAGAGGCAATCGTCATCTGGCAGAAAAGAGAAAGAGAGGTTATTAGAATTATTAGGATTGCTCTCGATAGGCTATTTGGCGAAGTATTAGATAATAAATTATTCTTTAAGGGAGAGTGACCGCACTATATAATTTCGCTCTGAAATCACATTTTTTACTACATTCGTTCTGACATCACTCATTTCGTGATTGTGAAAAATAAACGAATCTAAAAAAAAGGTTAAACTTGCAGCGAACACGAATTTCAGCACCACTACAATCAAGTTTACAGTGGACAGCTCCATATAATTAAACTACAGGGTGTAATTGAACAGGTCAAGATAACTACCAGAATATGCGTCCCTCTGCTGCTCCAGATTTTGTAAGAATTGACTCTCAGTCCTGGATTGAAGAAGAGGTATGTGGCTTGGTAGGAAGCATGGAGCGCCAGGTGGTTGTTGAGCTGCCAAACTGCACAGGAACCCTAACCCAAGTGGCAAGGATCCTCCGGCGAAAGAGAAACCTCCTATTCCCGTGTTTGGACCATCGCTGTTACTGCCACCACCAGGCCCTGACTGATGTGGCTGAAGTTCCGATTCGAGACCCAACAGGTCGGTGATGGCAAAACCCTTAGATCGAAATCCAGAGCCATTGAGTCGTGCTTTATCGATTCCAAAGGATGGGGTTAAAATCTTAACTTTTGGCTTTTCCTCCATTGCATCCTCTCGTCCTGTCATAGTGGACATCTGCAAATCTGATTTCTCTTTTTTCTCCTAAACCTCAAACGGATGAGATGGGGGAGAGCGCATCAGCGTGAATTTATCCACATCTCCTAGAATGCCAGCGGCCAATCAGATTCGATGTGAAGGATGTCAACTCAAAAGAGGCGTTTCCCTTTTTTCAATCCCAAAGGATTAATTGCCACCAATTTTCCCTTAAATCCGATAAGGATTTTCTTCCCCCTATTTGAATTGGTCCTAAGTAGTTTTTTTTCGCTCTAGATGGCAGATTTCACTTATATAGTAGGCCCATGCGCAAACCGGCACGTTACTGGACTATACGTATTTTAAATGTTGGTAAATAAATGTCACCTTAAGAAAAGCATACATACAAAATATGCATTTTATGTGTTTGTGTACCCAAGATTATTTGTGGCTTTTGAGGGTTATCACTGTACACACATAAATGGTCGAGTTGGCCATACGCTATAGGCTATTAATCGTGAGGTAACCTAAGAAAAACATGTCCACAATTATTTCTCTTATTATTGCATCATTTTTTGGAAAACATAATTTTATGAGGGGCACGAAAAAATATATATCCAAATGTATCAAAAGCTGTGTAGTAGTAAGTCAGTCTCTTCCTAAACAAAGTAGGCCTATATAAATATTGTCACGTTGCAAGACTTAAAAAAAGTGCTCGGAGCTTGTGTTTAGAAATAAATGTTGTGCTTAGATCAGGTTTTCCAAGAGGACACATGTATTTAGGTGATACATTAGCGAGATTTGCTAAATAAAACGTACAAAACGAAGATTAGTCTGCAATTAATTGCAAATAATTATGACATATCACCAGACTAAAATCTCATTATTTTATTTTCACTAGCCTCACGCTTTAGGGAACCTGGTGGTGTAAAATTGCTCTAAATTAGGGCTTACATTTCTTTTTAGAAAGAGTTAGAAAATGTGTTACTTGTTGCATGAATTTTCATCTGTCATATCTAGGCTACTGTGCACCATATAGTTATATTTCATTAACAAATGAATCAATGAGAAATCAATGAATGTAGGATACATTTAGGTGTGAGGATTGTGGGACTGACACGTGTGCCCCACATGCACACTTTCGCTCGGGCAGACTACGTGAGGAGATTCTCCTGAAACCCTAGTAATTAAAGTTGGTAATCCAACCTTCCGCCAAATTTCCTGCGCGACAGATATTAGGATAAAACCTAAATTGTTTTGACGTAGCCATCAAATCAGCTTTATTTCAGCGGTTCAACTTTAAACCCCGGGTGCCAGGAGAAAATGAAGCTCCTTAAGTGTAAAAGTAATTTGGGAAATTAGGCGCAAGTGGTCTAACCCAATGGAACAAACCCATCGGATTGGCGACTGCCGAGATGTCACCTGAGGTTGGTTAGTCTACACTGCTGAATTAAAAAAAAGGCCACCGAATGCTTTCATTAAACGAGGGGAAATGGTATCATCTCTGCCTCCCTGATTTAAAAAGCAATTAGAAAAATCGTCTTACACAAGATAATTAAATAAAATACATTTAAATTCGTTTACTCTTCCATTAATCTATGGCTTGAGAGAGGAGCAACTGGAAATCTGTTTTCGGGGCATGTGTCCATTAAGAAAAAAATCCTTGTTGTCTACAGTGATGCAGAAATGTTAATATGACAGTAGTGAAAAGCAATCATTTAATATTTGCAGTTACATCAAGCTATTTTATGATGTAAATACTATTTAAATGCTTATCTCAGATTATTAGGGTCATGGATGCTGTCTTTAAATTTGCAGAATTTATGTGCTTTAGGCATCAGTCTCTCTTTCATTAATACAAATACACAGAACAAATAGCATAATCACAAGTAAAATTATTTAAGTTTACAGTACTTTTTGAGAAACATAGAATAGCAAACTAAACGTAACCTTTGGACATATTGCTAAGAGTGTAGACTATTACAGGGCACCTGCAGATTCCACATTGTTTAATAATGTTAAATACTTTAGTCCATAAAATTCCACAATACAGACACATTTCACACAGATATTATCTAAAAAAAATGTGTTTGTATTTTGGAAAGTAATTTGGTTTGTTTCTGTCAATGACTTTTATTGAATCACATTGAATCTCTTGCTTAGACAAACAAAACACCTTGATAATTCTAGATTTAATCATGAAACGTGGCAACCCTCTACTCTACCTCACATGTTTTCTTGTTGTATTAAACCAAGTAAATTATGTTATTTTAGGGGCCAGATTACAAGGCTGGGTTTCATGGTGTCATCAGATGAGATTATCTGGGATTAAACTAATCAGTAAATGTTTCTCTGCTCATTATTTTCCAGAGAAGATTTCCAGTCGATTCTCCACCGCCAAGATTATTAATCTCTTAAAGAGGGAAACGTCAAAAATCGCTTTTTGCTCTAATTTTCCCTGGTGATCGCCTGGCACATGGAGGCAGTTTGCCTAATAGATGAGCCACGTGCCCTAATTCTGAGATGGATCCAGCCACTAGGAAGTGGAGAGTTGTTGTACGTAATGCTTGATTTTTTAATCGTCCCTCCTGTACTCCTGCAGCAAAGACATGGACTCAGAAATATAGATTTAACCCAAAAGCTATTACAAGCATGACAACTAATTCAAGATATAGATGTCTGTTCTATGTTGCACTCTGACCACTTTCGATTTTTATGTTTGCTGTAAGCCTTGCAGGAACTCAACAGATTATATAAATAAATTAATTAAATTAAAAATGAGCAGACCCTGATGAATTGGAGTATTTGAACTTAACAGGATAGGCTGTAGCATCTATTTGTTGTGGCCTTAACCTTGAGAATGCTCCAAGACACCAGACCCTTCATTTAACATTAAACTAGATGCTCTTCAAGAATGGGACTTTGACTTAAAAAGCTTTGTGGAGACAAGCTTCTTAAAGGCAATGTAAATCTCACTCTGAGATGTTACATGGTGTCCAGTGATCCTTCCCATAAACCATTACCTCAACACAGCGCCTGCCACATCTGGCAGATGTTCATGGGCAAATCCTTGTGGGCTGGGGAGCGGAGTAGACTTGAGGGAAGGCCTGGTGGGGTATGAGGGTGTGCACATGTTGTGCAAACAGATGGACATCACTGCCTCCAGATGTTTTGGCCTATCTATTAAGATTCCTCCAGATTTTGTAATCACCAGGAACATGAGACACCATTGCTTTCATTGCCCCCCTCCCTAAAAAAAAAAAAAACAGGAGCCCTTGTGGCGTTTTACTCAACCACCCATGTCTGTCAGATCGGACCCCCTGCAGATGCAACAGTCATCGGATGGGAGTTGAAAGAATTGACCATGATCGGCTTGTTTTGCCTTTAAGAATGGTCAACTTCATGCTGTGAATCTTATCCTTCTGTTTCCACAATTACAGACAGACGTGTTTCCGTCTCTGAATGTTCAGGAAAGACCCCAAAACATATGCTTGAGTAGAGATGCTCTCATCCACCCCAAATCGCAAACAAAAGATAACCCTCTGACCAGTCAAATTGTTCACATTAGTCATCTTCAATATGAATTGTCCTGACAACATTAATCTGATTTTTGTCTCAATTCAAATGTAATCTTTTATTTAATCATAAAGAAACAACAGACATGGAATTGTGGAATACATTCACAAAGGTTCAGTGCCGTGAAAAAACAGCCATTTGCCTGCAGTATTAATCATGAACAGGCTTACCATTGTTTGCTTTAATCAAAAAGAAAAAAAAAAGCAATCAGGAAGTAAAATTTTCCCAACTCTGTCATTGCATAGGGAAAGGATGATGAGTATGGATGCTGTGGGAGCGTATGTTATTGCTTTGTAGAATATAATTTGTTTGTGCCTGATGATGACGGTGACGCTGAATGAATGCTGGGATTGGTTTTTGGGTTTCTTAGCGCCTAATAGACCGCTTAACCCTCACCCACGTCATTTTACTTATTCACTTCCATTTTTTCATCAGAGCCATTTTCTATCTCATATTTTTGGGTTGATTATTTGTTTCTGCAGTAAGTACATAGACATCTGTTTTCATTCCAAAGGTCTTGGCCCATTTAGAATGCTCCTTTAAACCATGATTATCAGCCAAACATTTTAGGCCATAAAATAAAAAATAAAAAAAATGCATTATTTATTTTAAATTCAGACACTGCAGAGGAACGGGACTCACCTTAATGGCAAAAGAAAATCGAATTGATTTCCTTGGTTACTTCTCCCTTTCTCTTTACTGTCCCCTCCCCACCCACAGACACTGATACAGCCAACCATGCACACACTCATGCACATTCATAATGATTAAACTATTAGTGATGCCAATCAAGTGTTCCACCTCCCTCGGCCCACCCAGTGGCACACGTCTGTTTCCTGCACGAGACAAAGTGTGGAGAGGGAAAAAGCGTTGGGACGCAGCGTGCCCCGGTCTCTCCAGAGAATACTGACAAAAGGCCTGAACTGCCCACCTGGGAATCAAACACTATGATCAATAGAATGAATTATAAAAACCAACTGCGCCACAGACGTTTGGTTGTGTTATGGTTTTGTTTGGTTGTGATATTTGCAAACCAGTGTCTGTGTGAGCAGTTTGTTCTTTTCTGGACAGTGTTGAGCAATAAGATATAATAATAACAGTCTATAACAATCATTTTCTTCTATTTGAAACTGTTTTATTCAATATATTTTTTTTCATGTGAAAGGGAAAAAAAATATCTTGATTTAAGAAAATCTATAAATAATCTTGAAATGATATCATTGCCTGGGTATGGCCCTTATGCACTTGATGTAGGATGATTATTCTGAACAAGACCAATAAAAGGCAAAATAGAACCCTAACAGCATTAATAACAGTTATCAGAGAGATTTTTTATTGTCTAGACTGCACTTTGCCACCACCACTTCACCAAAAGACTTCAATTTTCTGCAATCTATCTGAGGGTTTGTAAGTGATAGCAGTAATTGGCACACTATAATGCTCCACCCAGACAGTGATTATGCCCTGGGTCACCCCAACAAAGCCAGTGCAGCACCAGGCCTTATTGGTTGTGTTGTTAATTGTTTTGCTGGTCCATTGTTTATGTAAGCTAAAGACAAGAAAGACAATAGTCTGGCCACGCGTCACCCTCTTGCAAAGCAAGCTCCACACCACGTCGCTGTCCCAATTATTCAAAAATGCACATTTATGCAAATAGCCTCCTGGTAGATTAACCTAATTCACTCACGTAAACAACTCTTGGGGTCTAGGATTAAAGTTTTTTTTTTTTTTTTTGGAAAATTAGACAAGCCACTAATTATCGGTTATAAGTGGTCCATCTTGCATCTGAGAGGGGCAAAAAAGAAAAAAAAAGGAAGAAATCAACGTCACTCCAAGAGTGAGGCTGGACTGTGACAAGACACACTTCCAAATCTGTCACCAACTTAAACAACGCAACTGTCAACGGCAGGGTGATTAGGTGTAGCAGTTTATGATTAAAGATTAATGCCAGCCTCTGCGACATCCCTTGGCCAGAGAGAAGACTCTCTCTCTCACCCGTCAGTGGCGTCCACCACGCTGCTAAGTGGACCCACGTGCCATATGATGCATTCTGTCTGTTCCTGCTGCCGGCTGCTAACGTATGGATAATGAACATTTTAATATATGCATGCATGTCTTGTGTGGCACTTATTATGTACAGTGAAGACAATTATTTGCCTGTCTTCAAGCCCATGATTGTTGTGTTTGGGTGGGAGGCGTAATAGGCTTCATGTCTAATGGACAATAGCAGACAAGAAAATATTTCATCTGTTCCTAAATGGACCATGGGCATCAGGTCTGGCACCATACGACGCTTGTATTTCATTGGAGAATGTTCTTTTAGTATTTTGAAGGGACACTAGCAATCCACAGATCTCTGGCAATTATGACTACAGACCTGGTAAAATTAGAGTAGAGTTTAATTCTCTATGACCATTAAAATGAGCATCAGTGTGCTAGTTAGGGATTGTTCAGTTTGCATGCTTTAGCAATAGTGGCCATAATAATGTTGTTCTGTATTTCTGTGCTATCCTGGTGAGCCCAGCATTCTGGTCATCAACGGCTGTTGTGTAAACATGACAGTTACAATTGGGTGGCAGCAACATATCAAGTAACACTTTCTTTAAAGGTGTCTACCTAAGAGGCATATGAGCCTGCTATTATAATGACACTTTTTAAAATGTTTACGACTGTTCTCATTCAGTGTCATTCAGGTTTTGTCGTATCTGCAGCCCAAACGTCAACTTCAAAGGGTCAATTTCATAACACAAAAACAATTGACACTTGATGACAACAGTCATAATTAACATTCATGATATGTGTTATGTCACTCTTCTGTATAGCCCTTTAAATGAAGTGTAACCAAAAAACAGCTAAATGACAGCTGACCGCTCAAAACCCATCCTGTTGAGAGTGCCCTGATAACAAACGTATCCTTCCCATCGCTCACCCAGGTTGGCTTCACAACAAAGCACTCCTGGAGCTCCATTTGGTTAAGTAGAGGGCCCATTGGCAAAGGGCAGAGGGGCCATTGGCCCCAGGAAAAAAAGACAGCATGAAAGGACGAATAAGGGAGATGGTGCGGACACCCTGACGTCCACTAAGCAGTGGCGCCGAGATCCTGCGCTCGACTTGCTGATCCACCCCGCAGCTCCTTGTGAAAGAGGGTGAGTCTGTTCGGTTAACTTAGCCCAACAATAGTGCCATTCTTCGGGCCGTCACAGGCCTGTCGGGTTGACTTAGCCTGTGCAGGGTGATCGCTCTCTCTCCCGTTCTCAGCCCACCTTCCCAAAGTGTGCTAATTAGGGAGAAATCATCAAGTCACTTATGGGGGTCCCCTCATTAGGAAGGGCCCGGCCCAGGGAATGTTGGGGACCGCCAGACTGTCAACTGTCACTGGCCAACGTTTACGAACACAGAGATAAAGAGCCCAATCATCAGGACAACTCCTTTGTGTGTGCCGGTATTGTTTTCCCACAGGAGCAATAAAAAGCCGTTTGTAAGGGGCAAACTGCAGCAAGCCGCTAGGAAATAAACTCAATAAAACAATTAGAATGGTTGGATTTGAAATTATCAAAACAAACATTCAGCTGTGGTGACAGTTGCTTAATGTGATGAAGTCAGGAATAGTTTCTAGTAATTATAATAAAATAATGTTCCTTCTAAAGCCAACACTAATGTTTTCTGTAATAGCAAAAAAAATATTTTTCCTCTGCCTTAACTAGATGCCATGGGCTCACACCAAAGAGAAAGTTTTGCTTTAACAGCAAAAGAGCCCATGTAAGTGATAGGGGAACCTCCTCCTCCTAAGAGTATTATAAAAAAATGAAAATGAAATCTGGCTTTGATTTAAATAATAACTTTGATATTAAAAAACAGGGGATTAATGTGATTTAAGACTATTGCCCCTTTCTTTGTCAGAGGAAAAATGTCACATATGGTAAGAGGCATATGGTCCACGTCATAGGAGAGGTATGTGCAGTCCAATCTTCCTTATGGATTAACATGTTATTTCTCTATATCTCTCAAAAAGACCATTCTGCCTTTTATCTTTCACGCCATCATGAAAGATTTCAGTCCTCTAATTATTCATCGCCCCATATTCTCCCCAGTAAATTGTGTTTGTCTTTTTTTTTAATAATACCTGTATTTACAGAAGTATCTACACAGATTACAAGGAACAGTGGGGGTGTGGTGCGAGACAGGTTTATGGTGGGATTAACAGTAAGCCTAAAAAGAAATTTTGAGGAATAAAACAATTCTTGGAGTAATTAGGGAAATATGGTGTGGGACAGGATGAGACACAAGCCCTGTGGCAGACATGCGACAGCAGCAGATGCCATGTGTTAACATTTGATTAATAAAATCAAATAGTACTGAGGCCACTCCCTGTCGCACCCCGCCAACAGGATCTTACACAAACACACAGGCAGACACACACCCACTCAATCACACACACAGACACACACCCACACATACACACGCACACACACACACACACAGTCTAGCCCCCAATCTGTTAGAAGCAAGAGGCAGACTGGAGTCACCGCCACCAAATCCAGTCGCTCATCCACACCCAGGGCCTCCCCTCAGGGCCGGACAGATAGCTGCCCTGCACATGGAGCAATTATGCTCCATATTTCAAGATTTATTACATTCTTCTACTTCTACTTCTAATCTTCTATACAAATATAAGTGAAATACAGAAAATAAAGAACAATGTAAAGATTAAAAGAGTTTGTGTATGTGTGTGTGTATGTGTGTGTGCATGCGTGTGTGTGCAATATCACTTGCCAGGTGGTTGCAGAAGCCCATGACTAGGACGGCAAGGAGTAATTAATGTAATGATTCTTTAAACCTTCCCGATGCATCGCACCGATACAAGTTCTGGATGATGGGCAGTTCACATCCGCAGATGCCTTGTCCTGTTTGAACAACTGTATGCAGTGCCACTGAAGATTCTCATTCATCTATTCATCTATGGTAGTCTCTGCTTCCATAGCATGCTGTCTGGTCAGGACGCTCTCTGTGGTTCCTCTGCCTGTCATTCCAAATGTCCTTAGTCTTCTAAGCTGGAGGAGGAAACGTTTGGCTTTCTTTACAATGTGGTCATGCTTTTATTCATGCTTCAGGACTCTGTATGTGTTTGTGGAGAACCACATACACACACACACATACACAGTTAAACCTGAGGAGATAAACTGTGGACATCCACATAAATACAATTCTGACTTCTGTTTGGGCGATTAAAAAGAAGAGAATCCTAAAGCTTTAGGGCTGAATGAAGTACACTACTGGTTTAACATCATGACTAGAGCCATAAATGGATAATGCTTATTTTGACCCTTGCCCTCACTCCTCAAAACCCTATTCAGCATCACATCATTAAAAAAATACACGATGAATGAAGCCTCTTAGGTCAAGGTCCAACAGAAAGTTTCAGAAAATTAACCCCACCCCACCCCCTTCCTCCATATTCTCACCCCCGCAAAATCCCCCACCTTCACCCCTAAGGGCAAGTCCCACCATTAACATCAACCCACCATCTTGCGGGTGTGTGCCCGCTTCCACAAGCCATGGTGGCAGGATTAGGGCAAACGAGGCTAAGAACAGATTGGAAAGAGGGGGGAAAAGGCAAATAAGAAGAAAATCGGTTTAAAAACGCAAACATTAATTCACAATGACTGACAATGTATTCAGCTCCCATCCTGTAATGCCAAAGTTCAGAGTTAGGTATAAGTTTGGCCCAGCGATGCCCCTCCTGACAGTTACTGATTTGCAATTGGTCTTTATGTGTGAAAAAAAGGGATAATCATTTCTCAATGGTTCTGAACTGAATGTGCAAAACAATAAACGCCTCAAAATAATCCCATGACCAAGATTGGATGACAGTTTCAAAGAACTGACAAGAATCAAGGTGATCACTAAAGATCACACACAGAATGCCTTTGCCTGGTAGATATCTATCCTCCAAAATGTGACTTGTTTTATTGCAAGCTTTAATTCTTTAACGATTCATGGAGAATTACTGGTAGGTTCAAAAACACAACTCCTTCTTCATGTTCCCCTAAAAAAGACACCAGATGACACAAGGAAGCATGTGTCTTTGACAGCAGGCTTCCTTTAGGGCTCATTGCCAGGCTCGTAAAGCATGTGGGGCCACAGCCGAGGTATGCAGAGGAATCATCCTGGTCCATCGTTTTTCGCTCCAGAAAGTTTGCCCCTGGAGGTGAAATGGTTGCCAGACCCCAGCTAATTTAGCGCATATGCTCCATGATAACCTCACGGCACCTCAGCCGATACCCCAGTGGGGGTGGTAAGGACTGAGCAATGGATGCTTGACTGACAGTAGCATTTAGTAGAATTTGTCAAGCTAATGCTTGCGGAGCTAAAAGGTTTTGGTTGTAATATGTTTTTGTTTTTTTATGATCATATCTAATGTGACTTCACAAGTATGGTGACCTTGGTTTGTGTTGAGGAAGAATTAGATAACTGGGAGACATGGTGCATATTCAGGCCAAACATTTCACACATTTCTTGACCCTCTTCAGCCCTTAAAAATCAAGAAGTAAAAACATACAAATGTACAGGTCTAGGGAAAGCCTTTATAGTAGACATCTTAGTTATTGCTATTACTTAATTTTTGCTGCTTATCTCATTGTAGGCCTCAAATCCAAGTTAACGCGGATTAACGCTCATGGAAAAGGCATTAAGAGGAGGATAACCTCTGCTTCCAATGAGTTAATCTACTCCCACGTTAATGAGTCTTGTACTGGATTGCTTGAATTAAAAGCAAATATCAACAGTCACTGGGGGCTGAGTGCCTGGCCTCAATCATGTATCTGCGGTAATGCATTAAGTGATTTGATTCCCTGGGTAGTTGCTGTAATCATGTAATGTTGGTGAAAAACAATAAAATTAACAGGTTATCAGGAAATTAAACGTCTCCTGCTCAGTGGTTGAGTAGGATGGGGTGGGAGGGATGTCGGGGCAGTCTGGGTTGTGAAGATCTATCTATTGTTCAAAGCAGCACCCAAAACAAGCCTAAATTTTGGAATATGGCATTGGACCAGACAAGTACACACCACGTACATGTGGAGATACACAAAGGGCTCAGAATATCACTAATTAGATAATAATGAAGTAGTTCATGTAGAGCCACTGAGGCTCTTTTTAAATTGAGTCTGTCTGATTTCAGATTATACCTACCTGAGTATGTGATGGGGATTTTACATGTGCCCCATCAGTCATCCATAATATTGCTTAGCAAGTCTAATGAGAAAGACACTAATCCTGATTATTTTATTACTTGTGATGTTTTTAATTTTTTTGTTTTGTATGAGCTTATTCAATAGTAAATACCTATTTTCATATTATCTGATACAGTTAAGAGAGATGTGTCTTGTCCAGATTTAATTTAGTAATTTAGTTAAACACAGGCCCTGTTTAAATGTATCTAGATATTTTTGTGAATTATTTTAATGCATTTGGGCATTTTGTTTACAGCTAAACAGAGTTATAGGCACCTCACGATCAAAGAAGATTACCCCTCCAAAGATATTTGAAAATGCTGGATTCTGTGGATATCTGTAATTGCAAAAACAAATACAAAAATGCAAAAAAAAATGTATTTCATTATTTATTCTTTGCTATTTATTCTTATTTATTCTTAACATGATGTGCTAATTGACAAATGTATATTAATGTTATTGCATTGTCACTATGACATCAGTTTATTATTAGTTTGTAAAACTTTCCCATCACAGAAATGAATATGACAAATAAAAGTATTTTTCAATGGGAAAAAACAGGGGAATACTACATTTTCCCATCCAATAAAACATAGTAAAAGTCCTTGGCATATGCACAAAGTCATTTCCCCATTGGCTACTTAGATGTGACAAGGCAGAACTCTTCTTAGCAAACACTACACAATACACTTGAATTGCATGACATAACTAACTGCTTATTTTGCACTATATCTCCTCATGGTAGCCTGATATAAAGATGTGCCTTAGCGACTGCAAGTAGTCAGAACATAGCCAACAATCATAGGGCCTCAATATATCTTCAATATATCTTCTCCTAAGGTTTGATTGGACCAGTTACCACGATCTGTCTTTGTAGAGTTGTTTAGCGAGCCTAACATGATCACAACAGGAATAAGCTCCAAGGACTGAGTCCGGTCTATCAGATGTGGCCTGACTATATGATGATAGTCTGGCTAGAGGCTATATCTAAAGAGGGTAGCATACAAAAGACACCAGCCTTTCCACAGTTAAGAAGAGGAAGTGGAGAAGAGTGTCACACTATTACAACTAGAACCCAACCTCAGGGAAACTAAGGTGCCAAATGTTAAAGCCTGGTTTGATTTTTATCAAATGGATTAAACAGATATGGCTTTGTTGTGATTTGTGCAGGTGCAGAGTGCATCTACACCAGGTTAGTATTATAATATAATTGCAATTTCCAATGGAACAGACCAAATTTCCCTTGTGTAATCACATGCTGGTACTTACTTGTATGCGTATACACAACCGTTATTATAAAGGGATACCAAAAGAAAATACCAAAGGTGCCTGTTTTGAAAATCGAACTCCATTCTTCAGTTCTAGTACTCCTAAACATTTAACCTTTAGCATAAACCAATGTTTACGGTCTGTTAAGAGGGAGAAACTGACTAAACAATTAAATAATAAAGTGTATGAATAATACTATTAATGTTTAAAATGGAATAAGAGTAGTGAATTCAAGTCATTTGTCTAACTCATATTCCACTGACAATAAAAAGCGGAAAAATGGATTAGCCACAAGTGCTTTTTTTCGATTTACTAAACAGTTCTTACAGATTAGCTTGACCAATCAGAACATATTAGGTAAAATAAATTGCATTATATTATTCCATTTATATTATTATATTGCCCTGTCCTCTCTTAAAACATTACATAATAGCTCAGAGGGGCATTATGCTCTTATCCCTTAATTTTCCATCTAAAAAGGTACCATGCAGATGAAAATTGGATTGGGCTGAGCTAATGCAATCCCCAATAAATGAAACACCAAAGTTAGACTCAGTGAATCTGGAGACAGACTGAGATAAATCTGAGGGCAGGCGATGGCAACTGGGGACACCTAAGAGTCCCTTAAAGACACCAGTGTGTGTGTGTGTGTGTGTTGAGTGTGTGTCTGCGTGTGTGTGTGTGTGTGTGTGTGTGTATGTGTGTGTGCGTGTGCGTGTAAATAATTTGTTCTCATCAAGAATTTGATGGATGTGATAATCAAAATTGACCTAATTAATTCACTTGTCTGTGCACCTCATTTATATTTAACATGGGCTGTTGTTTCCATTTACTTTTCAACAAATAATAAATAGCAGCTCTTATAGTAAACCGTTTTTTACTACCTTATTTTTTTGTCCCTAATCATTCTTCAGCAACAGAGGAAAAACACACCATGTGACCACATCTTCCTATACATGTGATCCACGTGATTCTGTGCAAGGGATTATTAGGGAATAATTTGAAGGATTTCTAGGGATACAATTCAGTGTAAGTATATTAGAACAATAATTAATAGAAGATTTCACTTTCATCTTTTAAGTCAACGGTTTCCTGGTAGATTAAGAGCTAGTGATGGACATCTGGACAAAGCTACTACTAATTTCCATGTTTCTATGTTGTTTCTATCTATGTTGCATAGTTTTATGCAAAAGTCAACAACTATGTGTTGAAAAATGAAAAGATTATCTGTCCTGTTGAAGGTAAAATGTGTTTGCTTAGCACAGCATGAATATCACACATCACTTCTGGCCCAAGCTTCTCCAATGACATTCAGTAAGTAGTCAAAAAGGAAAAAGCGGTTTAAAAAATCATCTCATTGGATTATTTACATTACCATCTACATGATGAAAAGAAGAGAATCGAAATTAGAATGACTGTTCAATTGGATTTTCCCAGAATTTGTTGTAATGCTACTTGAAAGAAACAATCACTTTATGGTAATAAGGAACAATGACTAATTCTCCAAAAGTCAATTTATTATCATTTAATCTGAGGCTAACCGTCCTTGTGGTTCCTGAGGTCCTTTTAGAATAACCAATAAAATCTAGATTAAGCAATTGTTTTGTACTATAGAGGAGATTAAATAGTTTCTTGTTATTCAGGGAGCAATGCTTGTACTAGGTAATCTCACTATGTTCATGGGAAACAAGCTATTAGAGAAAGTAGAAATGGGTAAATAGCTCCTGCTATTTTTATCACTGATCCATGCAAGCGCATGATACCTCTATGATTTATCAAACCTCTGGAATAGAAGCACATATCAAGAAACAAATAACCGCACACTCATTTTAAAGCATATTTGCAGTAGGACCAATCATCTTTTTTGGTCTTTTCTGTTGCTTGAGCTTGCTGACTAACAGAGTAGGAATTTACATGTGTGTGTGTGTGTATCTGTGCGTGAGAGGGGGAGAGACAAAGAGAAGAGGATAGAGGTAAGAACAGCTAGGGAATGAAAAGGTAAAATATCGAGAAAGAGAAAGAGAGATTAGAAGAAAACTGAGAAGACAGAAATAAGCACAGTCATCATACAGAGTCATTGAGAGATGCAGGTCAAACATGTAAGCTGCTCTGTTTGTTTATAGAACAACTAAAAGCAGTATCATTTTAGTAGGACATGACTCTTAACGATCTGTCATTAGTTGTTTGAAGACGTCATTTATATGTAAATCTCTATGCATGGGCTGCTTAAAGTTCACCCTGCCATGTGCACTTTCAAACAAATGTTGGCTTTTGCAGGCAAACCATTACGGATCCACATGTATGTGGCCTGACCCATTAACTGCTAAAGAGCTATTAAAAGCTTTTACAGATTAAATTACATTTATGGAAACAACTGGGGGACAGCACTTACACATGAAGACAATGCATTTAATGCTTTATGTATTATTTTTGACAGAATTCGGCATGCCATGACCAAACACCACATAGCATGCCTTTTCTGGCAAAATCAGAATCAGAATATAACCTGTGAAGGTGTGACAATCAAAAATAAACTTCAACTGGCTTCAAAATCATTCCCAAACAAACAATGCAAATTAGCCATTATAGTGTAACATAATTAAACATATTAATACTGTTAGATTTAAATCTGTCAAATCACCTAAGATTGCATATCAAACCCCAGAGCAGTCTGTAAACTGTCACTTAACAAATTAATTGCAATGGCCACCATAGGTCATATATTCAGAAATGGGTGAAGGGGGGTGAGGTCTATTGTGCAGCAACTGTTGACGGACATCTGTAATGACTGGTGGACACACAATGGGCCTACTCGCGTGTGTATACAATCGGATGGGGAGGAGAAAGCCAGTTCCTCTGATGACCCTGGAGAGCAACAGTTTGAGGGGGCGGCTGCCTACACTAACCCCTTCCGAACTTCACCACCCTACTCCCATTGATCTTTGGTAACGGTGAAAGGGTCTCTATACAACTACACAAGGATGGCAGTCAGGCCAATTGAAGCTTGTTGTCCAGGTTACGTCACACACACACACACACACACACAAACAAACACACACACACACTTTATGTGAACATATGGCACATTCAGTTTCGTTCAGGTTGAATAAGGGAGTCTAATTGAATATGAAAACCATCTTTGCTGCCTTCCTTTGAATTACTCGGGCCTTTCAATAGGGGTCATTACTTGGTAAAACTCTGTAAACACATCATGTGTGTGTGTTTATGTGTTTGTGTGTGTGAGTGTGAATAAGAGAGACAGAGATAGAGAGAGAGAGAGAGAGAGAGCATGTCTATTTGTGCAAACAAGTGTGGGTGGGTGGTTACGCATAAAGAGCTGCTCATGTGCATGAGAAAGCAAAGAAATGAGATTGCCCTATATATCAAGCCTAATGATTCTTAATTGAGGTAATGAATGGAGGGCTGAAAGGAGGCCTATGGCTACAGCCTGGTAACCTTTAACAAAACTATTGATAGCCACAAAGGGAGGTGAAGTGCTTTTGACACGAGCAGACCAGGGACAGAGCAGCTGGTGCCATATTGTCAACTGGACAAAGTGATTGTAATTGCCACCATTGTCATCCCCACTGCCTAAAAAAGGAGGGAAAAGCAAATAGGCCTCAGGCAGCAACATTGGAATTAGACGTCATCCATGTTTTATATGATTGTTTTAGTATTTAGATAGATAGATAGATAGATAGATAGATAAAGTAGTACCTGTGGAAATTAGTTGGGTATTAGTTTGTAACCTTTTATTTTTTAACTTTTTATCAAAAAGCATGTGCTACTCAGCTTTGCATTGTGAAAGAAGAGCGCAAAATGTGAAAAGACAGCAGGTCTGGGGGTTGGGGATGCTGTAAATCCAATGCAACCTATGAGTAACACGCTGCCACTGAGCTAGGTCTTTTTCCATAGGCACAAGTCAAACTTTCCAATTAAAATAAGAATTACACCAGTGGCTTCTTAAGTTTAGTAATGTCACACATTGTAAACATTGTTGGTTAAAATAGTGTTTAAAAGGATGTTTGTTGTAAGCTTTGTAAACACCAACAGTGTTTTCAAAGATCAATTTCTTAAGTAGGAATTCTTAAAGATCTCATTCCATCGTATTTTCATTAATTTTGTCATGGTCTCTTATCTAAAATAATGTCATGAGAGTTGGTTTTGACAAAAAATATGCTGTGGTTGTCTTGTTTCAAGCTATTTTATTTTAGTTTTAGTTAGAGCAGGGATAGCTCGAGAGGATTCTTATGAATATTAATGATATGCAAATGTATCGCCTCTGATTGGCTAACAACACTGTGACGCTCCATCTAGTGGGTCTGTCTGCAGGCAGCCTAACGTTTCTTGAGGGTGGGTTAACTGCATAGCTAATGTTCAAATTGACGTACATTTGTACAGCTTTTCCGATTCGCTCGTTTTTCCCGGCAGTTTTTTATCACAGGCGAATACAGACTACAGGGGTAGGAGAGCATTTTGAAGTTGAGCATAGAAGTACAACTTGGGCTGACCTATGGTAATGTAAAAACATCAAGTCTTTAATGGTTTATTTTGGAAGGAGACCTTTAATGCTACAGGCAAAGTTTCTTGCTATGTGGAGCTTTGAAGAAGTGTTTCCGTTCCTTTCAATTTAATACAAGCATGTAAGTGGTGTATTTGGGGTGGGGTGGGGTAAGAGGTGCATGAAGGTAATATTCACGTTTATTCTTGTGTGGTGTGTGTTTGCTGCTTGTACAAACATAGGCCTACTACTACTAGCCTACTCATTAATTTGCAGCATTGAGGTGAAGTTCAGTGCAATGTCTTCCTCTTTCAATAGCTTAGCAGGTAGGCTACTAATAATAATGACAAATATGAATCATTTTATTAGAACATCTGCCTGACATTAGTTGCCTACTGGAATTAAATAACAAGAACAGCTAATCTTTGTGTTTGTGTTTATGTTTTATGGGGGACATTTAATTGAAGGTTATATACGGTGGCCCTGAAGTACAAACCACATTAACCAAAAACTAAACACAAAAACAAACTGAGAAACACAAACAAAAACAGAACAAAACGAAATTAAGAATCACAAAAACAAAATTGAGAAACACAAAAAAAATAAGAATCACAAATACAGAATTGAGAAGCACAAAAATCTAATGAAGAAGCACAAAAACAAAACTGAGAAGCATAAAAACAAATTAAGAATCACAAAATAAATTAAGAAGCACAAAAAATGAGAAACACAAATACAAAATTGAGAAGCACAAAAAAAAGAATCACACACAAAAAAGAAAAACACAATTACATTAAGAAGCACAAAAAAATGAGAAGCACAAAAAGAAAATTCAGAAGCACAAAAAAAGAAGAATCACACACAAAAAAGAAAAACACAACTACATTAAGAAACCGGAAAGGGTAGGTACCAGTCAGCAACAGGAGACATCACTGATTGGACAACCGATCTGTTTGTCTTTAGAACCGGAAGATACTCTGCTGAAGCGCATTTCTCCAAACATGAACATTACCGCTGACCCAAATGTTGCTGCCGCTATTCGAGAATATTTTGATTCAGGACATACATACGAGGTGATACTAGATATGCTCAAGTGTAATCATGACATTTCAATATATGCGAACACTGAAAACACATTTAAAAGAATCTGGACTGCACAGACGAGGCAACTACTCTCCACTTCCTGAGGTGAGGCGTGCCATTTTGGCCGAACTTCGAGGACCAGTACAATTGTTTGCATATCGAACCATGTGGCAAGTTCTCAAACAAAAACACAAGCTGCGTGTCAAACGTGATGAAGTTATGAGGCTGCACAAGCCACATCAGTCTTCTTGAAAAGCCATCTATACATCCTGACAGGGACAATCCAAAGGGTTTCAGTTTGTCATAGCCATCTACGTGCCATATGTAATTGGGCCCCATGGAGTGATAAGTGTGTCTTGTGAACCTCCTTCGAGTTCTCAAAGCTGTTCCATGGGGATTTAGTTGTCTCAACAACCTCATAACTTCATCACGTTTGACACGCAGCTTGTGTTTTTGTTTGAGAACTTGCAACATGGTTCGATATCCAAACAATTGTCCTGGTCCTCGAAGTTCGGCCAAAATGGCACGCCTAACCTCAGGAAGTGGAGAGTAGTTGCCTCGTCTGTGCAGTCCAGATTCTTTTAAATGTGTTTTCAGTGTTTGCATACTTATTGAAATGTCATGATTACACTTGAGCATATCTAGTATCACCTCGTATGTATGTCCTGAATCAAAATATTCTCGAATAGCGGCAGCAACATTTGGGTCAGCGGTAATGTTCATATTTGGAGAAATGCGCTTCAGCAGAGTATCCTCCGGTTCTAAAGACAAACACATCGGTTGTCCAATCGGTGATGTCTCCTGTTGCTGACTGGTACCTACCCTTTCTGTGTTTTTCTTTTTTGTGTGTGTGATTCTTCTTTTTTTTGTGCTTCTGAATTTTCATTTTGTGCTTCTCATTTTTTTGTGCTTCTTAATGTAATTGTGTTTTTCTTTTTTTGTGTGTGATTCTTCTTTTTTGTGCTTCTTAATTTATTTTGTGATTCTTAATTTGTTTTTATTCTTCTCAATTTTGTTTTTGTGCTTCTTAATTAGATTTTTGTGATTCTCAATTTTGTATTTGTGATTCTTATTTTTTTTTGTGTTTCTCAATTTTGTTTTTGTGATTCTTAATTTTGTTTTGTTCTGTTTTTGTTTGTGTTTCTCAGTTTGTTTTTGTGTTTAGTTTTTGGTTAATGTGGTTTGCACTTCAGGGCCACCGTAGTTATATGAACCAAACACCAGGCAAAACACACGTGCAATCTTAACAGAATAGACAGCAAGACAATTCTGCACATCTTTGCAAGATATTGCAAAAAGTGTTGAGCTTAACTGCCTGTCTACGAAACCCTATTGCCGTTAGACTTAAGTTTCTATGTTAAAAGTATTTATATATAATTTTCCCAGCTTGGGAAGGAGAATTTTAATGCCCCATTTGGTCTTCAGCGTTCAAAAAATAGTTGAAAAATATGTCAGCATTAGGTTAGGCTACCTGACTTGTAGTTCACAATTGCGCTAAACATTCAGCCCGGCCTGCCCTATGAGAAATAACCTAATAGGCTACTAACATGTTTATGCATGTGCCCTGGCCATATGAGAAATACAAAATACATGCTTAAATCGCTTAAATAACATAAAATAACTTATGATACAGAGGGAAATACATTTTATAGTGGGATACAATGCAGGTCCTTGATGACGCTTGTTAATTGTTATGTTAAGCAAAGATAAATTCTCGCAGACCTGAAAAGAACAGTAAACTTCGAGTAGTCAGTCTGACAGAAGATTAAATAGGTGGACTGTCAACGATTTGCGTCCCCCACGTGTCATGTGCCCGGGCCGCACAGTTTGAGCGCGCATCACTCTCTGATAAACGCACAACATCCGTGAACACGTCATCAACAGGAAGCGCCACGATGACGCAATCAAACAGAGACGCCTTTTAGAAACCTGTTTTATGATGTTTGCTGTAGATTAACATTTGTAGTTTTAAAGTCTTTTATTTTTCAGCGCTGGCTTTTCAGATGGGAGAAAAATGACACGGGACTCCAGATATGTTAAATGTGAAATAGGTAGTCATATAGACAAACCGATCACTACAGGGACTGACGCCAAAACTCAAGTCAGGACTAACGTTAACGTTATATGGTAACGTTGGATATTTTCTCTTCTCTCTGCCTATGCCTAAACTATTGTTAGTATTATTGTAATCAACATTGTCAGATAGTGTTTCTTTGTTTTCTTTCGCATGTCATTTTTAAGCATTCTCGATTATGTGGAATTATGGCAGGAACCACAGAAATGTGAAATTTGGAGCTTACTCACTGTATAGCCTATTGAACCTGCCCTAGGTTAGATTTTCGTTATCCCTATGTACTTCATACAGTATTCGTGATTGTGTTTTGCTCTACTTTGAGGAGAAAATAACTGGAAGTGTCTCCATGTAAATCATAGGTAACTGAAAAGAAGAATGAACAGTTAAAGGCTGTCATGAAGATCCCAAAACTCGCTCTTGCCTTTCTCTTTGCTGTTTGTGTGCTGGTGTTCCTGACCTATGTCAAGCACCACAGTGATGAAGAGAACCCAACACATATCAAGCAAATTATGGCCATCAACACCCACCAGAGGCCAACTTCAGCTGAAGTAGTCAGTGAAGACTTCCAGTATGGAATTATGTTTGATGCTGGGAGTACAGGGACAAGGATCCATGTCTTCAAATTCCTCCTTCAGCCCAAAGGTATGAGAATAGTTTGCACATTTGTATGTTTGAGTGTGTACAAGAATAGAGATCCCTCCATATAATTGTTCAAATGTGGACAAACTGTACTACTTGTCTGTTAATTGACAGACCAGCCCAGTTCTTGTCTGCTCTGACAACAACCAACCAACTAGAATTTCACCCCAGGCTGGACAAGAAATGGTTTGGGCGTGGGTAAAAAATGCCATTTGCCCAATATAAAATGTGATTTCGCTATAACAGTTGTTGATATAACTTGGCCCTTGTTTGACAATATTTTGTTAGACCTTATTAGGCTTATGCAGCCCACTGCTGCAGTGGGGGAAAAAAGTTGACACGCAGCTTTGCTACCGGCTTAGTTATCCCATTTGGAATATTATGCTAAATCACTTAAGTGCTGCTTTGGCTTTATTGTTAAACCTATGATTGTCATATTCTAATGGCCATCAAGCACCTGCCATTTATGTTAATATTTTGCTAAGCCCTTACTATGGTGTATGTGTGTGTGTGTGTGTGTGTGTGTGTGTGTGTTAGAGAGTGCCCAGACGCACACACAGGCACACTCACATTTATAGAGGGTCTTTTAAGATTACATTGTAGTCTGTGTCCCTTTTTGTCAGTGTATTTGTTTGACTGTATAATCAAAGTGGCATTATGTAACTATTATATTTTTTTTATATAGTACATTGGAATTAAAGTGATTATATGTGGCAATTCTCTAGCCAGTGAGATTTATTCTTATAATGACATACACTGAAGTCCGCATGTGGCATGTCCTGTATTATCACAGAATCATACTTGCTCACACACACAGTACACACAATACCTGGGCTTCTTCTTGCATGCCTGCTTAATGCATATTATTGATAAATTGATTAATTTATGTTATTTGTGTAGAATGGTAAATTAATTATTGTCTTGAATCTCATAGACACTTTTGTTTTACTCTTCTTTTTTAACAGAGGCTCCCAAATTGGCACACGAGACCTTCAAAGCTATTAAACCTGGCCTCTCGGCATACGCAGATTATCCTGATAAAGTAAGCTGACCAGTCGACGGCATTCTGCCTAATATTTTTCCATAAATTAAGTAACCCTGGCAACACACATAGTGCTGTATCTTTTTTTCTGTCCATGAAATGCAGTTGTCTCAGTTCTTCATGTAATGGTGTTCAATGTTCATTCGGCAGTGTGCGGACGGCATCCTGGCGTTACTTGAAGTAGCGAAGGACACCATACCTCCTCTGCAGTGGAAGAGCACTCCACTTGTGCTAAAGGCAACAGCAGGGCTACGTCTTCTGCCAGGCGAGAAAGCCAACCACCTCCTGGCCAAGGTCTGTGTGTTTGTGTTTGTGAGCGTGCGCACACGAGATGTCCATGTTTGTGCATACATGCATGCACGTGTTTGTGTGTGCTGGCTTAAAATGTCTCTGTAATTAATGTGTGCTGAAGTGTACAGATGGAGATAAAAACCAAACTACCTTTTCAGCTACTCTTATTGTGTAATAAGAAAGAATGGCAATTACCACCAAAGTTGTCAGTCAAAGTTCCTAGCAATAACTAATGTCTAACCAATGACTAAAATCCTGCCACGTAGACTAGGACATACGTAGTATCTAAATTCCTGTCTTTGTTGCTGTGATGTGACGCTTCACAGATGCCACACCTTAAACGCCAATTGCTATTAGGAACAGACTTTTTCTCGACACGCAGGTTTCAGCCCATGTCAGCAGTGTAGAAACACTCCCTAATCTGGTGGTTGTTAAACTTCAAAGTCTTTGTGTTTGTCAATCCCCAGACTGTATACATTCTATAGCAAAAAACTCCCAAGTAGAAAACGACCCAAGCACATAACTGTCCAGTAGTAAATATGTCAAGCTGTAATGTCTAATAAATGTCAAATATTTTTTTCATATCTTATTGCACTTTTATAAACTCATACTGATGGAGTCCTACTCTTTCGCTTAGGTTAAGCAGCTCTTCATGGCCTCCCCCTTTTTCTCCAGAGACGATAGTGTCTCCATAATGGATGGAACAGATGAAGGTAGGAGTCAAGAGCAGTTTCTGGTATTGTGCACAGAACAGGTGGTAGAGGAGCCGTTCGGTGACCACACGGTTGCAGGTTCGAGCCCCACTCTACCTGACACCACCGAAGTGTCTTTGAGCGAGACACTGAACCCCAAATTGCTCCTGGTGGCAGGCTGGAACCTTGCATGGTAATCCCCTCCACTGGTGTGTGACTGTGTGTGATTGGGTGAATACCAAAGCAGGTGGCGCGTGTAGACACAACAGCCTCTGGCTCTCCTGACTGTGTGCATCACTGTGGGATAGCTAGAAACATAATTTCGATTCCTCTGTATGGCCAGTATATGTAGAGAAATTGACAATAAAAGAGACTTAACTTAACAGAAACTGTTTTGTTTAGGTACTGGGTGCCATTACCTGCAGCACCATTGGTTGACCATCACCAGTGCACTTGAGCTTGAACGTGAAAAGACACTTGTTAGCCAGCCCTTCAAACACAGCCCCAACTCTGCATTAGACTGCATGCATCAAAGCACTTTAGTGAACTATAATTATAAAGGACAACCTAGAGATTCTAAAGCATGTCCTCCATGAGAAATTCTTTTCAGGTTCACAAAAGACTTACAAACCAAAAATATGTTCACGCAGTAGAAATTAGAACATGGAACCTTTTCCCTTTTCCCTCAATTTTGTTATAGTAGCTTAGATTTATGGCTGCAGCTCGAAGTCTTGATGGAGAGATATTCCGAACCATTTCCCCTGGGGAAGAGCTCTCAGGGTTTTTAAGAGGGCACGCTAAAAGGATCACAAGTGGACCAGGCTTTGATTTCCCTGTTGTTATAGACTGGGCTTACAACAGATTACAGCAAAGCAAGTTAAATGTGGAAATGTACAAGTTTGCCTGCATGACCAGTAACAGCTTATTTCTCACACCAAAACTATGCATATTGGTAGGGCTTAACAATAGGCATATAACCCGGTGGCCAGGGGATAGTCCAAAGCTGTTTGGGGACAGTAGCTTAGCTAATCACTATCCTATTGGACCAGAGGAAGGGAATTTGTATTTTTTTATACTTTTGTTTATGAAATAGCCAGATGTACAAGTTCCTGACCCCTGAGTTCTTGATGGGTAATGGAGGCATTTTGCCCTGCACACAGCACATAGCTTATTTCCAGATGTAGAAATACATTGAGTCCAGAGAGATTTCCTGGGTGAGAGAACATCATCACTCTTCTGTGCTCTTCTGCTCGTCTGTTTTTTTTTTTTTTTCGGTAGGCCATATAGAGTAGCTGCAGTCCAGCTATCATACATTAAAAGCTATAAAACGCAAGTTATTTTATAGTCGTATAGATGTATAAATTGACAAATCCAATCCTTTAAAGTAGTTCACGCAAGAAATAATGAGTGCAAAGGATAATGTTCCACTTAATCTTTGAAAACGGATTATCGGCCATTAATTTGCGAGGCAGAAAATGTTGACTTTTAAACTAAAATGGAAGAAAAAGTCTGATTAATTCTAAAATGCCAAATAACTTAGAATTATAAAAAACACAGGGTGGGAATTGTCCTTGGCTTTTACAAAGTCAAATGTTTCCAAATTCTGGCTGAAATCTTAATGGACAGATTCCTTTGATTCTCTTGTGCAGCTAATGCAGTTCTCCTGTGGGATCCCTAAACGGATTTATATAGACTTATTATCTGCTTGATTTCTGCTTCTCTGGCTCTTGGTGTCCAGAGCTTATCCTGGTAGATTACTTTGCTTCTCCGAAGCAGAAGCATAAAAAATAAGTGGAATTTATGGACTGAGGAGGTAACGTATGTGTGTAAGCTAAGCTGTGCCTTAATTCATGCTGTAAGCACTTTGCATTTTTATTGAATATATTTAGTTGTTTTGAGCTTAGATCTCTTTCCAACGATTTACATGGATCTGTTATCCTACTGGAAACATAACAGTTACTTTTTGCTGCATTTTTGTTGTTGTCATGCCAACATTTGGATTACTTTCCATTAGAATGTAGAATGGCCCAGTGTGTCATTAATACGTGCCTTGTGCTTGACCTCAAGTATTGATCTTAAAAGGTCTGAACTTTACTGTTATGCCTGATACAGTTACATTAATGTGTCTTTCAAGTAGCCTTTATGTTTACTTGTGACCTTTCTTTTGTTCAACACAGGAGTGTCAGCTTGGATCACCATTAACTTTCTGTTAGGTAAGACATTTACTATGGTGGAATGAGAGAGACGGTTAATCTGAGCTCACCTGAAAATATTTTTGTTAATGTCAAGATGTCAAAATGTCAAGATGTAACCAGTCTAAGGTCATTTGGTGTAGTCATGTCTCATCATAGTTTATAGACATACAAAAGCCCAAACATTATTACTCTATTACTATGTAATGTGGCACAAGTTAGAACGGTTATTCCACTGAAATAGAGACATTTTCCACCTCCCCTGGAGTTAATTGGATCTAAATGTGGTACTGTCACACTCGGGTACCGGCTGGATGAACGGGAGAATGGTGAAACACAATTGATAAACTTGGGGGAAGGTGGAAGATGAGTGTACTCCCCTAAATTGTGTTGTATTCCTATAAATCTATTAATCTGGCCTGTGTGTACTCTTGCTGTCTCTATCAGTGAGTGAGGAAAAGGGTCATCTCCTCTCATCCTGCACTGACCCATGGCTTTGACCCTCAGTGGCCAGGTCAGGGCCCAAAAAGGCTTAGTTTCTGCAAAGCAAACAGAGCACTATTTCTTCCCATTTAAAACTAGGCGGGTTTGGGGGGGGGGGGGGGATACAATGGAGAGGGGAGAGATTAGTCTGGACAAGAGTTTTGTGATTACCTGTTATTGGATTTGGGCAGCATCTTGGCACTGTTACACTAACTCTTCACCCATCCACTCATATTACGCTCCACCCCCCACCACAAACCACACACACACACACACTTTTTCTCTCACAGGTGGCCTCCACACTCCTGACAAACCCACTGTGGGTATGCTGGACTTGGGAGGTGGCTCCACACAAATCACCTTCTCCCCGAGCGATGAGGTGAGAGAATGGATACTTGTGGGCACCTCTTAACCCCCCTTACCCTTTCTCTCTCCTCCGAGAGCAAAGAGCCAGATCTCTTCTTTCAAAGCTCACAAACTACCGGGATGGCCTCCCATCTTAGTGCCTAATCCGCAAATGCCCTGCTAATCCTGTAGGCCTGGTAAATAAATGTTGTCGGACATTAGGACGGGGAGGGGGGATTCTTGTTCTTTAACTAGGTCAGGCCTTGTACACGAGGGATTGAGGACCAATTTACCATGTCATTACACTGTTTTTCAAAGAGTTCAGATCTCCTCTGTACGAGCCTTTGACGCCTTTATAAGTGAAATTGGTTTGCAGATTGGATCTAGCTTCAGGGTCCCCCCCCCTCCCCTTTAATGATAGATCTTTTTTTTTTTTTTTTTTTTTTTTTTAGCTGGAAGGATGATGAACATTACACGTGTGTGTGTGTTTGTGTGTGTCTGTGTGTGTGTATGCGTATATGTGTTTGTTTCTTGGTATATGTTTTCAACAAGCAATGTTTTTAACAGTTTTTTTTTTTTTTTATATTTTAATGCAAGTCTGGTTGTTGTAGATGTCAGTAGATAATAATATTGTAATAGAAAAGTTAGCATTAATACATTATTTTTTGTTCCATTTTCCAGAAAACTATTCAGACCTCACTAGATGATATTACATCACTAAATATGTTCAACCTCACCTACACACTCTACTCACACAGGTAAGATAAAACGGGCCTGTTTATAGCCTTGATGAGGAACATAACATGTTGGGAAGGTTTTAGGCATAGTAGTTGACCATCCAGGTACGAGCAGTCTTGGGATTGCCATGAAGTTATGTCATGTGAGTTGGCACTTTTTTAATCATATTAATTGACCTCCACATTAATGCAGCTCTGAGTCCCATTATTGGGAGACAATTTGGAAAAACTGAGGTTTTGCTTCCATTGAGGATTGGATTAGATTGACATAACAATTTGTCAGTGCCTTTGAAGTGGACAATCAGATACGGTTTACTTTTTTTTTTTTTTTGGATGGACTGCAAGGGAATTCTGTGCCATTTCAAGTTGAACCACCCTAGGTCTTAATGGTTTGTATGTGGTGTGATCTGTCTTGGTCGACTAGTCACAGTAGTTCTCCACAGAAGAGATTAACCACTTTATCTTTAACATAATCTGGACTTTCTATGCACATATTACACTTCCACTGCACATGTTCCGTCCTCAGTTTCGAATAAGCTTTGAAAAGGATGCATCTGTGAGATATGTGAATCTCCCCTATGTGCCTGGATAAAACACTATTGGAATGGCTGAGTGACCCTTGTCATTACTGTGTACTAAAACTCAGGATGAGACGGCTCTCTTTCTCTCTCTCTCTCTCTCTCTCTCTCTCTCACTCACTCACACACACTCTCTCTCTCTCTCACTCTCACTCACACACACACTCATTTAAGGGCCCCCATGATGACTGCTGCATTTGTTTGTCGTTCTTTCCTCCAGCTACTTGGGCCTTGGCCTGATGTCAGCGAGACTGGCGGTATTAGGAGGAACTGAAGGACAGCCCCGTATGTGGTTTTCAATTTAGCTTCATCTTTTCCTTTTAAAGGACCCCCCCTCCCTCCCATAAATAAGCCATTATCTAATCTCTTAATAACATGGGCGAAGATTAATTCCTTGGATGCCAGCTGTTGCTGTGATTTAGTTGGAGGGTGCTGGCTTAACAGGAAAAACTGCTATCAGTTCAACACCATGGATGCATTCTAGTCTTCTGTAGGAATCTGTACACTTCATTTCCTTTGAATTTTTTCTTTTTGGTATATATTTTCATTCCTTATGTAGTATTTATCTATATCCTGTGTTCTCGCTTCATCCAAAATCTTAATATTGTTTTCTGTTACATGACATAAATCATGGTGCAGCTTCTGCAATGACCATTGACGTATAAGCAATACACAGAGTTGACCACTAGATGGGGTTAAGACATTCATTTTCTGGATAACTGTCCTTTCTAAGCAATCCAGTGCATATGATTCTTTCTTAACACATATGTATTTGCGATGGTTGACATTAGATAAGCTTTACCAAGATATCAGAAAATGAAGAAATGTGTATTTAAATGTTAAGTGAATTTCAGCTTGCCAGTAATTGTGACCAGCAACAATCCAATTTTCCTTTACAGTACATGAAGGCCAGGAGCTCATTAGTCCATGCCTTGCTCCAGATTACACAGGCCAGTGGGAGCACGCTGAAGTCAAGTACACCCTGAGAGGACAGAAAGCAGGTATAGTTCCACATCACATATGCATCATGTCCCCACACTGTTCACTGATTTATACCCCATCTCTATGCCCTGAGACAACCAAAAAATAAGAAGTCGTTAGTTGTCCGAGTTTGAATTGTTTGTGATAATGGTCTGGTGATGGTCTGTTTAAATCCAAGAAACCTTTATGAATGCTTTGTGTTTCAGGAGAGCCCATCTATGAGTCCTGTCTTAAAAAAGTGGAGAAAATGCTTTACAAGAAGGTGAAGAAGGCAGAGGACTTCAAAGAGATGGAGTTCTTTGCATTCTCATACTATTATGATAGAGGTGTGGACCTAGGAATAATAGGTGCGTGTATCTGTGAACAGAATAGAACCTAACTGATTAAAACATAAACCTATAATAATGTGTAGTAGGTTGCACACACTTTTTTTGCTTGAAAATTGGCTTGGGCTTCTCCATCTACAGAAGTCACATGTTGCCACTACACTCATGAGCAATGCTATGAAATAATGATAGCAGACCATTGAAATGCCTTGAGCCTCTCAGTCTTAAACTAATAAAGTCTTGTTTGTCTGTTCATCATACTACAATTATTTAAAAATCCTAAAAATCTCTTGTAGATGAGAAAACCGGAGGGACTATTAGTGTCCGTGACTATATTGAAAGTGCCAAACAAGGTATGTTCTTTTCTCTAGGAAAACACCAAATGAATAGTTGATGTAAAATTATAATCCCCATGACTATTGTCTGGTAGATACTTAACCACACAGCCTTTTTAATATTGTCTATAGTAGAAGTTTCAACAGTGGAAAAGTATAAGCTTACTTGATCAAAAACTTCCCAATCATTTTATACATTTAATTAATTTGTTGACTAATTTTTGAATGTTTACTGATATTTAAGTTATTTTGATTTGTGTTGTGCAAGCCTTTTTTTTTCTTCTTCCAGTGTGCAATAATATGACCACCAGTCCTGAAGGGAATCCGTTCATATGCCTGGACCTCACATACATCTCAGTTTTACTGCAGGAACTGGGCTTCCCTGTAGACAAAGTGTTCAAGGTACGAAGAGTAATGTCTGAAAATGCCTGATTACATTATGCAAATAAGAAAAGTTGTCAGACACAGACGTGTCAACCGGTCACAAGGAGGTTAGCATACGCATGCAGTTCCTCTTTTGCATTAACATTCTCTGTGGGTTTACTTTTTGGTACGCTGGTGTATTTATTCTTTAAATTATTTTGTGTTTTTCAGCTGACGAGGACAATTGATGGTGTAGAAACAAGCTGGGCACTGGGTGCAACGTTTCATTTTCTAGAGACACTCCAGGCACATTAAAAATCATGGATATTTAATAGTTGGCCAGTAAGGTTATTAAATTACTCTGGGAAAACTATGTTGATTGTATTTTCTACATTTTACAAGGGTGTTAATGTGATTTTTTTTACTCTCGTCTGTTTGAATGTATTGATTACTGTGCGTCAGTACTGAAGGGCCATCTATAAATTATATAAGAGGTTGTCATATATTGACAATGCATGCCAAATGTGATCAGCTGTTTTTACTTTTAAATAAAGAAACAAACTTGTTCAAGATGTTTTTTTATTACATGTTATTTATTAGATGTTTTTGCTAGGGTAGCCTACATCATATACACATCTTAACATGTTTTCACTGGAATAACTGCGTTATTATTTAGACAGGTTTAGACATGTTAATATGAATTTTAGAACAGAACTAGAAGACTACTCTACTAATCCACATGTAAACACAGAGAGGGGTCGAGGAGGAGACTGCCGAGTAGAGCTGGTATATCCACTTTTCAGAATCGACCTCACAAGAACGCATCACACCACTCTTTCAGGCACTGAGAGCAAGCGCCCGCTTGTTTGGAGTTGGCACCACAGGTATCCTTGAGCCACTCGGTGAACAGCTCGCCATCCTTGCGGAGCAACAAGAATTGTCCCAGGACTGCATAGGCCTGAGATGGTATTGGCTAATTAGCATTCATTAGAAGTACAGTTTAAACTTAATTACTTTAAGTCAATACTGGCAATGCAAGATTAAAATAGTCATTAATCATGGCACGCACTTACGATTCTGATATGGCAACATGGTGGCTACGACACGTGCCATGTGTAAGGGGGCTTGCCTTACAGCCCACTGGCCAAACTACTCACTTTGTCGAAACCTTGATCTTCAAGTTTCTTTCCCAAAACTTCTCCGATTCCAGACAAAGCGGTTACGGCTTTTTCACCCATAGGCTCAGCAACAAAGTCCCTGTGTTTTTGTGACGTGGTCGACATTTTTATGCCTGACAACAACTCTTGATTTTACCATTCAGCAGCGTCTTCCTAGGCCCCTCCACTCCAGACAACGTGAATCAACCCACAGGCCAGTGTGCAAGCAATGCTGACAACGAGAAACGCCCTGTGTTAGTTGAGTGAATTAATACATCAGTCCATATGACTGAGGAAACTCCTGTATATCAATTTCATCTACGTGAAATTTCGATAACAAAAGCGATTAAAATGCCAGAATTCCTTTCATTGTGAGTAACCCACCCCTATACATCCACACACACCTGAACCAGTCTGATTAAGCTGTGGGAGAGCTGTCACGTGACAGTTAATCATATTAATTGGCAATTAAAAACTAGCCTTTCGACAGTGTTGCAGTGTCTTAAACATTCAACTGGGTAATGTGGCCGATTTGTTAGGCCTGTTCTTGATCTGGGAAAAAGGCTGGCAACGCATCAGGCATAGGCTATAACATACATTTGGGTTAAGGCTGTCTGGGAAAACAATTATTCTAATTGCATATGAAAAACCCAGCAATCATTATGCTCTCCCGTAGTATGCTTAGGGGTGTACATACTTGACTGTGACTCCTCCGCCGAATCTCTGTCCTGTAAAAAGCCCTTCCAGTTTGCTTGTCCTCCAATAAGATTCGACAACACTGGCTTGTCGGTCTCTCGTTGCACACTAACTATAAGGGGTGTGTCACAAATATTCTCGTTTTCTGCGAACTATCCTGTCGTACAGGCACTGGCGATAATCAGTCCTCTAATTCTGCACCCACATCCGTCCGTGTTTTGCGACGTGAGGTGCCTCTTAAAGTCATGGCGAAGCCACTGACCGACCATGAAAAAAGGAGACAGATCAGTGTCAGGGGCATTGCAGGGCTCGGTGATGTCGCGGAAATAAAGACCAGCTTTAACAGGCATCTCCACTTCACTCTGGTGAAGGATCGCAATGTTGCCACTCCAAGAGATTATTACTTTGCCCTGGCACACACCGTCAGAGACCACCTGGTTGGGAGGTGGATACGCACCCAGCAGTATTACTATGAAAAGGACCCAAAGGTAAAATCCCCACTGAGGACTGAGAACAGGAAGTGTCCTGCAGTTCAGTGGAAGTTTTGATCTCATTCATGTAGCCTACAGGCTAATTAATTTGTATGCGATTGGATAGATAATTTTGCAGTTGAAGATGCTGTAGGATATGTCATGACTGAACTTGCAGATTTTGAGTTCTAAATTTCTATACATGCTCCAAGTGCAGGCTAAACATATTCAGACGACTAGAGACTTGGAATTTGATTTCAGATCACCAGAAGCACCAAGTACCCTAGGTCATGGTACTTTTGGTGTAATTGGTACTTTTAATCCATTATTCTGGTTATGTTTTTGTTGGCGTACACAATCAGAGAAGTAGAGAAGTCACAGGCCAGATACAGTTATACTGTACCTTGCATTTTGAACAGCAAGCTGGCCAAAAATGTACACTCCAGAAACTCCATTTCCTGGTTACTTTAGTGACTGAAAGACCGACATTAGGAACTCCAAGGCACTAAAGAGTCTAATCTTATTAAAGTGTTTGATAAATGAATTCACAGGTTCTTTGAATACTATAGTTTGTAGTCCTAAAACACTGCACCTTCATGACCACTGTTTAGAACAAAACCATCAAGTCCTTTCTTGCAATTTGCAGAGAATCCACTATTTGTCTTTGGAGTTTTACATGGGCCGGACCCTTCAGAATACAATGATAAACCTCGGCCTCCAGAATGCATGTGATGAAGCCATATACCAGGTAAAAGGGCACTCCTGTGGGACTGGCACTGACGTATGACTACACCATTTGCAAGTGCATTTATTTTGTACTGCCTTATGCAAAGTTGTTTTGATGATAAAACAAAATGAATGAAGGCTTTTGTCAGATCTAGTCAGAATTGAACACACTGTAACAAGGTTTGTGTTTTCAAGTTGCCTTGTTTGTAGACTCAAATTGCTTTACCTACTGAATCTATGTGTCATCTTACTTTCTATCAATGGCAACTGCACACGCTTTGTTTTTTTATGAGACTATTGGATTTGTTTTTAACAGCTAGGTTTGGATCTGGAAGAACTAGAAGATATAGAAGAGGATGCAGGGTTGGGCAATGGAGGGCTAGGGCGCCTTGCAGGTGAGGAGTGATGAGTTAAACCGTAGTGAAATTGGTCTGTAAAACATTTACCTGCATTTGAATATGTACAACAATAACATTTGTGTAGTTGGGCCAACTCAATGAGATTAGGAGAGGTTGGGTGCTCAACCGTCAGAGTCTCTTGAAAGCTTGTAGGAAGATTGCTTCTATTCTTTAGAAAGCTTCTGCTGGCTTAGGCACAGCTAATTTTAAAATAAAAACAGAGAATTTGCCTTTTATTTATTTCTAATGTGGGACAAACCATGAACTTTCAAGGTGTAAAGCAAAAAAGTTTACATTTTGTTTGCCAGCAATTGCTCGATCTCCAATGTCTCCAACAGAAAATGTTTAACATGTCAAGACTCTAGGACCTATGTTTCAAGTGGTATCGGCATCTGTTGGTATTGAAAATCTTTTTGAAATTTTAGTTAAGAAATTGGCTCTGTTTCTGATGCCAAATATCATTCCTTTTCAAGAGATTCTGAGATGGTCAAGCTACCAACTTCGCTGAGTTGATGCGAAATTACCCACAGTAGTTGCTTAAAACACATTTTTCAATATGTGTTCTTGTTCATTCTATTGTGTATGCCTACACTGCCATCACATGTACTCCTTTATTTCTAAAGTCTAGCAGAGGTTAGTAGAAATAAAAGATCTGATTGCACCTCTGATTTACAGCTTGCTTCCTGGACTCCATGGCCACTCTGGGTCTGGCTGCTTATGGCTATGGGATCCGCTATGAATTTGGCATCTTCAATCAGAAGATAACCAGTGGCTGGCAGGTGAGATGTGGGGAAACCATACATTTGATCAGTCTAGAACCAAACTTTTTGCCGTTTTTAGATAACATATCTAACTTGGACAATAAACATTTTATTTAAAATCACTTGATTAACTGAATATGAAAAATGCTTTCTATTTTTGCGTCATTATTCAGGTGGAGGAGGCTGATGATTGGCTGCGCTATGGTAACCCCTGGGAGAAGGCCCGGCCTGAGTACATGCTCCCAGTGCATTTCTATGGCCATGTTGAGCACACTGCAGAGGGAGCCAAGTGGGTTAATACTCAGGTGAGTTTCACCAGACAGAAGCTAAAGCCAGAAAACACACCTAAGCACAGATCCATGGGGATGTCATAGGAGGCCCAAATAAGGAATGACGGCCACCCTTGTTTACAGGGAGCCAGACTTTAAACTGGTGGACCAGGCAGACACATCCACTTTGTTTCATATATGCAAAGACTGCCCGAATCCAGATCCTGGCATGTGCAAAGGTTTCCTTCGTGATGGGTGCAAATATTGTAAAACGTTTCCCAAACGTTTAGAATTCCTATTTGCTGAGCAGTTTCTAAAAACATTGTGGAAGTCAGCAAAGCCAAAGACTTAAGATGGTATCATGATGTATCACAATATTTAGCGGAGGTAGTATGGCAATGCTAACCTGGCTGAGCAGACTGGCTGCTCTATTCCACCATCTGCAGCCCAGCACAGCCATCTGAGCTAGTTAGTAGTGCTTCCAAAGTCCCTGCCCCCTTAGGCACCTCACTTTCCCTGCCCATTTTTAAAACTGAGAGTGTCCTGGGTGGAGTTAAGTGTCACAGGCAAAGTGCAAAGTCATTCAATGAGCAAAGTATTTTGTGCCTAAACTAATGATACCGTGTTGCATGTGGGGCTATTGATCTTGTCCACCAGTGTAGGATTTTGCTCTTGATATTTTTCATGTTCATGTTTCACCTTATCATGTCTATCAGGGCCTGTTGGGACTGTTGTGTAAATTCATACAGGGAATGAATGTAGTTGAATTTGACCCAGTGAACTAGAACACTAGGACACTACTGAAATACTATATCCCTTTCTGTTGCTTGTTGGGTATCACATTTTGGTTGTTTGCCTAAATGTACATCTTGAACAGCTGTCATCTGGAAATGCCTCAAATGCTTTTTCGCTGCTATGCTCATCACATTCCAGATTGTTTTGGCCATGCCTTACGACACTCCTGTGCCAGGCTACAAGAACAACACGGTCAACACCATGAGGCTCTGGTCAGCTAAAGCACCCAACGACTTCAACTTGCAAGAGTGTAAGTTTCTCTCTTGCTCTCTCTTCCTTTCTCTCTCTCTCTCTCTCTCTCTCTCTCTCTCTCTCTCTCTCTCACTTTCTGTGTGTGTCTGGGTATCTGTCTTTCTGTTCTCTTCCCCTCTACCTTGTTAAGCTGCATAGTCTTTCAACCCACATGCACATGGAGCTCCAGTCACATGGCTGACAGCCTTTCAAGCTCTGTCTGAGCCTGAGACCATGCACAGCTGATAATAGCACATGCTGTTGTCATGTCTGCCCATCTTTGGCATGTCATTGACCTCATGTTCTCCGGTTGGAGTCCCCATACTTAATGGTGAACTCAGAAAAGAGATGCCCTATTCTTTGCTAGAAAATGTAACCATAAGTGGAAAGTGTATACTGATATTATGAGCTGATTATTTTCCACTCTGCTTAAATAGAGACTTTAGTGTTAGGGATGTATCACATTGATTAAGTGTAAGATGAGTTTATGTATGTTAGGGTAATTTGGGCTGATGGTTATCTTAGACGTTGTGTGTGTGTGTGTGTGTGTGTGTGTGTGTGAAATACCAAGCAATGCCAGTGTGTCAGCACAATACTCTCACCCCTCTGGTTTTGAGACCGGAGGTGGCTCCATGCCAAAGTCCCCATGGAAACACAGGATCGCTTGTGTATTGGTGAGATGGTGTATATTGAAAGGTTGACGTGCATGATGGGACACGCTAACTTACTCATGTTGCATCGGCTCTCCCACGTTTGTGTGTGCGTGTGTGTGCGTGCGTGCGTGCGGGAGTCTGTGCACAGACACACGTACACATACATTCATGCCTGCTAGCCGAAGGCAGAATATCCATGGTCTGGTATTTTGCTTACAGACATAATTGTGTGCTTTTTCATACCAAGCGTCATGCCACCTTGATTTTGAATTAAATTTGGTCATTCATAAACCAGTGATTAAAGCTGGATTTTACTAACATTACACATTATAAACATGAATGTTTCGTTGTTTTTGTTGTTGTTAAACAGTCAATGTTGGGGACTATATTCAGGCAGTCCTGGACAGAAACCTTGCTGAAAACATCTCCAGAGTTTTGTACCCCAATGACAATGTAAGTGTACACACCTCTGCCATTGCGTAACGCCTGCCATCGTAATTCATTCAGTCAGGGGAGGATTGGTGGGGCTGTACGGTGTACAGGAAGGGTTATTGCATGTAGGCCAAGTCAGGCCTTTCGTAAGGAGGGGAGAGGGTTTAGGGGGTGGTGCATTCACTTCTGTCATGGCCAAATAAGGATGTGTCACTTCTGCTGTGTGCTCTAGCCACTGACCACAGATTCAACATCAACTGCCGCACATGCTGTAACAAGAAATGTGAAGCACATTGAAGACACAGTTTCCCCCAAGAGGATGAGTTAAGCAAGCAGTCACCCATTAGGCCTACAGTAAATGCTTAAGGCAAGAGCAAGGCAATTTTATTTATAAAGCGCATTTCATACACAAAGGCAACTCAATGTGCTGTACAGATAAAACAGTTAGATAGCATTAATAAGAGCACACATTAAAATTTAAAAATTACAAGAGCAAGCAAAGAATAAAAAAGAGAAAAAATAATAAAAAAGATGAATAAATAGATAAAAAAACAAATATAAATATATGTTAAAATGATCAATAAAAGAAAATTAAAAACAATCTGGTTAAGCAGAACCAGTCAACTGTGTTAGTGGGTACTAAAAGTCTGTTCTGTTCTCAAATGAATAATTGCATACATTGTTATGAACGTAGTTTGGATGTGGAGCAGCATAATCAAGTTGTTAGGGCTTTTGAATAATTCTGCTATAATGTGCAGTGGTAAAGGGAGAGGGCCTGATGCTATTTGAGGTTAGCATCAAGCCAACACCACATGCCTTTGCTGAATTTACCAGAATGGTGTGAATGGAATTTAGAAGCATATTTTTTTTAATCTACTCAGTTCCTTGAACAGGGAATCTATTCATTGTTTTGACATTTATGTTGCGAAATCAAATTAAGTTGAATGAATAGCGACCTTTCTAAGCACATTATTAAGTTTTGCATGAAGGTGTATTTTTGTTTACATCCTTACTTCCGCCAAAGCTTTTAAGAAGATGTGTCTCTGGATTGGTTTTAGGTGTGTTGTTTCAGTCTCTTGATATGTCTCTAAAATATGAAATAGATCATTCTCACAGGAGTAAACACTGGCATTTTTATGGTTGCCATGGCACCTGTTCCAGGTGACGACATGTTGTTTTGTGTATTGTAGTTCTTTGAGGGCAAGGAGCTGCGTCTGAAACAGGAGTACTTTGTGGTGGCTGCCACACTGCAGGACATTATCAGACGCTTCAAGTCATCCAAGTTTGGCTGCAGAGATCCAGTCAGGACGTCCTTCGAGACCTTCCCTGACAAGGTGGGGATTGACTGCCAAAATATATCTTTATATTTTAAATCTGTTCTTAGTGTAATAACTGTTATGTATAGATTTACTAATTCTTGAATCTTTGTATTCCTAGTCTTCATGCCCATAGAAGTATATTCTTAAACCCCAATCATTCCTGGAAGCAGTTGACTTAAGGCTCATGGATTTAGTGTCATGATCTTCTCTGCTTCGCTAGGTGGCCATCCAGTTGAATGACACACACCCAGCCCTTGCCATACCAGAACTCATGCGCATTCTGGTAGATGTGGAGAAGCTTGACTGGGACAAGGTCATATTGCTTTTTTTGTAATATGTTTAGGTAGCGATAACTTCATTTAACATAGAGTAAGGTTTATGCTGAAGTTAATATTTAATATACAAAATTATTTGACTTAAATCCCACCACAAAAAAGCAGCAATAGCTATTGTCACCAATGACACCAAATTCCTCAACTCTACACATTCACTGAATAAGCCCTAGACTGACATGTACTGTGAGACTGACAAAGTTCCTACATACCAGCTGACAATAGATCTGCATGCAGTCATCCAGAAAAGGCCATTTTGCTTCGTCATTGTGGTGTTTTTGTTGACGATGCAGATCAACCTGTTGGCTATCAATAATTTTAACAAAGTTATCAATAAGTCTGCTCTGACAATGCCCTTTGTTTGTCAAGAGAATAGAATAGTTGGATTTCAGTGCTCGCATCACAGTGCAGTTCTAAATGTAGCATAGGGGAACTTTAACGGACAATAACCACAATCCTGTGTCTAAAATCCTGTGACATAAATATATGTCTAGGCATGGGAAATAACCACCAAGACTTGTGCCTACACAAACCACACGGTTCTGCCAGAGGCTCTGGAACGGTGGCCAGTGTCCATGTTTGAACATCTCTTACCCCGGCATCTCCAGATCATATATGAGATCAACCAGCGCCACCTGGATGTAAGTTTGGAACATGACTTATACAGTCGTCTATTACAAACGAGGGGCTGAAACTTTTAATGATTTAAGGGCCTGTCATGTTGATAATTTTAATTTTTAATGTTAATTCTTTGGCAGAAAATCAAAGAGCTGTACCCAGGGGATAATGACCGTTTACGAAGGATGTCCCTGATTGAGGAAGGGGATCCCAAAAGGATCAACATGGCTCATCTCTGTGTGGTGGGTTCACACGCGGTGAATGGTGTCGCCCAGATCCACTCGGACATCGTTAAGAGCACTGTGTGAGTACCAGACAGCTGATGGCTTTATTAGCCTTCATTGTGAAAGGAACGAGACCGTAGCAGTGGGGTGGGAATGGGATCAAGAATGAGCCCTGTAGCATTGAGTATTGATGATTGCCACAGCGTGGGTCACAAGAATATTTGGGGCAGCCATAGCCTTGAAGGGCACTGGTGGAGGTGCATCAGGCAACAATGCCTAGCAGGTAGACCATCAACCTGTATCTTCAAATACATTGCCTTGACAAGTAACACATTCCTGAAATCTCAGCGTTTCATCTTAAATTTGTAAGCCCTGAAGCGTGGTTCAAATTTCAAATCATGAAACTGTTTTTGGTGTGTGTGTGTGTGTGTGTGTGTGTGTCTGTCTGAAGCTTCAAGGATTTCCATGATATTGAACCAGCGAAATTCCAGAACAAAACGAATGGAATCACTCCTCGCCGTTGGCTGCTTCTGTGCAACCCTGGCCTAGCTGACATCATCGCTGAGGTAGGCCACACACATCTCCAAGGGTGTCCCATATATCTCTAGTAACAGCAGAAAATGGGTATGCTGCTGTAATTTGGATATACAGCTTTTTTTTCTTAAACAGATCAATGATTCTATCCCCCCACCCCACCCCCACCCCCCTTCAGAAAATCGGAGAAGACTTCATGACTGACCTTTACCAGCTCAGGAACCTGCTTGACTTTATCAATGATGCGGCCTTCATCCGTAACGTGGCAAATGTGAAACAGGTGCCAGTGCAGTAGTCCCGCAGTCACCCACAACAGTTTCAAATGTGTAGTGAGTTAAGGCATTTTCAGAAATGCATTTGTACTTTACTATTTGTCAACAGGGTAGTTGTGGCTTTTATAGGGCAACTGTGGTTAGGGCTACTGGTTAGGTCTTTGGACTTGAAACTGTGTGTGTGTGTGTGTGTGTGTGTGTGTATGTGTATATATATATATATATATATATATATATATATATATATATAATCACTAATATGCATATTTCTCATACACAGGAGAACAAACAGAAACTTGCTGCTTATTTGGAGAAAGAGTATCCAGTGAAAATAAATCCAGAGTCCATTTTTGACATCCAGGTCAAAAGGATTCATGAGTACAAAAGGCAACTCCTCAACTGCCTTCACATTATTACTTTTTACAACCGTGAGTGTGATCAAACCAAGTGTGACGTAGCACTTTTGCTTTTTATTCTGTGTTATAACTAGTGTCATGATTCATCCTCAAGGGGAAAGTATTTGTGAGTTGTTTTTGGGATGATTTACTATCCAAAGTCATTTTGGAAAGGCTGTCCAAGCGTAAAATTAGATTACATTGAAGGCAGAAAAAAACCCTTCAAGCATGTGGTCAGTGAGTATTTGTTGCCCTCTGCCTGTGGCTTAAAGAATAACAGCTTGTGTGGTCAGCAATGCCTGTATGGGTAATATATGGAAAAAACTCAATAAATATTGGGGAAAGTTGGTAAGTTAATCCATTTCAGTTTTACAGTATTACATTCATCCAAATATTTATTTAATTCTGACTATTTGAAATATGGAAGACAATATCTGTGCTGTTTTTGATGATGACCACTAATAAAACAAACCAACTAATGAAAACCCTAAATCAGTATCTCAGGAAATGAAGATGAGTTATAGGCACTTTTAGCAATGTGGGCATACTGGATAAATAAAATAAGTATCTCTGTGTAGGCTTTAATCAGCTGTGTTCCTTAATAAATTATTAATAGACCTATTTACATTAATGCTTAAATTGTGTGTAATAACTGTAACATGAGTTTCACTTTTCACATTGAATTGCTGAATTTAATGAACTTTACCCAAATGTCTACAGATACCGCTCAATGAATAAGGACAACCCTAATTTCCTTGAATGTATTTCCACATCCTTTCTCTTCTGTAGGCATTAAAAAGGAGCCAAACAAGGCCTTTGTCCCGAGAACAATCATGATTGGAGGAAAGGTAATACTTGTTCAGTGTCTAATATGCGTCAGCATTGCAGTGCCTCAATTCGACATTGAAAGTCTTTTGCACAGCAAACACTTGATGCGGCTCTGCCCTCTTGTCCTAGGCCGCTCCCGGCTACCACATGGCAAAGCTGATCATTAAGCTCATCACTTCTGTGGGCCAGGTGGTGAATAATGACCCGGTGGTGGGTGACAGGCTGAAAGTGATCTTCCTGGAGAACTATAGGGTCTCGCTGGCAGAGAAAGGTGAGTGTTGGAGGCTGACCTCCAGCCGTTCCAGGTTTGCTCAGGTGAGGATTTTGCTATTCATGAGACGTATGGAAATTTCTGCCATCTGGCCTGTCAGCTTCAGTGACTCCAGCATAACAAATATTTCTCTCTGACCTTCCTGTCGCTTTCAGACTTTAGTTACACCCATACTTTATAGTGGAAGTGTTAAACAAGCTAATGGACTGCGATCTACCCTTTGAAAAAGTATGTTTAAAAGGTATAATCTTTATGATTTAACAACTGTGAGTCTCTCTCTCTCTCTCTCATTTTCATCTTTAGTAATCCCAGCAGCCGACCTGTCGGAGCAAATCTCCACAGCTGGCACGGAGGCCTCAGGGACGGGCAACATGAAGTTCATGTTAAACGGAGCCCTCACCATTGGCACCATGGACGGCGCCAACGTGGAGATGGCGGAGGAGGCGGGCGAGAAGAACCTCTTCATCTTTGGCATGAGGGTGGAGGACGTGGAAGCCATGGATCGCAAGGGGTGAGTGTGGAGAAGAACCAGATTTGTGACCATTAGTAGTTTGCTTAAGTATCATGCACAAGGATTCAAGGAATTTATCGTCACATAGTTTTTTTTTTAACAGTGTAAAAAAATGTAGTGCAATTATGGATGTTGTTAGTCTATTGTGCATATAATAAAGAAGAGGGACTAGTGTAGAATGAGCCAAAAAGAAGTTATATAGATCGAGATGAGGATGACTACAGTATTAAGGTCATAGAATGGTAACCGTTATGAAACCTTGGGAAGAACCATGATTCAAGGGGCTAACCCAACTGCCAGAGGTCATGTGGAAGAAAAAGTGAAGGGGTAGGGGACCTGTCTCTTATGTATATAGGGGTCTATATTGCAAACATTACAATGCAAAATATACTAAGAAAAGGTTGAACATACTTGCACTACAAAATGTTTGCTGAATCCATAAAAAAAACTGTGCAAGACGCTGTGCTTAATCCCGTGATCCATTACCAAAGAGTCTCCAGCACGAGTAACTGTTGAAAATCCCTTTTTGCAGATATAATGCCCGGGAATACTACGAGCGAATCCCAGAATTGCACAAGGTGATTGATCAGATCAAGAGTGGGTTCTTCAGTCCCAAAGAGCCTGAGCTCTTTAAGGACATAGTCAACATGCTGATGGAACACGACAGGTTGGTAAAGATGGATATCAGAGCATATAGGCCGTTTCATTTCACAGTCAAGACATTCCAACTGTATAATAATCTACAGATTAAAATATTAAATGTTAACGGTTTTAATGGAATTTGCACTTTATTTTCAGATTTAAAGTGTTTGCTGATTATGAGGCCTACATCGCCTGTCAGGAAAAAGTGAATGAACTTTACAAGGTATGTCACAAGGGGGCAGTGTTTCTGTGGCATTCATGCGAAGTCAGAAATGTATATGTCAACTGTATGTGATGATGACACCGCTGGGTATATAATTTAGCAGCACATGTTTCTTTCTGAAGTCCTTTCCTAAGGTAACTAGGTAGAAACATAGTCTTCATTACTCAATCAGTAAATATAGGTTATGTAGTTAATACAGCATTGTTAAATATATACTCTTTTATACCATTTTGCAGAATCCAAAGGAATGGACTAAGAAGGTAATCACAAACATTGCAGGCTCTGGAAAGTTCTCCAGCGATCGAACCATCTCTGAGTATGCCAGGGAGATATGGGGCGTGGAGCCGTCCGACGTCAAGATCCCTCCTCCAAACGAGCCACGCTACAGCGGGGACGCCTGAACACACACCTGAATTAGCCTCTTCTTCCAACTCCTCTTCCTCGGAGTTCTTTAATCACTCCATCTATTTTCCTGTCAGCCCAACGAGTTGAGGGGAAGTCATATTTACAGACCCAACAAGCCTGTTTGAAAAGTTGCCTTACTGTACCTAACCTTTTTCGCTCTTTAATATTAAGGTATAAAGCACCTTAACTCCATCTTGTGTCCTTACGCTGTGGGTGGCTTATGATCCGTGTGCCTCATCACCTGTCAGGCCAGACATATTGTGCAATTATAAAAGCAATACACAGGGATCAGTATGAAATGACTTTTGTCATTTTCTCCTTGGTGTGAATGGTTCATTTGATTAAGTGGTTTCAGTGTGCAAAAAAGTTAATTAATTAAACAGTGAGAAGCTTGTTTCTGTGTGGACATCAGTTGAATTTGAGCCTTTTCTGGGTCATTGTGTGTTAAGGAACCTGAGGCCCAATCTCCACACAATGGGCTGTTACTGTATGTGTAGTGCATCAGGACAATGAGTTGTTGGCGCCTTTTGTAATCTCATGCATGCATGTATGGGGCATGTACTTGATGTTTGGGGCAGCTCAACAATGTGAGACATTTTATATGAATTTGTGAAAGAACATAATGAACACTGTCAGCATTTAATGTTCAGAATATATCCTATTTGTGCTGTGCTGGTAAACCCAAAAGCTACTTTACAGGTGCATACGTGTCTATGAAGTCTTCTTTAAGGCTGTTTGTCCTTTCACCAGAAGAAGTACTGTATGAAAACATTTTGATTATTCAAATTTAACACTGATATGAATAAAAAAAATGTAAACAGTCATTACAGTCTGTTTCTTTTAACAAACTAAAGCAAATTTTCTTATTTTTAGCAAACATTGGTCAATGCACCATCACTTCCACATTCAAAGCCCCATGCCTTATGCCTGCATGAACTAAATTAAAGACCCAGCCCTGACACACTCGAACTTAAACTCAATGAAAGAAACTAAAAACTATATTATGGTGTCTACAAGGTTCTATAATTGCCAATTATGTTGCCAGTACAGTGTTGAGTGGGTACAAAGAAGAATAATAAAAAAAAAGAGCCAGAGCCATGCTGGTTAACCAGACCCAAAATGGCTTCTGTCACCATATTCACCTACAGCTACCTCTAGGGGGCTATAAAAAAAGAAATAAAGAAAGAAACGGTAAAATATATTAAAGCAAGGCACACCAGGATCCATTTTTCCCCAAGTCCTTTATTATTTAAAAACATACATACTGAACATAATCTTCATGTCTACCCAGTAAGGTTTAGCAGCTTAAAATGATTTTGTAAACCACTCATATATTAGCAAAAAATAAGATAGAGTTACTCTTGAAACAAGAGGGCAGTTTTAGAACATTTAAAAACATGACAGTCTTTAGAAATAGTGGGTGTTAATTCAGGTGGGCTCAGAATTCAATCTCTTCTCTACTAACACACAGAAAACCATTCAGAGTAGTCCACGTCCAAGGGCTGCTGCCAAAATTCTGTCATCTTGGATGATCAATATTAGACTTATGTGTCCCATCATGAAATAGCAAAAGTTCTACCAGGCAGACCAGAGATGCATAATCTCATCTGTTCACGACATCTGTTTTCACATACACTGCTTCAGAGCAAACTGAAACATTAGCCTCAAATTGATTGTCGATTGGTGATGAACTTGGCTCTTCTCATATCAAGTCAGCACTGCATTTATGTGGGTGTGGTGGGTAGGAATGCAAAAAAGTTAGTATTCAAACTGTCTGGTCTGCAGAATCCTTGAGCTCTGATGTAACTGACAAAATAAAAGCAATCAATGACGCCTATCCACCAGTCTAGATTAATAAAATAAATACATGCTTATGAAATGTGTGCTTTTGAGAGGGTATATGTGTAAATATTCGGAATATCCACAACTCCTTTGTGATAACTATCTCCTATGCATGGGGACCTGGGAAGTCACCCAATTCTTTCCTTGTTTGGTAATCTAAATTCTACCAACATGCACGTTAGACCTTAAACAACAATTAATGGAAGACATCCAAGCATGTTGGTCACAGAGAAAAATATATATATATATATATTGCAGCCTTTCTGGAGACCAACACCAGCTAAGTGTGTTCTTTTGGGTCAGAGGGGTGCATTTCCTAACATCAAAGTTGCTATTTGCAGTTGGGGAAACGCGCCCCGAGCTGTTGTAAGGGTCACTGAAAGATCATCAAGTCATCTAGAGACCACACAAAGCTCAGCTCCCTTCACCTAGAAACAAGGAAGCTGACTGCTGAGAGAAGGAGCATGCTTGGAGGTAGCATCTTGGTGCATCCCAATGCTCACAGCACCATGTCCCCTACCCCCAACAAAAAAGAAAGTGGGAAAGAAAATAAGGGGGAAAAAAAAAAAAAAAAAAAAAAAAAACTGTACATACTCAAAAGATTATGTAAGGCATGGACACATTTCTGTTACTCTTGCGTGCAAATGCATTTCCAACAACTATCTTCTGGAAACAACTCTAGTGATCTACAGCAGGCTACATTCCTCAGGCTATCACTGTAACCACAATCAATAAATACAGAAGAAAAACCCTGCCAAAAAAAAAAGTTTCTATTCCAAGGAGTGTCTTTTTGGAGTCTAAAGGGGGGAAAAAATGATTCTTTTGATTTTCTGTCTGCGACAGACTTGTTTTATCTTTGCTTTGGTCAATAATCAAGGGAAAGGGGTATACCGACAAGTAAACAATATAAGGAGAATACAAATATACAATAAGGAGAATTAAAACCACAACCCCCATCTTTAACTGTAGCAATAATTTAAAATGCAGTGGCGCTCAGATTCTGCAATCCTAACATGATACTCTCACATGACTCCGCAACCTCTTCCTCATCCTCCGCCTGAATGACTGCTTACTACATGGGAGGAATGTAAGAAGACCGTTTAAAGGGAGCCTGGACACTTTATTAATAACATTAAAAATGATAATTAAATCCACGTCTCATTCTTCAGCAGTAGGTCTTTAAATAGTACTGTGACTAACCACATTAACTTGGGCTATTAGGGAACTGGGTCATAATGTGTTTTTTTTTTTTTTTTTAAAGTGCAAGAGAGCTTTGAGATGAGCAGAAGAGATGGAAAGAAATGAAGTGTCACCATCGGCTAATGTGTGAGGATTTGCTGCCACAAGCTTTCAGTGGCTAATGATGCTCTTTAAAATAAAAGGAAAGAGGGTAGATGGCTGTGGTGGCCGTCACAGGGCCCTTGGGTCCACGGCTGTTAATTAGCCAGTCCGCCTACCCATGCCGGGGTAATCCCAGCCAGGGAAGGAGGGAAGAAGGGAGGGAGAGGAGAGGAGGAGAGAGAGGAGGCTCTTCTCTTCCAGATCCTTCTGCTCTCACAGTGACAATGAGCGCAAACCACCAAAAAGGTCAGACACAAATATCCACTCTGACTATACAGAAACTAATGCCACAAATCAACCTGACAGACAGACTCTGTCACATAACTCTGATGAGGGAAACCTCTTTCAACCTCATGTTTACCCAACAGTAGCTAGACCAGCATAGCACGCCCCCCACCCACCACACACACACACACACACACACACACGCTCCCCTGCCTCCCACCGTAATCCCTGCTGGGTCAGGTTCCAGTGGCTTGCCACCAGTTATAGCAATGCAGTTATAGCTCTGAACCTAAACAGCCTTCTGACAGTCAACCGGAGAGCTGAACAATTTCACTTGCCACTCCTCTCAGGTCCAGTAGGGCTGCTGCCCATTGAACATAATATAGGAGGAAGACTGGGGGAAGTAGAATGAACAGAAGGAAGTAGGAGAGACAGGAATCAAAAGACCCCTGGAGTCACTGTTGCATGACAGGGTACTGGACAGAAGCCATTGCTCTCAACCTGGAGGCATGGTTACTGTCTCCGTGGTAACGCTAGTTGATGGATTCCACCAGCTACTGATTCTGAACCAAAACATTATTATGCCTCAGAGTACCTGTAGCTTAAAAAAAAAA
>JAGFZM010000074.1:1689588-1751282 GCA_017657215.1 Limnothrissa miodon
AAATTTACGTGTGTGTATGTTCTTATGAGAAAAATGTGTGTGTGTGTGTTGAATTATGGGGGGGTAGACGGAGGAAGTGTACTACATGTGGGGGTGTGTTGTACCAAGGAAGTCACTAGAGGACAGACACACAGTCGAAATAAAAACAGACAGGCAGACACACACACACACACACACACACACACACACAAATAGAAGAGAGAATTAAATTTAGCAACATCTCATCTCCTCTCATCCAGCTTTGATGAAATATCTCCACTGGAGGACGAGGGACACGCAGACCTCATTAACCCTCATTGTCCTTTCAATCAATACTTTAATGAGACAGGTAGAGTTCAATCTAATTGATTCACGTTGACCACATGCTTTGGTGTATGAGACAATAAAGGTGCAGGTGAATTGGGGGGCTTGAAACAGCCAAGGATTTCAAATGAGTGTTCCTGACACCCTGCAAAGGTTCTTTTAACCAAATCAGGAACAATCTGCTGCAGAGCTCTTATTGGAAATACTCAAGCTATAGCTTTAATAAACTGTGCTAATGGAAAAGTGTGTTACTGGGGCCTGTAAGGGTCAAAAAGGGTGGCATACCTGAGTATATGTGACAGCTCGGGACTCCTGTAGATGAACTTGTGTCTGTAGCCCAGGCTGACGGGGAAAGGGATGAACTGGACCTTATGGCCACTCAGGCTCTTGGACTGGGCAGCAATGTTGTACAGCTGAACCAACACACACAGACACAGACACAGACGCAGACACAGATACAGACAAAGACACACACACACACACACGTTTTCTATGTAACTACAACACCAAATTCCATTTAAAGAAGACACGGTCATTGATTAGAGGGTTTACCAACAGTTGGTAATGTCGGGAGTGTGTAACATGACCCAGAAACAGAAATGATAAGAGGAGAGAGGAGGGAGAACTGATACATAACCAAGTTTTGTGTGTGTGTGTGTGTGCGCTTGTGTGAATGTTTGATGTCCCGTACCTTCTTTCCAAGGTGGAAGGGTACAACAGTGTCGTCCTCTGCATGCAGGATGAGAACAGGGCACGATAGATGATTCATGCTGAGAGAGAGAGAGAGGGGGGGGGGGGGGGGGGGGGGGGAGAGAGAGAGAGAGAGAGAGAGAGAGAGAGAGAGAGAGAGAGAGGGAAAGAAAGTGAGAGAAAATATCTTAGGCAAGGCTTCACTCACATGGAATCAGGGTTAGCAGAGCTCAAACTACATTTTGCAAAGACTTGGCAAAACCTCCAGCAGCATAACCTTAGAAGTGACTTAAAGTACCAATGGAAACATGATAAAACAAGCTGCCGTCCCGTCCTGTCCTGTTCCGTTGTGTCCCGTTCCGTCCTGTCCTGTCCTGTCCTGTCCTGCTGACTCCACTGAAGATACCAAATTATCTTTCCCAGGCTTAGCCACTCCATCTCCATAAACTGAAGCCTGTCCTCTCCCATCCCACCACTGACCAGTATCTGCCATCTGCTAGACAGCACAAGACAAAACACCACCTACTTCTCATCGCTGGCAAATCGAATGTCATTGGCTGTTATGGCATCCAGGAAGAACCAATCAAATCCAGGCAGATATCTGTAGACCTGCAAGAAGAGCATGGAAAGGAAATGACCAATTCTCATATATTTTTTTAAAATCAGTCACAGTTGGGTTTTTAACAGTACAGACTAATAGCTAATAGAGCAGAGTGAATACCATTGAGAAGGGATGGCTTTTGGCTTCCTCTCTGATATTGGTGAATGGCGACTCCAATATCAACGAATCTGGTGGAGTTCCTGCGAAGTAAAAAGGCTCTGTTTATTTTACTGTTGGACTACAAAAGGATGTACTTAATTACCAGGAGACAGTGGAACTGAAACAAATATCACACAGTAAATAAGCTGAAGAGACTATACTAAGTATAAGCAGTCTTGTAACTTTCCCCCTATTATTTGCATTGATGCTGCAGTGGACTGTGAACCTCTTTGGGGGATAATGTGCCCTTGAAACTGAGCTGCCACTTGAGAGAGATGGAGGGAAAACCAACACCACGGCTGTGCCTCAAGAATAAGACACCTGAACCCCAGCAGTGGAACAGGATCTGTGGGTTATCAGGTGTGTGTGTGTGTGTGTCCCCTTCCTTCTTCTGGGTGCGTGCCTTCATGGCCACGTACCAAGCAAGAATGTGAGCCATTGGTAACACTGACTTTGATCTCAGTGCCCCCACTGCTGTTGATGGCCCTCCTGAATTAGGCAGGGCCCGTCCCCCCCACCCCCACACTCTACCCTCCTCCATTCCCAAAAGCACAGACCTGCCCACAGGAAGGACATTTGGACAGTCTACTTCTGCACTGTGGGGTACAGTATATGTATATATAGAAGGCTTTTATGGACAAGCTGAACGTGCACTCTGCTGCGAGTGTCCCTTTCTGCTGACGACTCACAATTTTTCAGAGTAGCGATACGGTTAGTGTAGTACGGCACAGCGGGAGGGAGGGTGCTGGCTGGCGTGAGAGAGAGAGAGAGAGAGAGAGAGAGAGAGAGATGGGGGAGGAGACAGAAAGAGAGGGAGAGAAAGAGGAAGAGAGAGAATGAGAAAGAAGGGGAGGAAAGGAGAGAGATGGAGAAGAGGAAGAGAGAAAGAGAGAGAAAGAGGGAGAGATGGAGGGAGGAAGAGAAGAGAGAGATGGAGGAAGGAAGACAAAGAGAGAGAGAGAGAGAGAGAGAGAGAGAGAGAGAGAAAGAAAAAGAGAGATGGAGGAAGGAAGACAAAGAGAGAGAGAGGCAGAGAGAGAGAGAGCGCGCAGCAGGTTGAGTTTGAGTCCTGGCTGGGTTATCAGAGCCTGAAGAACTGAAGGCTACAGGGAGAGAGCTAAATTTAGCACAGGAATAATGAGCAAATGCTTACCTCGCTCACACAGATGTCGGACAAGGTTTGTGGCCACGCTGCAAGGAAAGAGGGGAATAGGAAAAAAAAAAGAAAAAGAAAAAAAAAAACAAGAGAAGAGAGAAAGAGAAAGAGAGCGCATCTCATTTGTCACATGAACACATCTTATTAATCATGATTCAGCAATTCACCCAGACACACACACACACACCCCAACCTCTAAAAGCACATCAGAAGTCCCAAACACAACAGTAACAAGGAATTAGGACGGTTGGAACTATTCTATTTCATTTATCAATTTGTATAATGTACAGAATATAAGGAGAGAAAAATGATTGATTTTATACTGCATGCAATTCAGTTTTCCTCAAAAAAAGAGCAGGAAACTGAGCACTGGCACAGTAACTAATTCTCATAGACAGATAAATGTTTTATTTATCCAACAGCAGATGTGTGACCCTCTGACAGCCTAGTTCTTACGATCCTCATTGATCAGTTTGGAAATGTGGGTCTCTCGCACCCAGGGGGCACAAAGCTGCCCCTTTAACTTACCCCGTGCCCAGCGAGTGACCCCAGATGTAGAGCGGCTTCCTGCCCATCCTCTGCTTTACCCACTGGTAGATGAAGTGGGCATCAGAGGTCATGCCCCTCTCAGAGGGACTGCCTTCAGAGTCACCCCAACCTAAAGCGCGCGCACATACACACTTTATATCCAATGGGCTTGAATGAAACACATATGTACTTACTTATATATTTCAAATACAATGTATATTTACATCACACTAACCTCTGTAATCAAATGTGACTACATGGTAGCCCAATGAACTGAGAACCTGACAAACAAAGAAAAACAAGCTCAAATTCAAAAACATGTCTAGTCTACTCTTTACTAGTCTAGTCTACTGTTTTTAGCTGCATCTGAGCTGAACAGACAAGCTTGAATAAATCAATAGACAACAAGCTTATGATCCTATGTTTTTATTAATCAAACATTTCCATGCTGATCTCAAATAAAAGATTATTCAAGCCAACAGCCCCATAATGACACATTCTAACATATTGATCAAACTCAGGCCCGGGTATGCTTGTCTAGCAATTGTTGTTTGCAAATGTTGTTTTTACATACTAACAAACAGCAACAAAACAACACAGACACTTTCCACCTTTGTAGGATGCAGTGGCACTGGTGTCCACTCACCTTATAGAGTTGTACTCTGTGGTCCCCTCCCCTGCAAGAGATATTGCAAGAGATGAAAAATGATATCTGTACAGATATTACCATATATGACAGGTTAGCATATATGACAGGACAGATCACAGTCCACACAAGCACTGCAGGCAGTGGGGGAAAAAAACTCAGGTAACAAGAGCTCAGTGACATGTTTATTTGGTTGTCTCCTAGTCACTGCCCATTGTAAAAACCTGCAGTTCAGAGCTGACAGTTGAATCCTACGAGGGCCGAGTGTGGCCAACAAAAAGGAACACCGAAGCCAATATTCTAATTTGGTACAAAATAGAAACACTGTCAAGGGAACAGGCACAAGCCAAACTGTGAAGACCCATTTAGTAGGGCAATTTATTCAGAGCGCGTCCCCAGCGGATTATGTTCGGGAGGTTTATATTTTCATTGGAAATTTGGAGTCCACATACCTAGTTTTTTCCACATAAGATACTTAAAATCAATAACAACAACAACAACAATATCACAAATACACATTTTTATGAAGGGGGGTGGGGCTCAAGCACAAGTTCTTACCTGGTACCAGCGTTACCATGGAGATAGAGCATGACAGGATGGAAGGACTGGAGCGTACTCTCATACCACTCACGGTCCTTCCCTTGGGCCTCCTTCCACATGTGCGCAGGGACTGTGTGCCTGAAAAGCACACACACAAAGTTTATTATAGAGAATGTTTTGTATTTCTGAAAAATTTTCCTGTGGTTGGTCATTTTATTTTTTGCATTCTGTATATCTTTTTAATGCTCAAAGTAGCAGCATTACTGCCGTCTTGACCACATGGGCGATATTGAAATAATGGTTATTTATTGGGCACACATGCTAGCTTGCACTCTGGCAGTGTGGATAGACCCATGGGCCCACTCTGTCCTTTTCACTAAAACTGAACGTCCCCCAACCCTGTGGGCAAGATCCACAAGGTCCTAAGAGTCCTCTCTGCAATCACTCACACAGATAACAGCTGACAAGTCAAAAAAGTCTCTCTCCCTCACACACACACAGGGCAATAAAGTGTGCATCGGTGCCCTCAGTCCTCAAGGCTCTTTTCACACCCTTATGGGTGATGGCTCAGGGTTGAACGAGGGAGGGGGAGAGAGAGAGAGAGAGAGAGAGAGAGAGAGAGAGAGAGAGAGACAGAGCGGATAGAAAACAAGAACAAAGGATTCTAATTCTGTCCCTTTTGCCCTGCCACTTGCTGACTTGGTGAGGATAAAGGGCACAAGAGCCCCTGGGCATAGGCATCGGTGCCAACGTACCACACGCCAATGTTGATGCCCTCCTCCGGCTGCAGGTAGAAGTTGTGTGTGTGGTTGAGGCCTTGGTCCTGCGGCCGCTTCAAGTCAATGAAATAGGGCATCCGCACTGTGGAGCAGAAAGAAGAGGAGAAGAAGAGAAGAGAGGATGGGAGAGAAGAGAAATGAAGGAAGGAGAGATGAGAGGAAGAGGAAATAAAGGGACGACATGGGGTATGAAAGGAGGAGACGAGGCATGTGAGGAAAGGTGAAGAGAGGAGGACAGAGATGGATAAGACAGGACAGAACAATATAGTTTATAGCTCCACCATCATGCCTGTGTCACAGTAACAAAAACAAATGAGCCTTTCTGTGGAGGAAGGAAAGGATGGGGAAGTGGTGGTGGTTGTGTAGGATCTGCAGAAAGAGGCAGACACACTGGAGTGCGTGACTGATGCCTCAGCAGATAAAGCACCCAGTGCTGACTTCCTGTGCAGACAGTGCTCCGCAGACTAGCGTCTTTCCCTTTCTTTGATAGCAATAGCTGCCTGAGGGCTAGCGCTGCCACCGCTTGCTACAGCGAGAAAACTTGCTAAAAAAAAACAATAGCGCCCGGAGATAATCATAACACTAGTGTGAGCTGATCTAGTGAGTGGAGGGATTTCACGTCACATGAACACAGTCTGGCATACTGAGCCAAAAAGCAGAAATGAGAAAAAAAAGAAAGCACCATAATACGAGATCACGTTTTATTTGTTTACCAATTGATTTGAATGCCTTGACTCTATAATTCATGATGAGTAAAAGGGATACTAGCTGACATTTAATCCTGTCTCTTGGATTTATCTTTGTAGTCACTTTGATGGTTAAGTGGTTCATTACAGGGTGAATGAAAGATCTCTCGGCTTCCCCTGCAGCTTTTTTAGGCATCTACAGCACTTGCAGGAGGACCACGGCACCCAGATATAAAGCAAAACTGAAACGGAACCTAATAAATAGCGTAGCGTGCCAGTCAACATAACCCTTCCGAAATGATTATATCTCGTTCTTATTATTTGGTATGTAAAAAAATCCACATGCATTAGTGAATTTAGGAAGTTGATGTTCATAACAAAAACCAAGAGCAAAACAAACAAAACATACAAGCAAACAAACAAAAAAAATAATCTGTGAGTTTGTGAGGGCCACTGTAGTAAGGAATTAGTAATAATTTGCCTTGAAACCAACAGACTACTGTGACTTTCTGTTGTGCTCCGAGTGATGGCAGATGAGCTGCTGACTCATGAATGTTTGAAGTGGGCTGTGCGCAGGGCATTTTTGGCTGGGCCCAGGCTGGCAGGCCGAGGGGCTGGGGTGCCAGGCGCCCACAGAGCCTATCGGATGGAGTGGCCTGCTTATTCCGCACACGGCTGATGGAATATCAACTGCTGTGCTCCACTTCCGTGTGGGGTTCCACGTCGAGTCTGGTTTCAGGGTCAGTTGACATGTGCTCAACAAATGCTCTTGTAACACACGCAAATGTGCACTCTCTGTCTCTCTCTCTCTCTCTCTCACACATCATTACAGTCATCCGCAGTAATGACCAATAATCAATTTAAATCAATAGAATACTGTTTAACAGGACAGATTTAGAACACGAGTGAACCATAGTTCCCACTGCAAAGGATCTACACTCATGGGAGTCATCATAAATACTTTCTTGTTGCATTAGAGTAGGACTAAGCCTTTAGCCTGGTATCCTGTCTGTTAAGAGCAGAGGAGCTGAACTCACCAAAATTTAAAAAGACTAGTTTGGCCTGGATGGAAGGGCATAGCTTGATGATGACTGGGATGGCGAGGTAGATGCCCAACACCCACATAAACATCCTTCTGAGTCTCCATAGCAGCCCCCTCCTGTAAAAACACACACACACAGCAAATCAGGACACTGGTTGCAAATAGCAATATCAACATGACCTGAGACGAACCATATTAGTGTGGCACAAGACATTTCACCAAGCCACTACATTGACACCAACCATAGACGGCAAAACAACTATTGGTGAAATGAATTGATGATGAATGATTTATCACGATTCATAACTTGGGATGTCACAGTAAGGCTGGGCGATTTGGCCTAAAATCTAAATCTTGATTAATTGAACATTTTAACTCGATTACAATTAATGAACGATTATTTCGTTAATTAAAAAAAAAAATTTTACCCTCATAGTTCACTTAAATGTTCTAGTTTGAACAGTAAATATGCTCACATATTACAAGTGAGAGATTATTGAATGAAGGGTGCATTACTTGATTTTAAAATAATTGAAGGAAACTGAATGTATCTGCTATCTATTATTATTTATTGAACATCAATGTTTTCTTTGGTACAAGCTGCTCTTGTTGCTCAGTTGTCTCAGTGTTTAAACTCTCCATACTTGACATGTCGGCGGAATAATATGAGAAACGATTACGTGACTATACACACAGTAGTGTTTTAAAAGGGAAAGTAATTGAAATAATTGACCTGGAAAAATTGGATCGATTATAGGTTCTGACTGCCGAATTCGATTACTTTGCGATTAATTGCCCAGCCCTGTGTCACAGCACATGACATGACATGGCAACAACTAGACAAACGTAAACAAAATTCACAGAAACTGAACTGTCCAGGGTGTATGGTGCACCCACGCAACCCCAAGTGATATGCAGGGCTCCAGGTTAATATCCTACATTGGCTACACTTCATTTAGGTTAGGTGTACCACCACAGAATATGGATGCCTCCATTTCTTCTTTCATAGCTGACATTGCTCTCAGGCATAGCCATCCGTCATGTCCCAATTCTCTAAGAGATCAATGAAATGCAGATCAAAAAGAGTAAAAGAACACTACAAATTTTCATCAATTGGCATTAATTTTGCACTTTGCGTAGTGCAAGTCTTAGACCAACAATTTAGGCCCACAGATGCGACCCATAGAAAAATTGATGTTGCGTTAAAACAGATTCTCGATTGCCCATATGCTCAAATCGGTTGGCCCCTGAAGCCCTGGGATGCAGAAGGCAAATACACACGTGTGAAATGCAGAGGGTTGCATGCCTGGCTGGCTGCATGACTGTCTCTTTCGCTCGTCACCGAGCCCCCAGGAGATTCCCACACATGCACATGACTCCACTTCCGCGATTCTAATTTGAGGAGAGCTCCTGACTAAGGGGCCCTTCAGTGCACGGGAGCCAAACGTTTGACTCGTCACTAAACCACACGACCCTTGCCCTAGTGCGTGATGCGAGCCGTTACCCACATCATGGCCCAATCACACACATTGAGTATCACCATAGATTGGATCACGAACACTACAAGCAATAACCATCATTTAGGTTTTCAATTCAGGCCTACTGTAGAGGGTTATTCCATCAACAGGCTAAAAGGCATGTCTCAGTCACGAAGCTCAGATACACTGGAGTCACGATTGATAAAAGACCGCCTTACAGCATGTGCGTGCATGTGTGTGTGGTAACCTGAGAGGGGAGTTTGTGTGTTCCCAAAGAGTTGAGGGTTGAAAGACCCCCCCTGTGTGTCCTAGTGTGTTCCCCAAACCCCGAGGAGTGCAGTTGGGGGGAGGGGGGGTTGAGTGTGGACGGGCATCCGACCTGATCTGTTCTTCTGCCCCGAGCTACACCTGACCGTAAGCCGGCGGAATCGGCAAGCCTCCCCAGGCGCAGTCACAGGAACATTACATCACCACAGTTCTATTTGTGTTGCATAAGCCTCCCAGTAGCCTGTGGTGTATAAGCCCAGCATTATGTGTACATGCGCACGCCTATGTGTGTGAGTGTGTGTAGTCAATCAGCCTGTTTTATTACATGTGTACGCCTATCTGTATGTGTGTGTGTGTGTGTGTGTGTGTGTGCGTGCAGCCAGTCTAGCAAGCAGCCTAACTAGCAGGAGCAACCTGTGGGACACGGTGCTTGAGGACAGGGGTGGTAATTATGGTGTGGTTGTGATGACTCAGACACAGCGAGTGAGCAGCACAGGTTTTCTTCCTGAGTGGGAAGAGGCTTTTTATTTATATATACACACACATACACACACACTGGGGGGAGTTGGCTTACCCCTGTGGGAGGTAGCAGACAACGATGAAGCCTGAGCCCAAGCATGACACTGTCAAGGCCCTGTGGTACAAGAACACAGGCACGAGTGACTAGCCTACAACGAGGGGCTCGTTTAAAAGAAGCACTTGGAGATTCTCGACTATTTCAGTTTTGCTTTGCGGAAGGAACGGCTCTCCTATTATCTCGTAGCTACACTATCTGGTCTGTGTTAGTGTGCGATTCCAGAGGGTGCAGTTCTGGCTCTAATCTGTGGGAAATGAAGACAATGGAATGGACAGAGAAGCAAAGCATGCTGCCACAGGGGCATGCAGAGCATCGGTAGATCAGCTGTTCAGCTTAAATGTTATGCTCACAATCTCAATAATATTTAAAGTAAATACAACCTTTTTGTCACTTCAGCAAAGGCATCCTCTCCTCAGACATCGTTTGTGTGTGTGTTTGTTTGTGTGTGTGTATAGAGGGTAGGGGCAGAGGGGTGGCTGTAGGCACAGATATGTCACAATGTGGCGGCTGAAGCATCAGTCACCCAAGGAGGCTAAGTAGCACATTTCCATGGCAACCCTTAGGACACAAACTCACATGGACTGCTTATTTTAAATGTGAGGTAGGGCATAACCTTTACTGTAGTGGTCACACACACACACCCCTTTTGTAAATGTGCAAGTACACTTGAGTGCATACACAAGCAGACACAGGCTATAGACTTTTTTTTATTGACATGACTGTGTTAAATGAAAGAAATCATACATTGGAACAACATACATTTATCCCCTATGAAAAAAAAATTACTCTGGACTCAACAGGACCAAAAGTGACACAAACAATACCACACAGCATCTACTGTAAATGTGCAAGTCAATGTCCCTTTACTATTTTCAAGTTTTATTCTTGACATAAATAGAATCTCTCTCTCTTTCTCTCCCTCCCTCTCTCTCTCTCTCACACACACACACACACACACACACACACACACCTCTTAACTTGTTTCGTGTTGTGCAACGCAGTCTGTGAGAGATGCTAACCCCCTCTGAGAGAGTGCAAGAGCTCTTCCTTGGCACCAGTGAATTATGCAGCACACTTGAAAGAGACTGTAAGACTCGCCGTACAGTGCCATGAAGAAGCCAGGGAGGGAGAAAGAGGAGAGAGAGACACCCAAAGATGGAGAAATAGACAGAGATGGAGAGATAGAGATAGACTAAGAAAGATAAAAAGAAAGGAAAGAGAGAGCCACATTTACAGAGAAAGAAAGAGAGACAGACAGACAGATGCGGAGGAGAAAGGATGGAGAGAGAGATAGATGGTGAGATGAGGAAAGTGTGGAAACAATGAGAGTCAATAGGTCCATGATTTTGGCAATAACTGAGTTATGATTTAACCAGAGTATCCTGATAATCAGAGTATGCATGTAGGGGAAGAAGGTTTGAATTAGCCACCGAGCAGGCATTGTTGTCGTTACAGTGTTTTCTTTGATTCTAAAAAGGGGTGTCAGTGTGAGCTTGATTGCCTGCCTTATCAGTAAACATTCAAAGTTATTAAATTTTCCAGCTGATTGTAAAGCTGGGTGTAAATCAAATTATGAGTAGTTTGGTTCAGTTCAATTTCAGCCAAACTTATGTATACATGCATTTTGATTTTAGTAGGACTAAGGTAATAGTAATTTGGCGGTAATTTGCATGTAGCGCATGTAAACTACTGTAAAATACCATGTGGAAGACAGAAACATGGGCAGATGGACTGAGATAGAAAGCCAAAGGTAAGTAAGGGAAGATGTCCTAAAGACTCTCAGACGTTCCAAGATCCCCCCCACCTACACACACACACTCCTCCTGAGTTCGCTTACTGAGCTGAAACATTCCTGTAATTATTCAAATGATTTACCACACGCCTGGTAGCAACAAAAAGATAATCAAATTTGTTCACTTACCTTTCCCACCCACCCACCCACACACACCCACACACACCATCTAATCATGTTCTCATGATGTCCCCTCAGTCTAAATGAAAGAGAGACAGAGGTTAGGCATGTGATGCAGACAAGTGGGTCGCTACGTGCTGCAAGATGGCAGGAAGAAAGCGTGCGTGTTTACCGGCTGATGTGGAAAGCACCTAGTCAATGACGGAGTGTGTGTGTGTTTGTGTGTAAATGTGTGTGTACACACATGTGTGTGTTGTCCTAGCGAGTGTGATCACTCCCCTATATGACATGTAAACACCTGCTATTCAAACAAGGTTGCAAAGAGCCTCAGCCAGGGCCTAGCTTGGCTGAACAGTCATTGAACTCTTAACCCCCCCTCCCCCCCACCCCCCCTTCCAATCCAGACAAAAATAGACGCGCACACCCCCCCCCCCCCACACACACACACACACACACACACCAACCCAAGTGTGTGCAGATGTTTACAGTAGCAGAACTGAAATCTCACATTCACTATTAGTAATAAATAAGTCAGTAAACTAAATATTCCTACTTGGCTATTGTCCAAGCGCAAGAGTGAGAGAGAGACACAGAGAGTGAGACTGGCATTGTAAACTGAAGTACCTGCAAGTTTAACACCCCATGCGGCTAATGCATTTAGTGGAGCAGCCAGGTCACGCAAATCTTCTGCCATCTGGTCCCTCATTATGCTTATGGACAGGAAAGGGTGCAGGGAGAGGAGACAAAGCACCTTGTCCAGCCAGATGACACTAGCGTTCGGAGTCCTGCTAGCTGATCAGTAAGCTCAGTGCAAGCCCATTTACGGCATCCTTGTTTACTACAGGACAAACACAGAGTGGCTTTTCAAGCAAACTAAACAAGGCAAGTGTGAATACCACCTTAATTTGTGTCTTAATTTCCTCACACTTATTTAGTCACATTAGGTGCATATAGTGTGTTTTTTATTATTATTATTTTTTCCATAATCAAATTAATTTAATTTTATAGCCATATTACATGTGCCTCGTCAACTAGGCTACTTAACTCCTTTGGATTTCCAATGCCACCCCTTAGCTTTATGCACTGAACCCTAAAATACTTAAGTGGGGTGAATTGTTCTCATTTTTAGCCGACGCATGCTGAAAGAGGTCCTCTTTGGTTGTTAGTGAGGCAGTGTTATGGATGGCAGCTGTGTGTTAGGGGCCCCAGGGTGTCCTTTCCCCAAGACACCCCTACCCTCGGTCACCCTTGCCCTGGCCAAGGTTACAGTGCCGCAGCCAAGGACCTTGAGACACCCGTGGCTGGCAGAATGGGTGCAATCAGAGCCGACGCACTAATGCACTCTGACAACAGAGGAGAAGGAAGAGGAGGAGGAGGAAGAGGAGGAGGAAGAGAGTGCAGCTGAGAGGGAGATCACTAAAGGGTGGGGGTGATCTTGGTTGTTCAAATCATAATGTGTGTGTGTGTGTGTGTGTGTGTGTAGCTTGGTTGTCCAAACTCTAATCGCTAACTATTGATCATTTTAAACAGGCTGAGGCTTGAAACCCCCGCACATCTGAGTCATGGCCAGTACTGAGAGAGGACAGATCACTGCCCCAAACGGGACTCAAGACAGCCTCTGGTGCTCGTATGATTCAGTAACAAACACTCCTCACTAAAACATTCCGGTAAAGCGACAGAGTGACAAGAACTAGTTTGAACAACGACATTCCTCACACTGTTTGCTGAAGGTGCCAAATGAAGGCATCAAGTGAAGGCATCCTCCATCATGCTAGATGGATCTCTGGAAAGGTGTTACATTTCTGCCTTACTCAATCTCTAAAACAATCGAATGGATATTTTAGTCTTTTGGAGAATGGATCCAAGAAGGGCTCAGTGCTTTTAGAGACATCTTAGGTATCCGGAAAGAGCCTTGTTTCTAAAACTGTACAACGGTAGCTGGCTCTGCACAACCCCCACGCATGAACATGTGCACATGCGCGCGCACACACACACACACACACACACACACACACACACACACGCGCACACACACACACACACACACACACACCACACACACACACACAGAGCAAACAATAGACACTTCACCACTGAATGCTGCTGGTAAGCAGAAAGGATACAAATATATCTTGGCTTATCAAAACACACTAATTCTGATTTACCAGCAAACAAAAAGCTGATTGAAAACACACACTCAAGTGACTGGTCAACAATGTGTTTCTCTTCAGGGTGGAGCACAATACTGGGCTTTATCAGCTGCCTTGGCTCAGGTCAGACTCTGCAGCAATGTGCTGTTGCATTTTGCACCTACTCCCTCTGACTCAGGGGGTTCTACTGTAGATAAGGCCCAACATCACCCTCAAGAGTAATATGGTTCAAGATAAAACAAAGGACTACATTTGAGAACTGTGTGGGTTAAGGTCTTAGATAAAAGCACTGCTGGAGCAGCAGGTGAGTGAGCACTATGACAATGGGATAAAAACAACTGATTCAGGCACACGGATTCCAATGCAGCACTCTTGCCTGAAGGCCAGTTACAGAAGCTTCTTTGTCATCGGTGGAAAATGATGGTAAGTGCTAAAGGGACTGCATTCTATAGTGTTTTTCTACTCCTATAAGCACTCAGAGCACTTTACAATGTATGTATTCACCCACTCATACATACACATTTATATACCAGTGGTTAAGGCAGGCATGCTTACGTACCAACCTCCTCACTAAGAGTACTTTAGGGTTCTTGCAAACAAACACTTCAGCAGGGTCAGGAAAATCCTAAACCTGCAACTCTTCGTTTGCCAAACGACACCTCTGCTGCTTGTGCCACTATTGCCCTAAAATAATGACAATGGACAAGAGAAACTGCCAACTCGCCTCACGACAAGGATGAATGGAGACGGGCCGATGGGAGACACTTCTAGAAGATAAAGGACCCGTCTCCTGACCCTCGCACAGACTCGTTTCAGTGGGACCTGTCAGGAGTACCAAGATAAACAACCTGCAGCAACCGCCTAACTCCAACAGTCACAGGCAGCCAGGGAAAGAGAGACAGAGAAAGAAAGTCCACGCAAAGTAAGACACTGGCTAAGGACTAAGCTGGGAGGCCTCTTCACTGCCAAACAAATCAATCAGCTTTAATAGAGCAATTAGGAATTAAGGCTCTTGCTGCCAAACTGCAGTCGATTTGATTATTTAACGCATGCACAAGAGTGCAGGACTGCAAGTCTTCTACATTTTCTATCAGCAAATCAACAAGTCCCTTAGCATTATGTAATGCCCACTCCTGTTCAAAATAGACACCCTCTCGGTTTTGTGCTTATGAAATGCACAGCCTACCTGTTCAGCTCTGCGTATTTGAAAGCTGCAGCACAGATAAGCAATTGTAGCTGTTGTTTCAAGGAACTATAACTCAAATCAATGACAGCAACCTCCCAACTGAAAAAAGGTGAGCATGTGACCTAAATATTGACGTGAGCACAGTGCTGAAAACTATGGAAAAAAATTATATATATATAAAAGGGTATATTTTTCCATCCTCTGTTGCTTGGTTGCTACAACACACAAAGACAGCGAAGTCAAAGCCACCACAAGCACAGAATGGCCCGAGGGGCAGGTGGCAGGGATAAACCCTGGTAAGCCAGTTCTTCAAGACTCAGCCCCAATGTGGAAACTGGAATGGCAGAAAAGGGTGCCGGTGGAAGCACACACACCTCCATCCTATTCAGGACCAAAACTGACTCAGGTGCTTTCGGAGAAGACAGACAATAGATGGGTAACAAGTGTAAACAAGTCTCTCTTTCTCCTTTACACAGACACACAGACACACACTTCTCATTTTGTTGAGCCCACTGTGTCTTGCAGTCTTAGTCAACATTTTTCTTCCTTCTCATTTCCCCTCTGGTTCTACCCCCCCGCCCCCCATTCTCTTCAATTTGCAATGCAAAAATAATGGTGCCAGCAAGAACTGACTGCTAAACACATAACCACTATCAGAGGGAAAATAAACATTATTACATAAAATCATGACAAAAGGTCTCTTTTCAATGTCAACGGTTTTCAAGTCAATGGTTCTAAGAAGAGTTCAAAGAACAACCGAGAGGACCGATTTGTCTGTGTCTTTATGAGGATGTGTAACTGTTCACCATCAGTGAGTGAAACCCAATGAGATCAGCCAGTCCCTGGTGCAAAGAGGATGGGTATATATGGTTACTCTCCCGCTGAGCAATGAGCACAGAGGTGTACCATTTCACATCTAGTATCGGATCACGGAAGGCTGGGGGGTGGGGGGTATCACTTGACAGACAGGCCCATGAAATGGAATGACTTCCTCTTCAGCAACAGTTCGATAACACTAAATTATCTCTACACTCAAAGCCTTTGCTTTTTTTTTGTTGCTTTGCCCAACATCAGTCTGTAACATCTGAATGCCGACTTCAACTTTACAGCAGCCGCCATGCTTTCAAATACCCCTTAGCATGCCAGTGTATAATTGAAAAGCGCCTGAGGGTGCTATGCATGCAGCAGGGTGCTGTTTTTCATCTGTTGGTAACTTCTTGTCACATGAGATGAATGATTAGCATGCAATGACCAAAAAGCTTTAACTGCCATCATCGCAAGCACTTAAACAAATTAGGCCACATTTTATATTTGATTTGACTTGAAACATAGTAGCCACTTGACTTCCAAATACAAACCTCATGAATAAAAAGTCAACCAGTGCAATACATAGATGGGTGGATAGATAAAGAGATTAAATTGAGCTAAATTGAAAGTCATTTAAAAACTTTGAGTTAGCATGATGAAACAAAGAAGCAGGTCAGGAGAAATGAGAAACTCTTTTGCTGATGTGGCGTCTTCACCCAGCACCTTGTCTGGCCCTCTCAACAGACTGAGGGCTACTTCCCTCAGAGCTACATTGTCTATCTCCCCTGTACCAAGTTCTTGTCACAATGTGTTGTATGAAGTGTTCTGTACTGATCTGTTTAATGTGACACAATCCAACACCATGCAGTAGATCACAACCTGAAACAGCCACTGGCCTAAATGGTTGTGATTTATTCCCTGAATCTGAATTCGAAAAAATTTCAATTTCAACATCCCAGGTCTATATGAGCCTCAGACAATCCAGCATGTACTACAACTACAGACATTTTGTGAGAAGGAAGTTGATTTGACTGATTCATTAATACTTTTAGGAAATATTTGTAAATCGTTCAAAATTGTTTTGAACAGGGACGTATGAGTAGCCTAATTATTTAAGAACGTCAAGTTGTCAACAGACCCTAGCTATATCTTAAAACACTATAGACTACAGTTCCATATCATTTTGAAATCACCTGCATTAGAAATACAGACCAAAAAAAAAGACAAAGCGCAGGGAGACAGGAAGTCCCTTTATTTGCCAGTATTTGCTCCTTACTTTTTGACATTGGTCAGAGCAAATTAACCTCCAAATTAACAGAACCAAGCCAATCAGGATCAGAGGTACTGGTTGGTTACACAAACCTTAAGAGATTCAGAACTGCGGTCTTGAAAAACAGGGTAGGACAGTAACCCCGCGACACCTCTCACTAGACTACAAAATGGGTACATATCTACAGAAAACAAAGACCTGTACTCAAAGTGCTCACAGCTGACCTTTAGGCTTCACTCTGTTTAATGCAAACATCAGTGTGCTCTACTCGAATGCAAAGCGGTACAACACTCTAATGTTTTCATTGATACTATCTCTACTACCTTTACTGTAGTGCAAGTCACCAGACACTCCACCCAACGATGTTGCCCCTGACGCGAGGCATCCGATACTTTCTGATACAAAAAAGGCCAGGTCGTTGAAAGAAAGTACATGAATTCTCCACGGATATCTCTGCACTTACTACATAAAAACATCGATAAAGTGTGTCATTGCTGTATTTATGCAACGCAAGAGACACTCTTTGATCAGTACTGCGTTTATCCGAAGTGTGACTGCTTGGAGAGACATTGCACAACTCGTCTGTTAATGCACCGTAGTTAATAAGATTAACGAAATATTTAGCAGGCATGTGCAGCCACTGCGCAGACTTTGTTAGACACAACATCTCACCTTCTGAATGCACTGCCCATCGTCTTGTCCGAAGCTGCGGAATCGTAGTGGTCTCCAGATTCTCTGATTCCCTCTCCTTTCTTATGACTCAAATCGCTGTCCAGCAATGTTTTTGTAACAGAGCTGTCATTATCTTGAGGGGGCGAGTTATTCCGCTTTCGCATCACTGAAATTTAAAAAAACAATTTAAAAAGATCAAGTAAATATTACCGCAACAACAAGGAACGCTTCAACCTTCAATCGTTCTCAAACGATGCTGGTTTGTTCCCTAAACACTGACTACGCTGCTGTTGCTAAAAAACGCTAAGTGCAGGAGGCAGTGTACGCCGCCGATCACTTCGTTGTATCCACTCCCAACGCAACCGACATTCAGCACTTTTCCTACATTGTTTGCAGAAGTCCTATATCTGCAGAGACCAGCTGATCAATTCAACCTTTCCCCTAAGTTCCGATTGTAGCCAATCAGAGAAGACCCATCAGCCACGTTTGCGACAGTCGTAAAGTTTGCTAAGCAAGTAGCCGTCACCTTATACTTGTAAAGTCAAGTCGGTGTAAACACTGACGCTGCTTGGCACCAGTTACTACAAATAATGTCTATGAATTAGATTTTAAAAAATAACCCGGGACCAATCGCTCTAAAACTAACATGTAGGTATTGTAGATCTGGGTTAACGCTAGCTTGCTAACGTTCGTGTCGGAGTGGAGATCTCCGAATTACGAGTTAGCCAACGATTCTCCTCCATAACGTTTAGTCAGTTGCCCTCATATGGTGTTTAATTATTGTTTTAACCTCAACAGAAGCTACATTAAAACAAGCGATACACCTGTTGTCCATAATGATAGTGTGCATAATGTTAACTATGAAAAGGTTTATCAATTAGAGACACAGCCACCTTAACTTTAGAGCTTCATGCACGGTTTAGCCATCTTGAGTTGCTTTCGACAGTATGATAATAAGGCTGAGAATAAAAACTATACTTAATTCTGATAAGTATAAATGATAAACCTACGCTACTTTAGATATAAATATATAAGAATGTCACTTTAAAACAACCTGCTCATCTTGATGAAACTTCATCAAAGACTTCCCATACCAGTTCCACAATTGTTTTTAATGAATGTCCCTTACAGTTATCCGTATTTGGAGCACAGTCACGTCACGTGACGTTAGAATAGTTCTTCCCGCGAAATTGTGTTGTGTGTTTGCTCCGTTTAATTTTCGAGGGTAGTGTCGAATTGATTTATAACAGTTGCATTGGTAAAATGTTTTGTGAAAAGGCAATTGAACTTATCCGGGAGCTTCATCGAATGGGCGATGGGCAATTACCAGCTTTCAATGTAAGTATGTATTTTACGTGTGTCTGCTATGACTTCGGGCTAAGGATTGGCATTAATACGTTCTTTTTTGGAGTTTGTCGGCGTTTCTTAACACTACATTAAAATACTTCATGTTTTGAGTAGACAAGACAACAGATTACCAACATTACATATCATTTTAATTGCTTCAGGAGGATGGCATTCGCCAGGTCCTGGAGGAGATGAAGGCTTTGTACGAACAAAATCAAAGTGATGTGTAAGTGGCTGTTGACATTAGTCTAGCTGTGTCGCGTAACCTTTGTTGGCGTCAATTTCACATACTGGTTCTGTGTTTGGCATTTTAGAAATGAGGCAAAGGCTGAAGGCAAAAGTGAATTAATTCCTACTATCAAATTTCGCCACTGTTGTCTTTTGAGGAACCAGCGCTGTATTGCAGCATATCTGTAAGTGTTACACCTCAAATGTCATTAACTGTGGACATACTTTAATGCGGTAATATAAAGACGATGTTGATAGTTTAGAACACCTTCATCAACATTCTCTGCTACATTTTTACTTGACAGGTACGATCGCTTACTTAGGATACGAGCACTTAGATGGGAATATGGAAGTGTCCTTCCTACAAACATTCGATTTCACATGTGCGCAGAAGAGGTATTGTTTCCTTTTACCTTTGCCATTACTACTAACTTCTTCGTTTTTAATGATCAATGCATTAACATTACATACATAGAAACATTATGCATTGATCATTGGAGTGTTATTTAGGTCACATGCCCGCACAGACAATTCTCCCTGTGAAGTTGATTATTCTGTCTTGTGTAAATCCCAAACAGCTGGAATGGTTCAACCAGTACAAAAAATCCCTTGCCACATACATGAGATCAATCGGTGGAGAAGGTGGTCTGGACATAACACAGGACATGAAACCTCCTAAGAGTCTGTATATAGAGGTAAGTCATGTGCATACAGGGAATTGCTTACGATATCCTCAACTTGAGGCTGGCTGGAAATGTATTAAATAATTACATTTTGGCATGATTTGTTAAATTTAATTTAGTAGTAATCCAAGCTATGGGTTCAGCTGCAGTTCATTCTTTTTTTTGTCTGGTTTCTATTGATGTTAGTGGGACTTCATAACCAAACTGGAGCTCATGAAATTTCTTTTCCCCCTGTGGTAGGTCCGCTGTTTGAAAGACCATGGTGAATTTGAAATAGATGACGGCACGGTTATTTTGTTAAAGAAAAACAGCCAGGTATGTTCAAATAACCGAGGTTAACTTTCCAATGAAATGTTACAAAATGAAAATTATTTAGAGAGTATTATTGAGTTTTTCTAACCTGGTTTTGTCTGAACACATTTTACCTGCAGCACTTTCTTCCACGGTGGAAATGTGAACAACTGATTAGGCAAGGTGTTCTGGAGCATGTCATCTCCTGAGGTCCCAGTGGAGTGGGTCCATAGTTATTTAAAATGTGAGGGTGGGGGGAAAAAAGGTTTCCAAAGCACATGTTCAAGGAAAGAGGTTTTACTTGGTAAACTTTGTACATTAATTTATACAGTGAAGTAGGGCGGAAATAAATTTACATCCTACTAAAACACAATTGCTCTTTTATATAGTCACTGTCTGGGATTTTTTTTTTTTTTACTAATGTTAACCAAAATCTTTTCCCGCCATGTATCTTATACTACAAACTTGAATTGTACAGTAGTGCAGAAAGACTTAAAAAATGTGCAAGTGTCAAAATGTAGCACCTGTGTATCAAAACTATACATTATGAATTGGTGTATTTTGGTTGCTATTACAAGTTTATTAAGAACACTTTCATAAATATCATTCATTATAAAGACCAAATGTGATTGTGCCAAACTTTGTCCTTGGGGTCCATGTTAGTAGAAGTGGAAAGGAAATAAAGCACCCTGATTTCCGTGTGAATAAGTGGATGTAGCAATGCTATAATCATTTTCAAAAACTAGGGATGGATCTGTGAGATCAGAAGCTAACATGTAGTCAGTATGGAAGCCCCGGTGTAGCCAGAGACTTCATGTCTATAACAAACCAGTCAAGACTAAGATTTTTAGAAAGCAGATATATCTTGTATCATGGTCCCCTAATCATAACGTCCCAATTTGTATCAATCCACCTCATCAGATGCACTATAAAAAGCAGTTAATGAAACTGATTTAAAAACCTGCATCAGCTCTTAGAAATTCACAAGAGGTGAAAAATAAAGAGAGCAAAAACTGTGCTCAGTACCCTAGATGAAAAAATACATACCACCAAGTTACCTGCTTGGGATGTGCATGGAGAGAACATAAATGAGAATCAATTATTGCTTAAATGGGGACTTGGGACACTACAGCACTCAGTCGACTGAGCTATGACTGCAATCTACTTGCTTGTGGAAAAGGAAGACAGAGGTATGTCACGATATAATATATGGCTCTTTTGTACATTTGAGGGGACAAGTGATCTAGGCAGAGAGGGATGCTGGGGCGATTTTTCGTAGGAGTTTGTTCAGAGCAGTAACTTTTTCCTCGAGCAAGAAGCTCTTCTTTTCTGCGCTTTTCTGCCTTTGCTCGGTGATCTGCAGTGCCTTCATCAGCTGGGAGTTCTCCACATACAAGTCCTTGAGTAAGAGGTCAGACTTGGCATTCTTTGTCAACTGTAGAACAAAAGATTGATTCAGTCGTAACGGGTCTTAAATAGCCAACAATATCCAATGTTAATTCTGTCCCAACAAAGTATTAGTGGGTATGATTGAAACTGCCAAAAAAGGCAAATTGCGTCTGAGTTAATGCAACCCCTCTAGAAAACATAAGCAATATCCTGTCTTAGATCGGCTTCCCTATAAAACCTTAATTTAACAGAGTTTTCATGTCATTAGTTAAAATCCAGTTTAACTTGAAATAAAATGTGGCAATAACTTCTGTTGCATGCCCCCAGTCACTTTCTATATAGTCCTATGCTAATTACAAGTCAAAGAAACATTTCCAGCCAATAGGAGCCAGATAATGCCATTTTGCATATAGATGCTTACTACTACTAATAAGAACCTGAATGTGCAGTGCACATCTGAGACAAGGACTATGACTCTGGTGCTTCCTGCCGGTTTTTAGGCTCAGTAGGGCAGAGTAAAGAGCTCCTACCTGCTCCTTCAGTTGGTTGACCTTCTCCTGTAACATCATCCGAACATTCTTCAGTTTGGCCTCGACTTCCTCCATCCTCTCCTGCATGTGTCCCATTACCTTCTCATATTGCTCCTGACAGGGACAACAGGAATGGAAAGATTAAACTGATGTGGTGTGCTGATGCTTCCTGCTTCCTGTAACCTTTTGTGACCGAGATACCAATGCATCCGTTTAAACTGCATGGATCCAGTCACTTGCTTGAAAAAGTAAAATTCTCAGAATATGAGGCATCACAGTCAGTGCATTACCATGAGAACACTGGAAAATAGAGTAACTTTCAAATTGCTGATTTCAATTTATAGTGCCACCACCTACCCTCCCATGTAGTCTCTGCGTGTCTTTGGTAGCAGAGAAGTGTTTGTGTTTAAAGACCATGTAGCTTCTGGTGCTGGCCACAGCCTCCCCTTACCTGCTGCAGTGCCAATTGCGTGCTGGCCTTCTGTGCTTGGGAGCGGAGCATCTCCTCCAGCTGTTGGCCCCTGCGCTGGTGTTCAGCCAGCTGTGCCTGGAGGGGCACCAGTTGCTCCCTGGAGCCCACGCCTGCCTGCTCCCTCGTCTCCTGGAGGGCCCGCGTATGAGTTGCCTGTGCCAGAGACAGGGCCGTGTCTGCTCGCAGGGCCTGTGTGTAAACACAATCACTTGGGGTTAGACACGTACTGTATGTACAAAAGTCGGAATTCGGTTAGTCTGAACATTCCATTATTGCAAGACAAAAGGCATGGATAAAGTTTGGTCACAGCGCCTCACTATTCACTATATGTGAATTTCCCCTTGGGGATCAATAAAGTATCCATCTGTCTATCTAAAAGCACGCCATAAAATGACACTTTTTTAAATGACTAATTCTGGCATCTAGCCCTTTATAGTACTTTATAGTAAATCTGGGAGCGTATCCAGTGCCAGACATTTGGTGAATTGTATGACCTAGGAGGCATAGCCATATTCATTTTAGAGGAATAAAGCTTTACTTGATCCTTGGCCTCTTGTGTAGCCGTCTCTAGCTGTGCCTGTCTGTGTTTTAGAGTCAGGCATTCTTGGGTCAGCTTTTGCAGTTCTTTCTCCTGGGCCTGCAGCTGTGCTACCTGCCACAGGAAATTACACAGGTTATTTTTGACATGCCCATCTTTACACTCGTGAGGACTTCTCAAACATTGAGATGGTCCATATTTACCCTTTGAAGCAGGTCCTGGTTTTGCCTGTGAAGCCTTTGGCATCTGTCTTCCATAGCACGAGAGGCTTCATTATCGTACTGCCTTTTGGCCCTTTGAAGTTCCTCCTTTTCTCTTCCCAGCTGATCTAGTGTCATCTCCAGCTCATTCACCTGAGAGATGCCAACACACACACATACAGTGAATCATTTTTCATAAATTATATGTTTATTTACTGAAAATAAGATATAATAAATAAAATATGAAGTGATTTCACACCTCAAATAACCCAAGGAACATAGAAATAGAAACAATGACACAAACTTTGGTACAGTTTAGATTAATAGAGATTAATATTTAGTGCAATAACCCTCATTTTAAATTATGTGACCGGCACTCCACCATTCTTTCACACTTTGTTGGGGTGAGTGGGGTGGCACTCCTGGAGTTTAAGCAGTTAAGTTTGCTGGTTTGTGGCAAGAAACAACTTTTCTTCCAGGATAACCGTGTTAAGTGTCTTGATTAATTAAGCATCCCTTTCTGAAGCTTCCCAGATCACCACCGAACCTTCAACAAATTTCAAAGTGCCACTGTGGTTTTCAATGCCACTCTAGATCTCCGTCCGACATTTTTTTACACATTATGACGACTTTTTTTTGCAGAGATTGATTAGACAGATGAAAAAGCATTTGAGACTACCTTGTCCTGGGAGTCTTGCAAAATCTTCTGGAGTGCTGCCATTTCCTGGTTGTGCACAACCTTCTCCTGGGACATGGCTTGGAGCTGGGAGTGCAACCGTTCAGTCTGGATATCAGCAGCATGGAGTGACTCCTGGAGTTTTTCAACCTGTCGAGACAAAACAAATGCATTCTTATATCTGTATTGAGCAATGGGCCTCACTCATATATTGTCTAGTTTGAGCGGTAAGTGTATATTTATGTGAAGCATACATGCTTTTCTGAATTTTAATCTGACTTGGTCTCCTGATCAATTGAAGTAACCAAAAATTACTGCTAGCATGGAACTGCTGACATATTAATTGTGCAAATGAACAGCTTAAGAGGGCCAAATGATAAAACTGCTCCCCCTACCTTTCGGTTCCTGTCCTCAGCCTCCTTAAGCAGCCTATCCTTGTCCTGCTGAAGCCACTGGTGCTTCAGAGTGAGACCGGTTAGCTCAGACTCAACTTCAGACAGCTGCTGAATCTGCATTCATTGCACATTTAAACATCACAAAACATCAGAGACTCCGGACATCCCAAACATGCTTACAGATTTAGACATACAGTGACCACATCAATTTCTCTTAGTGGGTAAATAAAGTTCACCTTACCCATTGATTTTGGGCTACAATGATGTGATTTTAAGTTATTCCCACAGGTTTTTTTTTTCAAAACCAAAGTTCAAACATTTTACGTTAGGAACTAGGCCTTTGCGAGCGCACCTTCTCTTTGGCAGTGGTCAGCTCTTTCGCCTGTAGCTCCCGCTCTTGCTGCCAGTTGGCCTGAAGCTGTGCTCTGTCGTGCTCCTGCTGACTGGATGCCTCCTGCAGCTGCCGGAGGATGCTTTTTCCATCCTCCTGCTCGCGGCACACCTGGGCCAGACGTTCCGTCAGCATCTGGACGGCCCCTTGGTCAGCCCTGAGACGCGAGCTCAGCTCGGCATTCTCAGTGCTGAGCTGGAGGTTCCTTGAGCTGAGGTCTAGAACCTCTTCACGGTGTTTTGCGTTCTAAGCAAAACAAATAAGCGTGGGGTGATTACAAAAAAAAATATATGACATAATGAAGACAAAATAGAACATCCATTTCTCATGAAGTATATTAATAATCTAAGTTTGGTGAGTTTTAAAAATGCATTTTAGTTTTGCCATCTTTTGAAAGCAAATAAGTTGACAATGATGAGTAGAGCAAAACACATTTACCTCTTTATAGAGCTTTTCTTCTTCCTCCCTTTTTCTCTCATGTTCTCTCTCCAATTCATCCAGTCTCCTCCTGACAACACAGATGTACATGCACATTTATATCAGAGACTGTAATACACAGATCTATATCAATATACCTTCATCAAGATTGAAATATACCTCTTTTTGTCAACTTCGTCTTCAAGTGTTTTCACATCTTGTTGTAGCATACTCAGACGGTCTTTTAGTGCACCATTTTCTGAATTGACTTCATCAAGTTTGGCCCTGATATAACAAAACAAACATGGTCATCATCATCATCATCAGAAATGCCAATATCACCAGGCTAGATTGATCGACAAAAGGGATTTGCACAATCATAGCCAGTGAGCTGGAAGAATCACACATGGGGTGAATGTATTGGTTTTCAAAACACAAAAATGTCTTTCAGATTTCAAAGCAAACAAATCTGGATTAGTTGTGCAAAACTGCAGGCACAAGTCAAACACTAGCAAGAGATTTTTTGACTTTCGTGTTATTTGCAATATCTATCTCCATGCAATAAAAAGGCATCATTCAGTTAGTAAATGAAACACGTTTCGCTCATTTGTAAATTCTGCAAAGCCCAAGTCGAAACTGCACCAGAGAGAAGTAAAGAGAAAGATTGCAGTTAATAATCATTCCATTAGACAAAGGACATTCCAAGAGGAAAAAAAAGGATAAAGTTAGACACACACGCTCATGAAGCTACAGTTATTCAGTTCATTGCATCCACTTGTCAGCAGGCAAAACAGTCTCAGATCACGGCAGGTGTGGGTTAGTCATCGTTTTTTATTGGCTGGTTTATTTCCTGGTTGACCAGTCCGCATGGTGACAAACCTGTGTGGACTGGCGGGGTCCATGACCATCTCCAGGTCCATGACCAGCTTCTCCATCTCCAGGAGCTGTTCCCTCATCCTCGTCTTCTCCTCCTCAAACACCCCCTCCACCTGGCTCTGCTCCTCCAGGGATTTTTGGAGTTGAGCGTTAGCTCCCTCTGCTTCCTCCAGAGCCATGACCAGCTTCTCCATCTCTAGGAGCTTCTCCCTCATTCTCATCTTCTCACGGTCCTCCATCTGGTTTTGCTCCTCCTGGGATTTTTTCAAGGATTTCTGGAGCTGCATGTGTATTCCCTCAGACTCCTCTAGAGCAATGACAAATTTTTCCATCTCCAGCAGCTGCTTAGTCATCCTTGTTTTCTCACGTCCAAAGTCTTCCTTCACCTGCATCAGCTCCTCCTGGCATTTTTGGATCTTGTTTTTGGCTTCCTCAGCCTCCTCTCTAACCGTATTGAGTTGTTTCTCCTTGTCCACCAGAAGACCCCTTAGCTCCTCTACCTCCCCTGAGAGCTTTTTGCTCTGCTCAAACAGGTGCACCTTCTGCTGGACTTCAGCCAAAATCTCACCCATCTCTGCTGCCCTGGCATCTAGCTGGGCATGGAGCTCTTGCACTAGGCCGTCTCTCCTCTCAATCTCCTGGGTCAGACGCTGGATTTCATCTCGGAATCCATTTGCCTCTGCCTCCATTTCTACAATCTGTGTGGAAAGCTGGTTGGTGAGCCTACGATAGGCCAAGTTTTCCTGCTCAAGGCAGTCCATTTCTTCTTTGTTCAACTCCAGCGTTGACCGAATGTCACTCACTTTCCTCTGTTCTGACCTGAACGCCTCTTGCAAGCTTTGCTTGCTCTTCTTCATTTGCTCCAAGTCGCCAGTCAGGCTTTGAAAACGTATCTGCAGATGGTCTAGCTCTATAGTCTGTCTGCTCAGTTGTTCATTAAGCTTGGTTCTCTCCACTTGCAGAGCCTCTAGTTCAGCAACCTGTCTCGAGAGTACTGCTTCTTTGATTCTCACTGCTTCCTGTGTTCTTTCCATGTCTGTCCTAAATGCGTTTGTCTCTTCCTCTTTCTCCCTGAACTGGGCTTGCTGCAGGGCAAAGGCGCTTGATAGGTGGTTACAGTTTCCCTGGATCAGATCCTTCTCACTTCGCAGTGCATCAGCCTCCGCCTGCGCACTCTCCAGTTCCTGGGTCAGCATAGAGAGCTTGTGGAGTAGCTCATCCGCCCGGTCTGTCTGCATCTCCAGCTCCTGTTCCTTCCGGATAATGTCAGAGGTCAGGCGCTGTATGGCAGAATCCTGCGACTTCAAGTGGACCATATTCTCCTCCAACTGCTCACACATCTCTTCCAGCTTTTTTTCCAGACGTTTCCGCAGCTCTTGCGCCTCAACCTCGGCCCGCTCTTCCAGCTCCACCCGCGTGTGAAGACCATGGATCTCCTCTTGCAGGAGCTGCACTTCCTCCTGATGTGCCTCCTCCAGCAGCCTCTTCTCCAGGGCTGCGCGGTGGCAGATCTGGGCCTGCTCCTCGCCGGCACGCTCCTCATTCAGCAGGCGCTCCTGCCGCGCCTCCTGCTCCAGCTCGCGGAGACGCGCTTCCCAGCTACCTTGCTGGACACGGCTCTGTTCACTCTGCTCGAGCAAGCGCCGGCGCTCACAGTGCAGCTGGTGCAGAAGGCTGCGCTGGCCCTCGCTGTACTGCTGCTTGCATTGGGACAGCTGCCTGTCCATCTCCTCCCTGATTCAGCACACATTCACAGCTTGAAAAAGAAACTTTACACACATTTACACTGAAGGTGAATTATGTCCACCTCTGGTATTGAATCCTAATATGTGATTGTCCAACTGCGTCAATACAAAGAGCCCTCTTTCTAACATTACAGCTGACTATTTGTCAAAACAATGGAGACCCCATGGATTGACAGAGTGTGTGAATCATTGGCTTGGTTTGTTTTGAGTTCTTGCTACTCACTGTAGGGATAGTAAGCAATACGCTACTTCACAGCATGAGCTTTGTAAATAATCTGCAAAAAAACTGTCCGTGTTCTGTCTCAGCAACATCAACATTGTCATGTGTCTGTGTCACTGATACCCATATACTAAGATCTGTGAAAGTAAACCTGTATGTGAATACAACTGTGTCTGTATTAACGGAGGAGGACAACCATAAACTAGGTCTGACTATGGACACACATTATTACAGTCATAACTTGAACATACTTGTCTTCCTTACATACTCACACATTTCCATAAACAAACAATAGTGTGACTAGTGTGTCAATGCTTAAACATTGAAGGGAAAAGCTAACCTGTACCCTGTTTACTGGTTTATTTGTTATGGAAATGAGTCAAGGCTTTTAGGTGGCAAGACATGCATAATTTCAGAATAGCACCTAAATGTTGACTCATTTCTTATAAAGAGGGAAAAGGATGCATGTTAGCCACCAGTTCAGGGCAAGAGACCTAATTTCACTGCGTGCATGGTCCTAACTGAAAAATAATGACTGCTTTGGGGATGCAGAATTTTAATATTGTCTGCAGTCAGTGGAGATAAAAGACCACTAGACACCTGGTCAAAAGTAGTAATTACAAGAATTTAGGAATGACCATTTAAAAAATTGTAACTTTTACTACAATCCCAGACCTTTTGTGGCCTACTTGTATGACCTTGTAGTAACCACTTTTATAAAATTCCTTTTAAAACAAGCAAACAAAAAGCTGCCCCAGCACTCACCTGACCAGCAACACTTCCTGGTCCATCTTCAGCTTTAACTCAGCCTCCAGCTGGTCCTTCTCGGAAGTGAGCCGCTGCACAATGTTGCCCATCTCCCTCGCGTAGTTCTGTTCCAGCTCAGCCCGCTCCCTCTGGAGCCGGCGGTCCAGTTCCGAGCCCCAGGCCAGCCCATCAACCCGCGCCTGCAGCTGGGCCTCCAGCTTCTCCGTGCTCTGCTTGAGCTTCTCCACACGTTCCTCTGCCTGGGCCTTCTGCTCCTCCAGCTCGCTGATCTCCACCTTGAAGCTCTGCGAGATGTCCTTGCGCTCCACCTCCATGTTGCGACGCATCAGCTCCATACTGCGCTCGTAGAAGTTCACCTGCACACAGGTGGAGAGGACACAAGCTCAAACGAAATTCTGGAATTGTGGCAATTTGATTCTTTCAGTTCTATAGGTGTATGTGTAAAGGTAAAGCTGTTGTGTGTGTGTCTGAAGATTCTCATTCATCCAGGTTGTGGTAGTCATAGTGTTCAGTAAAGGCAACTGGACTTCTTTTTGAGCTTGAACAATGACTATGACACACACTCTGACTGTTGTGTATGTGCTTTACATTAAACTGTAATTTAAATTTCCACTGACCAGACTTCTACTAATACTTCCAATGTGTCAGTTCACCCTGTACCTTGGTCTCCAGCTGAATCCTGAGGTCCTGCACCTCCTGTTTGTACTTCTCCATGGCCAGCTCTGTCTCTATGCTAACAGGTACAGACAGACTCTCCAAGGAGCCCAATACTACACACACACACACACACACACACACAAAAAAGTAAATCTCATACTGCTGTACTTCATTTTAAAGTGAGGGGTTTTATATTTTGCTGGTGGTCATTTCTTACCATTTTTGTCTTCTACTTGAAGTTTTTTCTTGACTTGAGGAGAATTACTTTTCTTCATCTCTGGGTCATCTAGACAGCAAATCAGAGTGACCAGAGTTACACACACAGTTCCTTAAAAAAGCAAAACCGTGTGTGTGTGTATGGGTGTGGTTTGAACAAGTCAATGAGACAAAGACAATGAGGGTGGTTCTTAAGTGTAACACAAAAAGCCACAACCTACATTCCAAAGATTCTAGTTTGTAAACATGAAATGCACCTGAATCAGACTCGGTGGTGAGACCTCTGCGGCTAGACCAGGTGGGAGAGGAGAGGCTCTCCCTCGAACGTCTAGGTCTTCTGGCCGAGCCGTGGCTCTTCAGCATCTCCACCTCCGATGTCAACTCATCATTCCGGTCCCGCAACTCCTGCGCAATGCACACATTAGAAATATTTATGAGTGCTGGTGAATGAACTCTTTCCCCTTGGTCTCAAACATATACTGTCAAAGGCACACAATAACACACACACACACACACACACACACACACACACCTCTAGCAGCATTCATCTATAAATCTTAGCAAGAACAGAGGAACATCCAGCCTCTTTTGGAAGCTGGCATGCAATAGAAATGTCTAAGCACTACTATCGCACAGTCATTGGAAAGCAATCAATCAAAAGCCTTGTGTGCCAGCTCACCTTCACTTTCTTAGCCCCCCACAGAGCGAGGTTGCATTTAAATACAAATCACTCAATTAGCAGTGAAACCTGAGGAAACTGTCAGTTTGAACTTGTAAACAAACAGTCTCAAATAAAACAATGACAGATGCTAGCCTAGGTTTCACCCCAAGGAAAAGCAAGCCAGCAATTACATTCTTTTCAAACGACTACATGCGAAACAGGTTCAGTGATTATCAAGTGTGCAGAAAGTCTGATCTAATTTCATGCACGGCCACACTGACAGCCTGGACACTTGGTTTTCTGCTCCAGATAAAGAAAACAGAAGGGGTGAGATGCTGGTGAGCATCTGTCAGTCATCACTTTAATTACAAACAAATAGACAAACAAACAAACAAACATTTTGTACAAGTGACCAAAAGTCACACATGTTGGTCCCATTTGTGAAATACAGGAGGTCTACAGTGGTAGTGTTAATGAAAGGTTCTGTTGGCATCAACCTGTGGTGCAACAATTAGCTTCTACTATGATCAATGGAACTGGCTATACCAGATGCACCAGCACTGCACACATTGAAAAGAAATAAAAATCAGTCTGAAAAACTTCATGCAGTGCGAACAGAACCTTTAAGTGACACAAGTTTAACCTCCCAGCTGCAGTTCATGGACATGGAATCTGTGTGACGTACTCACCCTGCATTGGATTTCGTACTCCTTAATGATCTCAGAAAAGCGTTCTTCCTGGTTGTCCAGGGCAGATGAACCCTGCTCCAGGCTGCCAAACTGAAAAAAGGAACAATTTTTGAAAGGCAATTTATCTCATTTTATCTGTGGTGTGTCAAAGTAGTTGGAATTATGATTCTGATGAATGTCTTTTTATCCAGTCCACAAATATGCTTACACATGAATGGGGTTGAGAGTTATAATGTAATCCAAGCTAGGGGAAAAAAGTACATTAAAAATGATGGATTCCATATGTGTGCTTCAAGAACTTTTCTGTTTTCCTACTTTACCCAAAACATCTCAGTGAAATTGAATTGTATCTAGGCAAGGATTTGATGCAACTACAGCAACACAGCCCCCTCCCCCCTTACCACAGCCATCTCACTGTACCTTGTCCTGTAGCAGGTGCTCCAGGTCTCTCTGCAGCCTGGCCACCGTGCTCTCAGACTCAGCCAGCTTCCTCTTCAGTGCACTTTCCTCCTCCTCCAGCCGAGTGTTCTCCTGTGACAGTGAAGCAGCTGTTATTTAACACCATGCGTGCACACACACACACACACACCTGTCATCCACTAAGTAGCAACAGGCTCCATAACGACTGCCGTACCGATTATCTGAGGGCTAAGGCACAGTGTGTGCAAGGCAAGCAATCAGCTGGAGTGAATATGGCAGCACTCCACAGCTGCAACTAGATACTGTTAGACGGCAGACCGCAAAATGGCAGCTAGAGTACCAGGATATGTCGAGGTCACATGTTATTGTCCAGTACAAAAAACTGTTATAAGCTAGACACTTTAATTTCTTCATTTGTGTTACCTCAAGCCAGCAACAGCACCATGGTATTCAATAACTGAGATCTGTAGTTCTGAGCTGTGACAGTGACCGGTCTCCTCACCTGGGTGATGTTAGACACCTCCTCCTGCATGCTGACGTCCTTGGCCTGCAGGGCCTCCAGCTCCTCACGGAGTTTGGTTCGCTCCCACTCCAGCTGTTGCATCATCACCTCACTCTCCTGCTCCGTCTCGCTCCGCAACGCCGTCAGCTTCTCTCGAAAGTCCTGCTCAAGACCCCTTGAAGGGAGAGAAAGAGAAAGAGGGACAGTCACAACACTGAAGACTGAAACTTCTAAGTCATAATGATTTAATTTCAAGGTCATTTTTTAAATAAAAGAATTCCTCTTGTGCTTGAAATGATTATACTCAGATGAGTGAAAGAATTATTTAGTTCAAGAAAATAAAGACCCATCTAATCATTAAAAGGGTACCCCACTATATGGGCAAATACAACAAATTTCCACTTACCCTGGAGTTCACCTGCGTTTTACCCTTTTCTAGTTCATTCAGTTGTTCTCATTCAAGTACAGAAACTTAATTTTAGGTTTGTTTTGACCAGTTACTGTTAGCTGCCATTTTATGCACTGTCAACCTAACTGTACCCAATAGTCTTTGTTTTACCCCAAAACTAACCTATAATTAACAACTTGTAAACACCCTTCTGGTGCGATTAGTCTAGGGATGATGTGTGTGTGTGTGTGTGTGTGTGTGTGTGTAATTCTTATTAGGACTTAAAAGGTCTTTCTGAGTAGGGAGCGTTTAACTGGTCTCTCACTTGATTTTTGTTTCATTAAGTGTCTCCATGGTGGCATGGCGGTCATCCACCTCCCTGACCAGTTGTAGGTTCCTGCGGTCAGCCCATTCCAGGTCAGCCTTGACTTTATCCCGCTCCCGGCAGGCTTGATCCGCCAGCGTCCTTTAAAGAAAAGAAATGAAAAAAAAAAAATCTAACAATGGACCACCCTTGTTGTGTCTCTTAATACAATACATACCCACAGAAGCTGCATTGTAGCCACAAGATTTAGTACATGACCCCAGGCAAACATAGATGGGGCAAGCATATTAATACCATGGATTTACTCTGGCTATGACTACAGAAGCTGTAAAAAGGCATGGTACGACACATTGTTTTTGTTCCAAAATTGGGAATTAGGATGACACAATAAAACCTGTATAGGGCACGGTATGTTTCTGACAGTGTCACAAAATGAGTGTTGCCTCTAGATGGAGACAAAATTGAGCAAATATATACTGCTATTGCTATACATTTGGGGTGTTTGGATTTGGATTATAGAAGAGAAATGGGTCAAGCTTTTCTTTCTTTTTTGACTACAGATAAATGTCACGCATCATGTTTTGCAAAATAGGACACTCACTGTAGGAAGTGAATCTCGTTCTTGTAGGAGATAAGGGCAACCTGGTGGATGCCATTGCCACTGACCAGCAGCTCGTTGTCCAGCGCCAGGGTGAGCTCAACCAGGCTCAGCCGCTCATCCAGCGAGAAGTCCAGAGTCTGGAGGACCGACCCACAATACAGGCACATTCCAAGTTTCCTTTTAACTCACAAGATCTCTACCCCAGAGTAAACGACAGCAATGCTGTCAAACAACGCCCAAAAATGCCCTCTTTCCCCCCCCCATTATTTTACTCATGTTACCCAGAAATTAAGAATAATTGCACACGCATGCAGATCAAGCATGGGTGTCATGAATCATACATTTTATCCACATCATATTTTAGAAACAGGAAACATTTTAGACCCTGGTAAAGACAAAGTCATTGGATGAGGTTAATGTAGTTCTTTAATTAACCGCCATGTAACTGTTATGACTTCCCTCCATTAGTTTGAAGAGGGCATGAAGAGGGAAACATGCACTAGTGTGTTACAGAGTGGAGTAGTACACACACAGCTAATTAGTCATTAACAAAAGCATAGGACCCCGGAGACTTTAAGCACATCAAATCTGTTTAAGTGGTGCAGTGCGAGCATGTAATTAAATTTTGCTCAAGGACACGTCTAAAAATGACTTGAATCACTCACTGTGACCTCCACATCCCTGTCAAAAGGAAAGCCAGATAGCCACCTTGATGAATGACACGCGCAATCATTTAGTTCATCCATTGTTGCAACAGAAGACTCAAAGTCACCCCAACACTTCCTATGCGTCTCCTCCTGTGATGGCTAATCGCAAAATGTAGTTGGATGCATTTGAAGTAATTGGACTGACTGACCTGTAGGATGTCCCTGCTGTTGCGGATGCCCTCCTCAGTCCAGAGAGCAACGACCCGCTCCGGACTGGTGCAGCCGCTCCCATCGTCTAGCCGGCTCAGGAGCTTCTGGCCCACAGTAGGTGAGAGCAGAGACGGAGAGGTGGACCGCGTCGCCCTCTCATCAAACGCCTGCAGGAACATAGAGCAGGCCATCAGGGTTTGGAATTGGATAACGGTCTGCCAAGTACACAGTTGCAGGTCAACTTTTTCCCCTTTTCTCCCCCGACCTCCACCTCACGCTGCGACACATCAGCCCTCATTGGTCAAAGGACTATGACCGGCATAAATAAAATGATTTCAAGCACTACTAATAAGTGTCTTTTTTTTGCTGGTGTAAACCATAATCTGGCTTAGCCTACTTTCTGTGCCATGTGCTTATGTCATGGAGCCAGAGCAGTATTCACCATCTAGACCACCAGAAGCTGGAGACAGCGTTGTGTGTTGAGGCGAAACTCTTAACATCTGCTAGCCTCACCCCAGACACCATAAACTATTTTTTTCAGAACTTCATAATGAGTTAAATACCCAGATACCCAGATTAGGATCTCAACAGCACAGGCTTAAAGCTTGGTGTGGATAAACATTTGACAATGAAAACAATGGTGTCTAATAATATTCACCCTGGGTGAACCACTACTATCTGCCCTCAGTAGATAAATGTTATCTTTAATCTTGCGCCTTAACAGCCCACAGCTAGATATGAGCCCTGAAGTGCAGTGCATGATTATAAGCTTAGTCTGCTTGCTCCAGGGTGATGGAGTTAAGCAAAACTGACACTCAGCGCTCCACCCATATATCGATCAATTAACTAAATTGGCACCAGGCATGAGTTACTTTACTGATTAGGGTTTTGAAAATGTGGTCCTTTTCAGGAGGTAGGTACACACTTAACTGGCCTGGCTGAGTGCCTGAATAAAAAAAGCAGGCTATACCTAAATGATGCTTATATCTTTGCTCATCTTTATTTGATTTCTATTATTGTTTATCGTTTGCTTTGTTTGCTTTTTCAGCACAGTTTTTCTCTTCACTGTTTGCAGCCAATTCAACAACATGCAGTAGTCCTAGTTATTTAATTCAATATACCCTGCTAAGAAAGGAATTATTGTTTATCTTGTGACATGCTACATAGCCTTTATTTACGCAAATCTCAAATAAGCATTTAATTCAGATGAAAACATTTGATTTTATTTCATTTGACTATGCTTAACGCAACATGACAAAAAGATGTTTATACTGATACTGGTCTTCTTTTGTGAAAAGTATGAGGCTCAAGATTAGCCCATAACATCAAACCTTTATCTACTGTTGCAAGTAATCCCTGTAAGATTGCTCCACCTTATTCATCCAGCTGCAATCTGGACAAAGCAGGAATAGGCAGTTTCATGGGGCGGAGATATGCTGCTTACCCAACTAATGACCCTCTCTCAATAAAATATGCATTGTGTTTATACAAAAGGTTGAAACCACAGTTTGCACTGAAAAGTTGGATCCCTTTTTCAACAGAGCCCTATAAATGTGTGTGAGTGTGTGTGTGTGTGTGTGTGTGTGTGTGTGTGTGTGTTTGAGCTCTTTCTCTGACTGACCTTTAAGAGTGACAGCTGTGTCTTGGGCCTCAGTGGGGTGGAGGAGGACTTTGGGGCAGGCAGATCTGTGTGGTTGAAGAGGCCAGTCTGGAACTCCTGTAGGCTGACTCGCCCATCTTGGTCCTTATCAAGCTTCCTGAAGAGAGCATCCAGTTCCTGCACACACACGCACACACACACATACATACACACACACACACACACACAGATACACACACAATTAGTGCAAACAAGCATACCTTCAATTATCTCCACGGAAACACATTTTACACTTAGCTAATGATGCTCTTGGGCAGAGTGTTACAACTTAGCCCCTTAAATACAGTAAGCAATACAAAAACATGGTAGCCTAGCATAAGAAAGGGAAAGCCCTTCGATGACATTCACATGCTTTCACTTTTAGACTCTCTTCTGTTGTTTACAGTTTTTTACAGATTGTCTTTTTTAACATAGCGTAACCCTAGACTATGAGTGAAATCACCTTAAGGGAAAAACAAAAGAGGTCCACCTGTGGAAACCTGCACCATTTGCTAAATTGTTAGCTAACAGTGTCCAGTTGGTCCACAGCTGTAAAGAAATCTAGAGACCCCAGTGCAAGCTCAAAGCTTTCCAAAAAGCTAGTCAAGTACTTTCATACGGGCACTCAAAGCGTGCAAGTGTTGTGAGGTCAAATGTGTGTCAAGGCACAACAATGCAAGCAAACAGTTTGTTGTATATATGTGGCATATTTTGCCACTCTGTCTTAATTTATTAAAATTGCTGGCTCTGTAAGTTTGTGTGAGGTAGTTCTGCTAACCTCTGACTGCAGGTTCTTGAGGCCGATGTGCTCGCACACAAGGGACAGCTCCTGTCGGCTGAGAGAACCTCCGGCGCCAACACCCAGCTCCTCCCAAACCGCCCTCACCTGTCCATCTGTAACTTCTTCCTGCAGGCCCAGTGGGCATGGGCCACTACCTGTCCTGTCCGGTTTCCAGCGCTTCTGCTGACCTGAAAATGTGCACACCAACACATATTAGCACACACATGGCATCAACCACAATTTTAAATAAGTGACTTCACACAGAATGTCTAAAAGGGTGTAATGTAATTGTGCGTCACAGAAATGTCCTTTAACACTTCTGCAACTGAAGTAAAGAAGCGCCCGATACCTTGTGTGTCGAAAGATGAGAGAAAAGTCTCTTTGTTGCTCCCAGTGTCTTCATCAGACTTTAGACTCTGAAAGCAGAACATTAAGACTGAGGTGCTGTGAAGCTCACAACCATCCTTACACAATCAGATCTAATGGCATACTGTATATATTGACTAGGCAACTGGCAACTTACTGGTTCCTTTTGTCTGTGTGTGTGTGTTTTCATGTGAGCGAAAAGAGAGTGAAACTGAGAGCACAGGGAACCCCGTGTCTGAGCACAGGATAGTAACAACAGACAAAACAATGCAGTGACCATAAGGAATTCCTACCCGCCAACATTACTTCCACAACACCGGGCAGGAACAACTAGCAGACTGTGATGTCAAGCTCCAGAGCTTAGCAGCGCCAGTTCACAACATATGGGCCCTGTACTACCATCCTAAGGGGCTTATCGTGCACATGCATGTGTGTGTGTGTGTGTGAGTGTGTGCGTGTCATGTGTACTATGTGTGCGAGAGGGGGTGAGTGTGTGCATGTGTGTGTGTCTGGTATGTACACATTTGAGTTTGTCTGTGTATTTTTGATCCAGCCATTTGATTATTTGATTTTTTACATATGTATTTGCAACATCCTATCCAATTTTCCAACAGCAAAAGAGAATATCTATACTACATGGAAATGTTTTTTAAACTGTACATAAACTGCTTTTCAAAACTATATAAATAAATCTCTGTGGAACTGAAATTGTTTTTTATTCCATCAATGTCTCTCTAGTAGCCATTTTTTAAGTGAATCTATGATTTTGTTGTGCAGTGGCGCCCACCAGTGGCCAAAACTATCAAGAACATGAGGAAAAAATCCCTAACAATATTAGCTGCCTTGGTTCTTACTTTACATAATAATCAGTTTGCCAGCATAATACTCGCATACATCCTAAATCCATTATGAATTTAAAAACTTGTACTATTGGAGAAGTTAAAAGGTGGAGGAGAAAGAGGTATAACTCAGACATCACAAGCAAAATTGCGGCAAAACAAAATTCCTCCACACACATGCAAAAAGGCCAGCAACACCAACTACAAAGAAACAATAATCGCTGTGCATGTCAGTCAAATGCAATCACATGTGCGGGTCAGCGTGAGCAGCCACATAAACTTAATCCCTCGGTCATGATCAGAGTCAGTCAGCCCACAGCCCTAGGCAAACATCAAGAGACTGGGGGGTGGGAGGTTTGTTTGGAAAGATGTGGCACAATGTGGGACAAGCCACAATCAATTTTCATCAGCTTGAAATATTGAACAACATTACGTAATGGCCCACAAAACCCCATTGAGGGAGGAGGAAAGAGGGAGTAGGACACTTTGTCTTCCTATTGTCTTCTGTGTGTCTGTGGTGGCACTGGCCTTGAAGCCTGGCAACTCTCACACACACACACACACACACACACATAGAAATAGAAGCCTGGGTGCTTGCAAAGTGCACTGGCAGCTCACTCGCAGTAATTACACATGAGCAAGTACTTATTTCTGGCTACTGACCAGTCACACTGTGAAAGACTGCCACAGTGCAGACTGCATTGACATAACACACAAATCTGCAAGTGCTGACTTACAGGGATAAACTCCAATTTCCAACATTATGCGGTAAATCCAATGATTAAAATTTGGATTATCACTCTTCCTCCTATTGAATAACAGGCAATGGTGGTAATGCCTCTACATCCAGATAAACATAAGACATTCTTTCTTCAGGAGCACGATGGCTACTTTTATCTGTTTCCACCAGCAGAGAGAACAGAAGTACAAAAATAGCATAGAAGTTGCCTGCCCCGTTTGGCAAACTGAAAACAATATATAAGTTATGCAACTCAAAAAGCAAGGATCAGGAAATATACAATATTCATAAGCACTAGCTCAATTATTTACAAAACAAGTGCTGGTTTGGAGCCAAATTCCACAGGGATACCTACTCTGGAATTTCTGTGTCATAGCAACTAATACATACATGCGTGCAAGAACCCACACACCTAACCTGCCTTGCACAACTGAAGTATGCTATTATATTGGAGTACATCCAAGGAGTGAAATAACAGTTTAAAGGAGAGGAGGAAGGTTGGATCTACTGTGTAAGTGTGCGATTTTGCAATTCAATTTTTGACAATTTATTGCACTCATTCCAAATCTCTACCTCCTGCTTCCCCTTTGCCTCAAGCACCAATCCAGAGAGATTTAAGCCTTTTACATAATGCCTAAACTGTTGAAATGCTAACTATTTAAAAGAGATTACAGACATGGCGGGAGGGCTTTACAGTTGCAATGAGCAACATGAGCAACATGGAACAACTGTGTGTGTGTGTGTGTGTGTGTGTGTGAGTGAGAGAGAGAGAGAGAGAGAGAGAGAGAGAAAAAGAGAGAGAGAGAGAGAGAGAGAGTGGTGGCTTTAAAACACATGTAATCTCCCAAGCCGTGGAGACCGTTAGCAAAGCATTACATAAAAGGCATAAATGTTTCAAAAGCTGCCAGCAAAGAAAACAAGGAAGACACTTTGGGATAAAAGGATGTGATTCTAAAAACAAGGGATGAATTTTGGCTTGTGTATGCACTATGGTCAAACATTGCTTTTGTTGTGGTCTGGTTAATCTGACCCAAGTCTCTCATATCACGTCTCCACCCATTCTACACCCACATAAACTACATATCATTCTCTGGTTTTGCTCTCTCTCACTCACTCTCTCTTTTCTCTCTCCCCCATTTCTTCACAAACACATAGAAAGACACACACTCCATAGTGTGACATCATTTTCACAGTCCTATACAGCTTGCCAAAAACTATCAGGTATGTCAGAGGCCCCCCATGGTGTCAGCTCGTCAGTTTACAACACTTAGCAGAGGATCTCTGTCACTTAGAACAAAAGAACCCCCCCCCACACACACACACTTTTGAAATGCCTATGATCCTCTCAAAGGACAATTTGCAACCTATAACAATGGACATTAGCACAAGAGAGTCTCTGTGGCTTTAACGAGAGCCTCAACTATTTTAAACAATGAAACCCATCCGGGGCACTTTCTGCCCTCACCCTACTGTCTGAAAAGTAATGGACAAAGTGAAACTAGAAAGTTAAACTGTGAGTGCCAAACAGATTATAGATTTATTTTCTGCAAACAGTAAGCTTAAAGTCAGTCATGAGAAAAAGAGTGAGAAATATGCATGAAAGACTGACTAATTTCCTCTGTATTTCCACAGGTTTGAAGAAGAAAGGAGAGAAAGTGGTACAGAGAATGAGAGAAAAAAGGAGTGATAGACATAAAAGCACAATAAAAGTGATTAAAAAAACTGCATAAGAACAATAAGGAGAATAAAGAAGAAATGACAGATGATTGAGGACAGGTCAGAGAAAGAGGTAAAGAGATGAACAGTGGGGATGACTTTAATAAGAATCAAAATGAAGAGGAATAAAGGGAGAAAGAGAGTGAACGCAGGGCATGCAGCTTTGATCCCAAGCCAAGAGCACCAAAGAGGGGTGAGGGTGGGGGCCGCAAGGCTAGGCTCAACAGGCTCCTGCTCTCACATTCCAAACACCACCACACTTCCTGAGGCCAGGGGAGACCGCCTCTAATTTGCTTACCTATGGGGTTCAGAGCCCAGACTCAGGTATGTAATAACCTCACACACACCCAACTGGTCTTACACTCTCCATAGCTAAAGTGAATCTAGGACAATGCTTCTGTTTCTGCTTCTAGAGGTTTCTGTAGAGTTGGTGCCAGTGGTGGCTATAATCCATCCAGCGGCAGTGGACTCTGTTCTTTGCCTCTTTCAGAATTCTGCGCCTGGCTGCAATCATGAACTCCAGCCAACCCTCTATAGGCATTTTCTCAAATGACTGAAGCGGAAGCTGTCGGCCCGTTACCTCCACGCTTTCCAGTGAGGTGGAGCGTCTGAGTTTGGCCCTCCGAACTCCTGTGGTTTCGCTTGTGTCGGTGTGGAAAGGTGCTGTATCCTCTGAATCTGCATTGTGCTCCAAACTGGGTCGGTCCGGACGGCTCTTCCGCCCATAGCGCTTTGCTCCTTTTACAAACTTGGGCTTCACCTCCTCTGGGATCACTAGATGAGTTTTGAAATGAGGACAACGATAAGAAGGGCAAATACAACTAAAAATCAAAACAATTGAAAAGAACAGAATTGTTGTCAGCAACATGTAAATGTCCCTTTTCGTTAATTTCCATACATTCACCAAATCTTGTTCATTTGTGCAAATTTACATTAAATGAATTGAATTATTCTGGTAATTTGAGTGTAAATATATAAGGACACAAAGTTCATTTATTGAAAAGGACCACTAAAGACATTTTTAACCTGTCTAACGTCAGTTATCAGTATATATATCAGTATATATATACTGATAACTGGTAAAGTTTCAAACCTGACAGCACCTTAAATTATAAGCAACTCTAAAGTGTGCTACTGACACAAGAAAAACAATGCAATGAAAAAATCAAATACAGATACAATGGCCAGTTGTAACATAATCATAATTGCCCTGACCATATTCAGTCTCATCTCTATACAGTGGTGTTCAAATAAGCTGAGTCTGAACAAAATTGATGTAATCAAAACATCAGCCCTAGCTCTTGGCCCGACCACAGCTAGGATGACCCATTACTGCTAATTAGACCCAGGCGTTTCCAGCATTTCTTCTAAGCCTAATTATGAGGCTGAACATTTACCTTCTAAACTAGCAAATCAATCTGATATAGATTGCTATGCTGATGTGCACTATTTAAAATAGCCATAAACTGCTTATACAATATGTATACATGTACTATAGTGAAACTAATTGGGCATACACAGTCAAAAGCCTAAATAAGCTTAAGTATAAGAGCAAAAGCCATCCCATTTCTTTCCTAGAACCACTACGAGACAGACAGTTCTGTTCAATATTCAAATCTATTATCTTTCACATCAGCACAGACCACTGTCCCCCATCACTGCACTAATTGCATAGACATCTACAATCTTGAGTACAACATATAACATGGACAAGTCTGATCTTTGTTCAAGAAAAGTCTTTCAGATAAGATGAAAGCAGTCATCACACATTTCATCACAAGATGTTTGCATTACATCCATTGCAGACTGGAAACAATGTGTTTATAGAATGTAAAACAAACAAATTTAAACCAAATATCCAAATATTCTATTTTTTACACATTATTTAACTACACTTTGGGAGAGTGTCAATAGGTCTATGAGAGAGAGCAAAACATCTTGTGGGCCTATACACACTACTCTGATAAGGATGTTCTTTCTTCTCACCTGGCTCTAGGTAGCTGCTGTCCTCTTCAGAAGTGCTGAAGTCCAGAGAGCGTGACAACACTGCCACAAAGCCCTCTTTAAACTCCTCAAAATTCACCTAAGCAAAGAGTGAACATTACTTATGAGCAGATAAGAACATGTCTGACGTGGAACATGTAGTTCCACAAAAACATTACAAGTCATCTTTAGTAACAATTTGACCTATGGCTAAGCCACGCCCCTTCCACTCACTCAGACAAACAATCAACATTTGGTAACTGTGGCTGGCATTTCTCAGGAGGCAATAGATGATTTTTGGAGTCAGAAAGATCAAATTTCATCTCGAAGTCACCAAAAGGGTCTGATTTATTCAATGGAGGGGTATGGGTATGTTAATGACGTTGTTGTTGAAACATTTGGTATAAAACTACAGCTCCAGGCAAAAGTGTGCAGGTCACAGTAAGCGAAAAATAGCATCTCGTTGCTATCACCATCACGGACAACAAATAGTGGATCAGCATGCACTGCAGGGTGAGAAGTTTGATATACTTTAAATGTATTAAATTATAATTACTTTCAATTTATCTTCTTCTTTACCAAGACTAGCAGCTCTCCTGGTGCTACAGTATTAGTACTACATGAATCATTCAGCGCAACATTGATAACATTTGTTATCTCGGTTATTTACAGATACGTTGATGAACCTAAGATCCAAAAATTAACGTTAGCATAACTAGAGCCCTTTGAACAACAGCTAACCATTATGTACAACTGATAAAAGTACAAAAACTAGCATAACAATGCTATAACCAGTCAACGAACTCCCATGTAAACAAAGTGACATGATTAAGCTAATGTTAGGCTGACGTTTTATTTTAGCTAACGTCACGTAGACATGTTAAAGATAAATACATTGTTGACTTAGGACCTTAGAACAGACGTACACATCCTTGTTGATTTTCTCCACGTTTAACCGACGGTCTACCGCATAATTTTATCCAGAGCAGACACTTCTCTCGGTTGTGGCTTTGCAAAGGGTAAAAAATAAAAAGGGTAAAAAAATAAATAAATGCCGTCGCTCAACCTCGGGGTATCTTGTGTCAGAGTTGCGTGTACCCCATGCACACCGTTTGACAATTTTAAACATAAAATTCAAAGAAGAAATATTGAAAATAAGCGAAAACTGACCACCTCCAATAGGGCTCGGGATCATGACGTAAAAACCTTTACAGGGCACCGCCATATTGGCAGCCTAACTCCTTAGTTTACTATGGATTGCTATGGATTGACTCCCGCCTATTAGTGTGTTGTTGTTACTTAGTTTTTGCCGTCTTGGTCGTATGTTGCTGTATAGCGGTGTGTAACAGCGCAACCCACGATCGCAAGAGGAAAATAATCGCTAATATTATATTTCTGCTTCTTGTCTTCTGCATTTGAATGAATGGATATTACGTTCGGTGCGCTGCCAACACGGCGGCAAAATTCTTAGAATGCAAGGTGTGTGCCCGAACCTATGGCCCGAACCCTATTGACGTGGAAGCCGAGAATGTCCCTAGGGTTAGCTATCCGCACTGGCTGGCTCATTGCGTTCGGGGGCGTGGTTTAGCCATAGGTCAAACTCGATTCCTTTTCAGGATTTGGGTTATTGTGAGTCCCTCACTTAATTGATCCGGGTTATGCGAATTTGCAAGAAAACTCAGTCCTAGTGTACAATGGTTATTACCACTGCTGGATCTACTAATATGCTTATTATGCTAGGCTACTTATGGGATAATAACATAGCCTATGTAGACTGCTTATAGAAGACAACTAATGGTGTTATCAATATTAGGCCTATCCGGAGTGATTGTGTTTTCCTGAATTTCACCCAGGGGGTTAATTTTACCAGGGGTTGTGTGGAGTAAAAATGACGTGGGTCATAGCATCCATGTCACTGATTAATCATGCAGCTGCTCAGGAAAGCCATTTAGTAACGGGAAAGAAAGCATTTTTGCTGTTAATTTATTGCATTACCTTAATGTAACATAGGCCTTAACAATAGGTTATATAGGCCTAGGTGTTCAATGTAGACGGAAACATAGAAACAGGAACGGAGAAATCCCAGTAAATAGATGATGATTATTATTATTTATAATATTATTATGCATAGCCCAGCAATATATCCCTCACCCGTGCATAATGTTGGGGCCCCAGCAAGGTATCCAGCAGCAGGGGCAGATGCGCATCCAGGTGTAGCTTGTGGCAAAGCTCCGTAAGTTCATCTTTGTCCAGGTAACCTGTGCCTGTGGTGTCACAGCTGTCGAATTCCTCCTTCAGCTGGGCCACATAGCGGTTTTGCTCTTCCTCATTCATCCCACCACATACTGCTGGGCGACGCCGCTCTATCGATGGGGGTTGGGAAGGTTTAGCGGGGAAAGCCACAATGTCAACAACAGTAAAAAAAAACGCACGAGTCGTACTTCATCGAATGTTGAGAAATAGCGTTTTCGAATGATGTGTAACAAGCAGAGAACTTTTTACGCCCTACTAGTAAGAGCTTCACAGTCCACACTGTTACCGTAAACTGTTAACATTAGTGGGTAGAGTGCATAGCTGTGGCTAGACGTTTTGCGTCCCTCCAGTAGCCTAGTGGATCGGTCCTCCGCATTCCAGCGAGGAGCGAGAGGCCAAAATCGTCTGCCTGGGTAGTCAAGTCTCTTATGGCTACTCAATTCCTTTTGGCGTTCTGGGGGTCGATTGTGCTTACATAACCTCTGAGGCTCACAAAGTGCTAGTTTGCTGGCTTTATGCATACAAGCAACTAATAATTCTAACCATGCACTAACCATTCTATCTGAGCACATCGAGTATTCACAAAAGCATCATTTCATAGTTACAGAACTCTGCGAAACAAAGTTGCCTTAACAGTTTCCATTGTGAATTATGTGCCAAATAGCCAACTCTTTAAAGGATGCTCCACTAAGATTTTATCGCCTCGAGCTGATAATCGATGCATTGGTTTGACCCACTTTTAGACTTATTATATAGGCACCCAAGTAGCCGGTATATTCGGGGTCGTCACTCTAGCCTACGATCTCCTTGGTTGGTAACAATCCCTCGACACGTTACAACTTCAGTGAATAAAATAGGCTATCCAATGGTTGCTGGTAGGGTGACATTTTTTTCTACTGCCGCAACTGGAAAAGTAGTTGTAATTCACAAAAGACAAAAATATACACATCGACACAGGGGTATGTGTATCTGGATCACAACGGCGTGGAGTAGGCTACGCTTCACCATGGGAACGGGAAACGAAGTAAAACAAAAGGTCGTACAAAATGGAGAAATGCACTGGACAGTAAATAAAAGGTTATTTTCCCACAAACTTGCTGCGGAAAGTAGCTATACCGAAGACTGTCTATTAATCAGATCACACCAGGTTGCCGACTGCTGTTTGGTGGCCATTCGAACATAGTCTAAATGAAATTTGAGTCTTACCTTTTGAACTGCAACGTAGTCGCTGAATGAATTCACGTACACTTATTGCCCCTTGCTTGTCAGCTCATTTTTAAAGTTATCGTGTTTCAGTAGTGTTATTTGGTTCATTGAAGCGTACATCTGCAGAACATGACGGTGGACAGGAAAGCGTACGCTGTTGATTACATTCTCTGAACGGGAGCCTCGGAGAGGGCTTCTGGCGCCTGGCACTAGAGGGTACTGAGAGATGCCGTTTAACGCATCAGAGAAATGAGCGCCACACAGAGGCTCACATCCCCCGCAGGCTAGGCGGTCGACCCGTCTGACTGACTAGTGACCGAGTGGAACCCGGAGCGAATAAAATTGGGGAGGCTAAACGCGCGAAATTTAATTGAGGCTTAAGTGTGAAAATGTCTCGACTGAACACTTGCGTGTAATTTTAAGGCCACACACACATTAACCTTATAGGTTATTAGCCAATCATGCTTGGCCATCAAGGGCCGATGCGTGAATCTAAGAAGGCTACTTTGTCTATAGATATAATAGACACCATGCATGGTACTTTGTAAAACTGTTTCTTGGTCAGATGTGAGATAGAGAGCCTTTGACCAGACAGGCCACAACCTGATATTTAGGCTATGCTACTATTAAAATATTCACGCCTAGGCCTATTTATTTTTCTGATAAATTACATAATCTATAGATATGGACAGACACTGTTTATCTGTAAGTAGATTTGGATAGACAATGTTATCATAAGGATGGAAGAGAGTCAACCTTTGGTTTTCAGCATGTCAATTTGGCCTATCCTCCACATACACTGTAGCCTACATGCCATCACACAGTACAGTAGCCTAGTCTTGCGTCGAAGCAGAAGATGGCGACAAAGTGCTGGATTTGCCCGCATTAACTTCAGTTCATTATCAGACGTTTTGTCATTCTTATCAGGGTGGAGAATAGGCCTACCTGTGGAGCCTACCACAACCCTTGAAAAAAGTTTTTTTTTTTTTTTTTTTTTTTTAGTAGACTAGGCCTAATAAAATATTAGACTACACTGATCTGATGTCAAATAAATTATGCGCCTTTCCCTGTAGGTACAGATTTGCATAGCCTGCATGGTGCTAACAGGATAGGAGGCAGAATTTATAATTTCATAATTATTTCACATGACACCGTCAGTTTTTTTTTAATCAGGTTGATTACTTCTGCAGTGACATTTTTTTTATGTTACGATGGTCTATGGGCTATATGAACGTTGCGGCTGGGGTTGCATCAAAGTGTGGTCCGCGAGAGGTCCACACTCTATTAACTTCCCTGCAATCTGTTGAAATTCCGCTAGTTTTGCTGTTGAGCAAGTGAAACATTAATTGTGGTCTAAGCGGCTAAAACTCGTTGTTGTCACAGTTGACAACTTAATTTCTTAATGTACGTTGTGGTAGCTACCTGAGTATAGATTTTCCACTGGAAATGACTTAAAAAGTCACTCATGTCCTTCTGCTTTTCATAGGATGGGCCGCTTTCCCGCGTAACATGCTAGCATTTAGCTAATTCACTTGCTCGGGAGCGCCCTCTCGTTGCAGTACCACCTGGAAGGATTCTGAGAGTGGTCGTTCTCCCCTAACTGAAAATTACATAATCTATAGATATGGACAGGCACTGTTTATCCGTATCTGTAGATAAGGATAGACAATGCTGTCATAAGGATGGAAGAGATTCAACCTTTGGTTTACAGTATGTCAAAGCATGTCAAGTTTACCACAACGTACATTAAGAAATTAAGTTGTCAACTGTGACAACAACGAGTTTTACCCGCTTAGCTCCATAGACCACAATTCATTTTTCACTTGCTCAACAGCAAAACTAGTGGAATTTCAACAAATTGCATGCAAGTTATTAGAGAGTTAAGGATACTGCTTTCTCGTGTGAAAAAAAAATCAACAAGAAGGAATCGTTTACAACTTCCGCTATCTGCATACCATAGAATAGCCTTAGCCTACTGGAGTGCCTCGCCCTCTTACAAGGCACATTAAACAAAGTGATGTGTGAAAGAAAGTGAAGCAAACAGCTCTGCAGGCAATATTCACCGTGAGTTATGTTTTGTGTCGAAACTGGTATGCAGCGCAGAATTATTTTCGGAATGGAAAAAGACGCCACACTATGTCCTGGTAGTCATGTAAAATGCTCTGTCACGATGAATTCACGAAGGTGGCGTTGTTATGCTAACTTCAGTGATGATGATTTGGATAGGCAGTGAATTGCTTAGTCATTCTTCGCCCTTCAAAAGGACTCCTGTTCTGGCTAGTCTGAATTCCCACAACGCTTCAAAGAAGCTACTCAGCGACTCGCTTTTGGAAATTCGCGCAGGCTTATGATTGTTGACTTCTGTATTTGCAGGTTATGGGCATGGGTGCCAGTGTATCGATAGACCCAGTAATACATGTCGTAGTGGTTGGTGGTGGATTCGGTGGTACTGCAGCTGCTCAACAACTCAAATCTAATGGCATACGTTTCACTCTTATCGACTTGGGGGACGCTTTTCATCACAATGTTGCTGCCCTGCGCGCCTCTGTTCAAAGTGGTGAGTGCCTGGTCCCTAACATAGAACGCACGATTAATATTTATTTAATTGCAAAAAAATATTGGGTTTGAACATCTTTGTGTTTCTAACAGGCTTTGCCAAAAAGACTTTTATTCCATACAAGGAAACCTTTGGAGAGAACTTCCTCCAGGGTAGAGTGGTGAAGGTAGACACAGATGCGAGACTCGTTGTTTTGGAGGATGGACAGGTAACGTTAAACCGTTGAGCTTGCTCTCGTTCACAACAAGGCTAAATGGATAAAATAAGACGCGAATACAAGTGCAGGCACTGACTTCAGTGCTTACTCAAGAAAAAGGCCGGTGATCCACTAGCACGCTATGCGGATTCCGCAACGCACTACCCCTACTCATTTCTATGAGAAGCGAATTCCGCTCCCGCGTAGCATTCTGGATACGCGATGCGTCGAGAGCTGGTGTTGCGGCCTGTCAAAAAAGTTCAGCAATTCCCAACTTTATGCAAATGAATCCGTCCAAGTCCAACGCGAGCAAATCGCGAGGCAACTATCCAATAGCAGAGCAATACGCAGGGGAGGTCATCATGGACGAAAAGTTGATAGACTTCTCCTCTATTTTATGTCTATATATATTGTGTCATCTGACTTATATGGGGACAACTTAATGCGCAATGAAGAGTGGAGGAAAATAGCGGAGATTGTTGACAGGATGGAGGGTGTGATGAAGATGACAAGTAGGCTAGTTGTCATTTTGTTCAGAGAGTAAATGTGCTGATTTTACCCAAATTTAAGATTTATTCAAAATGTAACAAAAATGTAGTCATTACAGACTCTTAAAATCGAAGAGGGAACATTTCTGTTGGTTGTTCAGCCTATTAGCCGTCAAGGGTGTAGATTTGGCATGGACGGAGGGGACGTGTCTCCACCAATATCCAGCAATCATTGTTATGTCCCCACCAATATTATTTGGTCACTTAAAAAAAATAGAGGGTGATGATGATTAGGTCCTCACCAATTCCAAGACCAAACCTACGCCCCTGAGCTCTGTTTCTACCACTGAACCACTAGCTTTCTAGCTCAGTGGTTTCCACCCATCAAACTAACAAAGCGTCTGCGGGGAGGGTAGCGTAGCGAATGAGTAGTGCTTTGCGGATTCCGCATTGCGTGCTAGTGGATCACCGGCGTAAAATTTACTTGTTTTTAGATATCTGAAAGTTATTTAATTTGAATACAATTCTTTTAGAAGAATAAATAGGAATATTCCCATCCATGTTGGAATTGGGCTTAATGTTGAGATGGCACAGACTAATTATTTTGTTGAAGTTAATATTGATGAATTTCCTTGAATGCATCAAGACAAAAGTAACTAACCTCGTTTGAAAATGTAAGGAGTAGAGGTACACACATTATTATTAACGTGTAATGGTGCAAAACTTAATATAAAATGTTACTTAAAATGTGATACTTGTATGTTACAGTACATATGAGAACTTGTTCTTCTTTCCATTTCTGCCATTCACAAAGCAAATAAACATTTGCAAGGTTTTCTGGTGTTAGTCTCAGTAATTACTTTGATGTCTTGATCACAGGAAGTGTGTTATACACACCTTATCCTGTGTACTGGAACAGATGGGCCTTTTCCGGGTAAATTCAATGCTGTGGCCTCTTATGAAACAGCCATTGAACAATACAATAATTTTGTCAAAGAGGTAACTTGACTCGCGTTTCAATATTAAAAAAACTTTCTCTATTGTTTGTCAGGCATATTTATCTTAAATATAGGAATCCAAAAATATAGGTATTGATATTTATGTGTTCTTAGATCCAGTCGGCAGAAACCGTGTTGGTGGTTGGCGGTGGTTCTACTGGTGTAGAAATGGCAGCAGAGGTCAAAACAGAATACCCTGAAAAGAAGGTAACCAATAAACAAACAAATACACACACACACAAACACACACTTTTTAACCACCAATCTGCACCAAACACTCAGGTTATCCTGATCCACTCTCATGTTGGCTTGGCTGATGCAGAGCTGCAACCCTGTGTCAGACAGCAGGCCAAAGAGGTGCTGTTGGAGAAAGGAGTGGAACTTGTGTTGGGTAGGTTAATACATAACCACCTACTAATAACAAATCAACTGTCTTAATGACATGTACCTGGGTGGCAGGTTTGGCAGTGATAAGGCCAATGTAAAACGGGATAAGTGTGGCTAATAAGATCTTTGCTCTGTACATTTGCATAAGCCCCACCTTTGTATCGCTTTTATAACCGTACACTAATTGAATCATGAATCATGTTATCTACCTGCATGCCTGCATAACACATGCTATTGTGCAACTCCAAGAAACTTGCCTTATGCACACATTAAATATTTTTAAGAATATAAATTAATTCTAAGAACAAAGAATGCTTGTACTTGTGACAAGCTAGCCTTATATATCTTTCAATATATGAAATATTGCAGTAGTTTCTCATAGTTTTACATATATTGGCTGTTGTGTTTAGGCCAAAAGGTTGCCAACCTGAAGGATCTTAAGTTAAATGTGACCCAGAAGGACATGACTGTCACAACAGATAAAGGCGAAGAGATCAAAGCCAATATCGTCATCAGCTGCATAGGGAACAAGATCAACTCAGGAGCATACAGCACCACAATGAGTATGTATGTTTGTTTGTACGTGTGTTTTTAGAACACACTTGTGTGCACTTTTGGTTTTTAGAAGAATTGTGTGTCTGTTTAGGAGCATAACCACATATGTGCATAAGCAGGAGTTACTTTGGAGTTTACCATAGCCCTGAACCCAGTGCTTGTTTACTTTGTGGGTGTGTGTTAACATTGAACCATACTGTATGCTCAGATAGGACTGAGTCTGAAGTGAATATTGGATTGGGACACAGATTTAGAAAAATTACTTAAAGCGATTATCTGGAGTAAAATACCCTTTAGATCAATTTACAGATGATTGGGAGTACGTACGTTGAGTTGACATCAAAATCATGTCTTTCGGATGTGTTTTGAGAAAGTTATATTTTTCCGTTTTGAGCCAAAACTCGTTAGCCTGGAAGTGACCCGGGCATATCATTTCCACCGCTATAAAACGCTATTTTTATACCTCTTCTACAGTTCCAAACAACATTACGCTTACGTAGTAGTGAGTAGAGGGTCCCTAAAGCCAAACTGAAATATCCCGAGGTCTTCATGTGGTCGAATAGAGAGTGTAGAATGGATTTTAACGAAATCCAATTTAATGTTGTTTGAAACTGTAGAAGAGGTATAAAAATAGCGTTTTATAGCGGTGGAAATGATATGCCAGGGTCACTTCCAGGCTAACAACCTTTGGCTCAAAACGGTAAAATATAACTTTCTCAAAACACATCCGAATGACATGATTTTGATGTCAACTCAACGTATGTACTCCCAATCATCCGTAAATTTATCTAAAGTGTATTTTACTCCGGATAAATCCTTTAACTTTCCCTTCCCTTTATGGTATGACCACAAGGGGGAGCTATTGGATTTTCGATCAACTACCGCTTGTCAACAATCACATACTTAAAAGCAACAAAACCCAGAAACCTTTGATGTTTTGCTAGGAACAGAAACAAAACCAGAAAAGTTACATTTTTTTATGTTCCAGATAAGAATCGTTTGCTGAAAATCAATGTTTTCTGAGTTGATTCTGGTTGTTTGCTCCTTGGATAAAATTTAGCAAGGTACAAAGAGGCCTGTCAATCTTGCCAGTTTCTCAAACTTAATCATACATAGTAAATATTGTACCCAGTGAGCTGAATCCCACTGGTACGACTTACCCGCACCTCAGATAAATTAATAAATAAATAAATTCATTCATATCACTATATCAATATAGTTTTTTACTGTCTTTAGTGAATGGACAGTTCTAACCTTTTTACGCTGTGACATTTTTACTATTTCAGTCATTAATTGCTCATTTAAGCTTTAAGTAGGCTATTTAAAATTACCCATGATAAAAGGAACGGAAGCAACCAAGTGCCTTAAGCAGAATCAGAAGTTGAACCCCGGCTAAATTTCAGCAGCCCAGTCGGTGTAGATGGACTAAAATAAAACCATTAAATGTCAAACAAAAAGTAATGTGATACTTGAAATGATAGTGAGACTTATCATTTTCAAACTGCATGAGGAACACGTCAATTTTAAAGTTGAACTGTACTGTAAACTGGAAACGTTTAATTACTATTTTTGTTCGGAAATAACCAATTGGGGGAAAAAAATCTGGTTCAAAGCCCTGCTTAAAAGTCTCTCAAACATTCCAAACATTTTACAGTGCTTTATTGTCACTGCTAACTGGTAATTGATGACACGTCGAAGGGCTTCCTTTTTTATTTGTTTCCGGTTTCCAACTTCTCAGAACTGCACAGTACATATCCTGAATGGTTGGTTGGAATAACCTTTGTGCTTAACCACCCTTCATATGAATACATGGTTCCAAAGTTGATTGGGAGATCACCACAGCAAATTGTCAGAGAAACCATATATCAGTGATAAAAGTTACCCAGTGTTGCATTCTCTGACCCCATATACATTCGAATATATATTCGTTTTTTTTTTTTTTTTTTACATTTTCAGGCATGGTGTGTCAGCACCTGTCTATAAGCACTTCACTTCTATTCAAGTTTGTTCTGGATGATGCTTAATGTGATAGACCTTTGTGTGAATTGTGTTGGGAGAGGGTGTAGGGGCCAATTTCCGATCAGATAGGTGTCAGGTGTCTCAGAGAGCATTTAGGTGCTGTGTTGCCTGTGTGTTGTTTTTAACGACAATGTTGTTGCTGTACTACTGTACTGATGCTTGTCTGAAGTCACAAATAATGAAAACATTCCACTCGCCATCATAAAATGACATGCATCCTCACTCGACTTGTCCAACAGGTTTTGCGGTTCTCCACACCTAAGCAGTGGGCGCTGCTGTCTTCTACTCACACACAGATCAGCTCTTATGATAAGCATGCTTTTTGTTTTTGCGAAGCTCGTTGAGAGAACTGGGGGGAGGGGTGTTCCAAGTAGCTTGTTAAATGATGAACCTAAATTATTCAAGCGGGAGAAAGTGGCGTAACACCTAGTAGTGCCCTACTTCAGGAAACAAGAACATAAAGATCTGTTAGCAGGTTTAACCTTACCTATCTTACATAATTACCAAGGATTACCACTTAACCACCCTGAGCACTTGGAATGGTGATTGAAAATACAAACATAAATATCCAGAATCAGAGTGAGCTTGAGTGACTAAGAGTTTGCTTGAGGACAGTGAAGTGACTGGCAACCTCTTTTTCTGATGACTGGTGACTTTCATGTTGCTCACAGGTGAATGTCTAGCTGAGAATGGTGCCTTGAAGGTGAATGAGCATCTTCAGGTGAAGGGTTTTGACCGAATCTATGCAGTTGGGGACTGTGCCAATGTAAAGGAACCCAAGATGGCGTACCATGCTGGACTCCATGCAGGAGTTGCTGTCACAAACATCATCAATAGCGTCACCGGAAAACAACTAGTTCCATACCGCACAGGTAACTCAAAGACAGACATCATCTATTTGATGAAAAAAATGAAGGAAACACGGGTTCTCCTCCATTTTTTTCAGTCATATTCCAAAGCCATACGTTGCAAAAAAGCTGCTCCAACTTACACAGATGTAGTCAGTGTCAGGCAGGTGCACATGGGTGGACGCTGCATTTTTGCAAGGTGTGTCAACGTGGCTGTTGGTGGGGGTGTATTCTGAGTATGTGGTTTAGGAACAAAAATACTGTGGGGGAAATATTGGAGGCATCATTTCTTTATTCATTCTCTCTAAAAGCACCAGTAGACTCGCTGTGTGGGTGATAGATAGATAGATAGATAGATAGATAGATAGATAGATAGATACTTTATTGATCCCCAAGGGGAAATTCAAGGTCCCAGCAGCTTAAAAAATCACACACAACATATACTACAGTGTACACAGTGGTCTTTTTACTTGCTGAGGTAGATTCCACAAAAAAAATATACTAGATGTCAAAACAATTAAAGAAAATAGGTTTGAGAATATAAAGTCTGCTTGGGTACAGATCCTAAATGGCAAAATAAGTTCACTGCTCTATGTTTACCACTCTAGGTTACACACTCAAGTCCAATGGTCAGATGTTTTATAGTGTCGGCCATGCAGGGCAAAACTACCAGTTTCAAATTGAACCAAAGACGAACCAATCCTCAGCTTTCTTTTAGAGTGGTTACCCCAAGTCAAACATGGTAATCATAAAGCATGGCCATTTGGGTGACATTTAGATGAGTGTGACACCTATTTACAGCAAACAAACGTAATGTTTTAGACTGACAAAACATCCAACATGTATTTCTGGCAGGTAATGTGACCATGTTGCTGGCCATGGGTCGTGATGATGGGGTGGGACAGTTCAACGGCTACAGGTTGCCTCGCTTCCTCGTCACTCAAGGCAAGAGTAAAGGCCTCCTCCTGTGGAAGAGTTGGAGGGAAATGGGGCAGACATCCCCATAAGATGTGGCTGCTTGCAGAAATGTGACAGATGTCCGTCCATTATTTGTATGTGCCAATGAAGGGTTGTGCAAAAAAACAGAATTTCTAAATTTAATTTTATTTCAATGGATACATTAGCTCCAGTCTTCATTTTCTTCTATTTAAAATTAGGCATGCATTCCCTTGATGTTGAATAATTAGCAAACCAACTCTCAATTGGCATATTTCACTAGTGTACTTCAAACTAAATGTCATAAATTCTTAACTTTTACTCAATTTGAAAGTTATTACAGTTTGGCCTGTTTTATAGAGTAAAAAAAATGTCCTTTTTACTATAATAAAGTTTAAAGTGTATACAATAGCATGACATTTATGTTGTAATCGTATATTATAGAGTGAAGGATTACTGTTAAATCCTCCTTAATTATCTATCATTAATTTCTTTTATAGAAAATGCCAGAGAGTGAAATGCTTCCTAGTGCCATTTACAGATAGGGTTTATATGTTGTGTCAATCAAATGTGTTCTGAGAAAGTTTGTCAGAAATTATACCAGATGCCATCTTTAGGTAAAAGACCAATCATTTCAATGTGAATGACAATTTGGGTTTGGTACCTCAATTAAAATTTTAATTCAAGAATTGAATTGGAATTAGGGGTTATTTTCAATCGAATTCTGTTTTTTATTACAACCTTTCTGTGAACAGTTTTGAATGAATTTCATGCTGCCAGACCTTAAAGGCGCCCTATGAGATTCTGCAGATTTTTTTTGCACAATTTCATTTTTGTCTCAAATCGTAGGCATCTCCCCATGACTGGCATGCTGTCTGCCCCCTTAAAACATTGTGAGAAAAAGAAATGGTCTCAAAAGACAGCACAGGGGCTGTAATCCTCAAACAATCACTAGGGGCACAGGCTGTGCATAAGACGTAGCAAACTATGCCTAACCAATCAGCAACAAGATGGCTGTAGGGAGGGGAATCTCATAGAGCACTTTTTAAATCTTTTTGAAGAACTTGTGCCTTTTAAAAACACTAAGGATCCTTTACTAGTAAGATCTGTTGGCCCCATAGACTGGTATTGGTATCAGCTATATCAGGATTTTAAACTGACTTAAAAATGCTTTGCTGATTTTCACAGAATTTTTAAGACATTTTTTTTTCAAGGAATAGAAGTACATGATCCAAACCTTCCTGCACAATCATGTTGTTGTGATAGTATAACTCTACTTTGGAGAAAATTTACTTTACTTCAGGTATGCACCGTCCTTATTTGAATGTGAGACTGACTGCCACTTTGCTTCATTAGGCATAGACGACCATGAATTATCTATCTCTGCCTATCTGCATTTACATCTCAGTGTTTACCTTCATATGAATTGTGTGTGAACAGCAACAGTCTGATTTCTGCACCTTTTGCAGCTTACAAATTAAGGATTGTCTTAAACATTAAAAAGACATTTTGAGTGTGTTTTGATTTTACATAGCTGATGTTAAGCCAATCGTACAAGGTTGACATGTCTTACTGGCCAAGGATCTTTTTATTGTTGATTGTTGAACTTTAAAAAAAAAAATAATAATACCTCATACATTAGTAATACTACATGATAAATCCATGCATGTGTGCTACTTTCTGCTATTGCAAAGTTTATATGCCAATATGTAGATTTTGTATGGCACCAATTTAAAAAAAGAATGCAATATTTTAATTGTTTCATAAATATATAGTGTCACATCAAGTGATTTTAATTTAGTATGCCACCAATTACTGTAATATAATGCAATATTTTAATTACGCATTTCAGAAATAAAAATATAATGTATCACATTAAGTTTTTTTTTTATAAAACAGTACACCACATTATCCCAACAGAACATTTGATCAATGTCCATTGAGACTGTCCACGTGTCAACCTTTGCCCAACATTGTACTTATATACATGACATGAACAAAAATGTTTTTTTTTTCCCCTTTTTTTTTTTTATTTTAGTCCATCAGAATTCAAGATGGTAGGGACACTTGTTACCTTGAGAAGCATATTGGGTCCATATGGAAGCATAGAATTTGCATTTTAAGTTTTAACATTAACCCTGGCTCACGTATAATAAACCGAACACACAGCTGCCACGCATGGTTCTGCTTCAGTTGATGATTGAGAATATAAATAATCCAGGATTGATGATGGGTCAGAGTTCCAAACATGAAATTTAAATGTTGCAACACATGAAAGAAAATCTGCTGAATTGGGTAATTGTGGGTCAGTAAAATTCTGAAAATGAAGTCATATGAAGTAGCAGCTTTATTGCACGACACTGGATAAGCGTTAACAGAACATTCATTTTAAAATCTTGACTGAAAATTACTTGCACAGTTGACAGAAATTATCTATATCTGTGAGGACAAATGCAGCATTTAAAGACTAAAAGCTCAAACTGTTGGCACATATTTTATGTTGACATGAAACTATAAGAGGTGGGTGGGAGAAAATGTATTAACAATGTAAAAAACATACCCCAATCACCCCGATCATGTGAATAAATTAAATAATGTAAACAAATCTGACTAATTAAAATAAGTAACTTTCACACATACACAAATATAAAGAAAAAAAAAAATAGCACAAACCCAAATACCAGTTTTGAAGAAACAATTATCAGGATTAAATATTAAAATCTGTGTTTACCTCAGGAGTGATCAAGAGTATGTGTACCTTCAAAAATGTATCAGTAATAAATGAGGTAGCTAGATATTTTAAAAGTGAAAAAAAAAATTTGACTTAATCAAATGTGTGTGCACCTCATAAATTAACCAGCACACAAACACGAACTAGGTCACTAGCCAACCTCCAAGAATAGGTGACAAAAGCGCGTAAAGCACAAGGAATCCGGCACATCCCGTCAATGCCATCATAATCCAGGAATAAATAAATAAATACATACAAACATACATACACATACATGCATCTTAATACACTTACAATGTAGACTTGAAAGACAACAGGTCAGAGCACAGCTTTGATCCTCTTTACACACAAATACAAAAACAAAACTGGGCACTTCTCCACTCAATTCTTTTATCAGCTATCTTAAGTACCTTTACGTGTAGTAGGTCACGCCTCTCTACATAACAAGACACATCTAATAACATTTGAGAAATGTTGACAATGACGGATGGAAGTGGAGATGGGTGTGTTAATCCTCACCCAATCCTCCTAAATTTCATAACTATGACCAAAAACCGGTCTGGCAAGCAAACATCTAAATAATCCTTTATGTTCTCAGTGTGCTTAGGAAATAACAAACAAGCAAAAGTTGAGAACTAGACACTTATGGTTGACAAAGAAACTTATTTGGCTTATTAACTGATAATGAAACATATGGTTTAGTTTAGGTTAAGTAAGTCTGGAGCATTGGTCCTTTCCAGAATCACCGTTTACAACGGCCAAGATACTGTATCAGTGTTTAGTTTGAAAATGAACTGAAGGAACACAGGAAATTAGGGTCCCTTTAACTGGTAAACTGCACATTATAGAGAACATCAGAAACAATGTAATGTATGATGCACTTTAAATATGTTTTCATTTAACCGGTACCTTTTGCTGGCACCTCCCATATCATTAGTAGGCTACAGAATCATTTATGCGCTTTGATATAATACCAAACATAACCCTTGTCTTAAAAAAAAGAAAAAAAAAAAAAAAAAGTGAAGTAAAACATTGGAAAGAAAAATAATATCTACTCAACTTTGGAATTCTTAGCAGATTTCCCCTTCACACCCTTGAGGTAGGTCTGGTAGAAGAACGAGGAAAAGAGCACCAGGTAACTGAGGTACATGAGAGAAGCCCACACGATGTTGTCAAGATATGACGGGCAGTTTCCATCCTGCATCCACTTGTAGACCAAGGCAACCACCATCAGACCCATGGCCATTTGAGAGATCTGGGCAGTTGTGATGACCATGGCAAAGGGCTTGGGAACACGGTAGCCAGCCGCACGGGATGCATAGTAACTGTACATGAGCGCATGTACCATGTAATTCATGGTCATGAACCAACCTCCACCTGCCACCTGGTCTTTGTAGGAGTACCATGAGTAGAGCAGCACGGTGATATGGTGGTACCAGTGCAGGAAGATGAGACGTTGTTTACGGAGCACTATGAAGGCTGTGTCGCCTAAAGGATCACACATACATGAAAAATTTTTTTATGTCAAACTCATATCAGGTCACTTAACAGGCTTGCAAACTATTTTTTTTAGGGGGAATCAATATTAAACGCTTACCTAGTTCTGGTGCTTTGCTAAGAACAAAGGCATATGCCCAAAATTTGGTGACTGGACCATTATAAAAGCTCTGGTCACAGACAGACTGTTTAAAGCCATAGGTGTTTAGGATGTACAGCATGTACAACCCAGTTCGGACAGCACCAACAATGCTGTAAAAGAAGGATACACAATAAAACTGACTGACAATGTATGGAAAATAACTGCTTGCAAAACAGTTGTTACACCCCTAAACATGATCTGTAATTGAAATGGTGAGCTGTTGCCTGGTAAACCAAACTCCTGAATGCTAACAAAAGCCTCTAATTTTCTTGATCCTTCACAAGACAGCACCATTGTTTCAAGTGACACTTACTGCTTTGGTTACCAACATAGCCATTCCTTTTAGAGATGCTACCAATGACTTGTCAAACAATCAACTAACGTTAGGCTAAATTGGTTGCCACCCCCCACCACCCCACCCCAATTATCGGATTTGATACTGAAAATGGGACAAAACATGTAAAAAACCTTGGAGGGTGGGAGGGATCTCCCCACCTTGTCATTTACACAGAACAATGGCCTGACTATGTTGTTTAATAAACTGCTTTTAGGTCATCTTCCTATAGGAGTTGTAGGCCTACCATTTGTGGATTAGAGACTTTCCTGACAAGTGCGAGTTTGTGGGTCAGCCTTGCCAGTGGATTAGGATTAAGGGACATACATGGACACAGGCTGTGTTGCAACTTCCTAGCCTACCCAATATAGGTTACAGACAGAGTGCTGTCGTCAGCATGCATGTAACGTTAGCTCTAACGTTATTCAGACTCTGAAATAAGGAACCACTTTGTTTTATCGTTGAAACTCACCTGAAAATGGCCAAACTTAATGACCAAAGGGCAAGAGGTTTGCGGAGGTCAAGTTTCTGTCTGTCCCTCATGAAGTGTTGTCCTCCAAACACCAGCGCCGCATAGAGGCCACAAAATACAAACGCATTACTCCTAAAATAGTTTGATACAAGCAATTAACTGATGATTTCTTAGGAAGCAAAATGTTTAGATGTCAAGAAGATGCCAGAAACACAATATCAACCCGCCTACCGTTACGTAGCCTACGGTGAATTTTAATCGTTAGTTACAATGTCGCATAATATTTGATTAGAGGTTACGTAAAGAATAATTAGCAAAAAATGTAAAGTTAGGTTGGGATTAACCTGTACCTGTTAAATATCACAATTATGTGAACATTTCACATCATAGGCTACAACTTCTGTGCTCGATATAGGTTTACAATACAGTTTTAAGAGGTAGGCCGATTTCTATGAACTAGGCAGGCTGCACGAACGCCGTGAAACTTACCAGTTTTCCTGCATCCATTCGATAGCCAATCTTTCATCAAAATGTCTCTCAAAGTGGTACTCAGTAATAGTTAACTGTTGATAATTATCCGTTTCGTTCATGGTTGGAAGCAAAAGAGTAACGAACTGATATGTTATCACACGTCAAATCCAGACAAAGAGATATCTTAATTGATCTTGAGTTTCACCTGCCGAGAGAACCCGTCATCTGGCATGTGTGTGGGGATTGCTCCGCCAAATTATCAGTTGGCGCTGATGATGCAATACCTCCTCCCTCATTGGGGTGGACCTTGTGAGGTTTGTCAGTTTCACTCAGCAGCAGGTATTACTAGAATTAAAATAAGACATCATTATGTTAGCCTACATAGACTTCTTTCAGAAAACACATTTGAAGGGGCAGGGGGGCAGACAACAATTCTTGACCATTTACTTTGGATTGACAGAGCATACCCCCTGCGGGTAGACCAATTTGTTGGTAGCCTAACTGACAAACCTAGCTTACATATAAATGAGTAGGTTAATATCTATAAATGCTCCCAAGGACAGGACAGGACTTTAAGTTTATGTAATATAGCCTACAAGATTGGCCGCCCCTTATTTGATCTGCACAGAAGTGGTCTTGGGACAGTCCAGTAGACAAAACAAAAATGTTATGATTAGAAAATATATTTTTTTTATCACTATGTGCATCCCCAAAGTCTGCCTTAAGCAGTTCCGACATTTTTCAATTAGCCTATAGGCTACCAAATGCAAGAACAGCTGGTCCAACCAGATATCCTTGAACAGTTAGCCGTGCAAAAAAAAAAATTACCCTAACATTTTGTTTTGAACTGGGACGCTAGATCACACATAAATGTAAATGTTTTGGTGCATAGGAATTCTATGAACCATGGAACCTAATGTTGTGTAAACTAATAAAAAATGGTTTGGCATTTTGTTTCTTGCGAAATTGGGGTGGACCTTCTGAGGTTTGTCAGTTTCACTCAGCAGCAGGTATTACTAGAATTAAAATAAGACATCATTATTGGTTAATGTACGTTTAAGTCAGTCATTTTCCTCACATGTATTGGGTAGTATAACAAAATGAATGTAATAAGTACATGTCCTCAAAGCGTCAAAGCAAACATAATAGTGAATGTAGTGACTTCAGTCTACCTATGTCTGTAAAGATTCTCCTTATATACATCCAGGTTGTGGTAGTCATACTGTAGTGTTCAGTTAAGGCAAATGGACTTCTTTTTGAGCTTGAAAACATTTTACGTTCCATCCAGAAAGAACTGATGAAGCTTTCTGAATGAAAAGTGAAATGTTTTCAAGCTCAAAAAGAAGTCCAGTTGCCTTACCTGAACAGTATGACTTCAGTCTACTTAATTTATCCAAGTTTATACACATAAGTATATTGAGTCAAGCACATTGAGTGTAGTGAGTTCAGTATACTTGGTTAATCAAAGTTCATAAATCTAAGTTCAGTTAAGTCCAATTAATGAAATAATTTTATTGTACTCAAAAGATCACAGTAAGTCTAACTGGAGGTTAGGATTAACTTTTGCATCCTAACCTCCAGTTAGACTTTCTGTAGCCTATTTCCGAGTG